>CABFVX010001044.1:70677-82182 GCA_902151425.1 Timema shepardi | reverse complement strand
TTTCTTCCAAGCGGCCCAGCGAATATATACTATGAGAACCCCACGTGATGGGGTGAAGAGAAGGGGAAAAGATCCTTTTTATTCTGGAACATTGACTCGCGTCGGCCAACATCGTTCACGGCGCTTTCAGTCGATTGTAGTTCGTTGTCCGGCGCGGAGCTCTTGCCTGAGGTCACGCCCAGCCAGTTCCCTCGATGTTGTTGTTTTCAGCGGGGCATCAGACTCGACGGAAGAGTTGGTGAAGTAGGTATGTAAACAAACACACAAATGTTATGGGCGTAGCATTCAACACTATTATTTCATTTGTTAACTCTTGACGACTTGTTTGTAACACAAAAATATTCGTGTTTTACATTTGAACGGGGCTAAGCCAGATTAGCCCGTTACAATACCTATAAAAAACACTAATAAAATAATAAATTGTTGTCAATTTTGGTCTCGAAAAATTGTGTCTCTATTTTATAAAAGGACCTTCTTATGAAAATTCGACTGTATTGGAATTTTCTTCTATGGTCCAATTAAACATTAATTTATTTGTTTGAGGAAGGTTAGCTCTATGCTTTTAATCAATTACTTTAATCATATAACTGTTAAATAACGTGTAAAACGTATTTGAAAACTACAGGTGGCCTCTAATCGCGAAAACCGGGAAGTATGCTTGAATTTTGTGCATCGGGGGGAAAAAACGGGAAAAGTGCTTGAATTTTGTCATCCGTCGGGACTTTAAAGGCGAGGACTACTCTAAATAGCTTCCAGGGACATACACACTTTAAAATTTTGCTGGGGATGAACCATTTCAAACAAAGCCGTAAATACATTTACGAATATTACATGTCTCAAGGATAGGATAGGATAATCAAGTATCGTAGATTAATGGGGGGAGGTCATGTAGCACGAAAAGGAAAATCTAGAACCGTACTCAGAAGATTGTCTGTCAAACCCAATGGGAAGAGACCATTGGGAAGACCCAGACGCAGATGGGAGGAAAACATTAGAATTAATCTGAAAGAGATAGGTTACATTGAGGTGGACTGGATAGAATTAGCTCAAAATAGGGATAAGTGGCGTTCTTTTATAAGTGCGGCAATGAACTTTGGAGTTCCTAAGTAAATAAGAAAGAAATACGCTATCTGGAGTTTGTTTGATGGTAATGAAGTGCAGAGATTAAATACGCTACAGTAGCCCCATGGCTTTCTTTGGTGCTGACTGACAGCTCACAACTGACTTCTGACAGTCAACATTTAGGTATATACCTAAATGTTGACTGTCAGAAGTGACATCTGCTAAACACATGTTTTTGCAGATCATATGGTTCGGAGTAGGGATACATAATTTGGTCTGGTAACTTTTTAAAGCTGTCAGTCAGCACCAAAGAAGCCATGTGGCTAGTGTAGGTACTATAAATGTTTTTAACCTTTAGACACTTTCATGACACCTGCTCTCTCCAAATTAAAAAAATTACATTAAGCTTTTCTTAAACAAAGTTATAAGTTGTGGCATAGCTGGGGTGGTGGGATTTCAGGGGAACTTTTCCCCCTGAACATAATTTTTACCCTTGGAATAAATTTGTTCCCCCACTTGATTTATTTCACTGCCCTTTTTATTTTCTAATATGATAGGGTTAAAAACGAACTCTAAATAACTTATTAAGACATCAAATTAGAATTTTTTTAAAAAATAGGGTGAAGACCGTTCTAAATATCTTCTAGTTAAATCAAAATAATAGTAAAAAAAATTCTATTGTGATATCACTTTTCAAAGATTCTAGAAAATAATCATTTTCAAATCAATTATAAGTGAAGACCATTCCAATAGCTTAAAGGCAGCCAAATGTCAAACTTTTGCCGGGGGTGCCCCCCCCCCCCCTCGTAGCTCTTTAAGATTGGGGGTAGGCGTAGAGTCCCCCAAACCCCGTTTTGGTAAGCCTTCTATACCCTACACAAATAAGGTTTCCCCAGCACTGATCCAAATGACACTCACACTTATGAAACATAATCAAAGAAGTATTGAAAAGGATGACCCGTGGCCGGGAGAAGAGTTTGGGACTGTCTGTGCTCTGGGTAGTCGACCCACTCTTTAGACGACCTTGTTTACACTCAGATTCAGATAAGTATAAACATTTTTGACAGTTACAAAAGTTAGTTAAAACAATTTTAATATACTCTTATGACATAAATCATGTGATCTGCACCAGTCACATTTGTTAGATATTATTAATAATACCTATAAAAAACACTAATAAAATATTAAAATTATATCAATTATTTTTACCGCAAAAAAATATCGTATTTTTTAAAACATTTGTTCTTGCTAAAAATGAAAGTACTGTAGAATACATAACACGAACTTATCTTCAGATAGGTTGTTCTAAAAAAAAACTGTTATGGTTTATATTTTCGCAAACTACAAGCAATTAGGGAGCTGATAGCTGTCCCTCATTAATCTGTCCCCACCCTCTTATCCAACCCCCTACCTACCGGCTAAACTTGACTTTAAATACCTTCTAGAGGCAGCTTATTTATTAAAATTTTTCAAGCGAGAACAACTTCAAATATCTTCCAGAAACAGCTCATTTTCAAACATCTAGTAAAGAACCACTAATTATAAATAACTTCTAAGGGTATTCAAATTTTGAAAATCTTTGGAGAGAGGACACTCCATATATATTGGAGAGGTACTTACTGGCAATACTTGCTCAGGTACTAAATTTCGGTGCCGTGTTAAACAAACCTTTTATTAAAACAGAATAATTTGATCTAAGTCGCACAGCCTGAGAAAAAGTATTTTAGAAAATCAGGGATTTTTTAAAAAAGAAAATAGAAGTTATCCTGGAATTTTACCCTAGATTTTGAGTGACCACCCTAACTGAGTTAATATACTATCTTTACTTGTATTAAAAAAAAACTAAAATGGGTGGTTTCTACCTCTATGGGGACATTTTGGAGTGATACAAATTTTGACATAACAAACCACTTATTAAATAACACGGGTTTTCTGAAGGTTTATAATAGGTCTCAGCACTCCGGTAGATGGCCCCCTTAGTGACTTAACCTTCCTGCGAGAGATAAGTAAATGAGGAAATGAACCCACATTAGCGTGGGAACTATAATGTAAATTGCATGTATAAATTCACATGGTTGTTTCTCGCTGTGGTTTTCTCATACTCTTTATATATACATGCGAGTGCACTTCCTATAAGACACCCACCTCACTTCTACTACATTGTTTATGTCGTTAATAATCCCTATTTTGAACGTACGAATATTAATTAAATCGTCCACACTATTCTAGTTATGGGACTTGAGAAATTAGGGTTTTAAAAAGTTACCTAATAATTATTTTCAGCATGAATTAAAACAAATGTTTGTCCTTCCGCTCGATATTTTTGCAATAATCATTTTATTATTCCCCATAAAACTTACAAGTATCAAATATATAACAGTCTTAAATCATATATGCCATCATCTTTTAATTATTGAATTAGACAGAAAGAACCTATTTTCATTTTAAAATGTAAACTAAAAATAATTATGTAGCAAATAACACGAATAGACTATTATTATTATTATTATTATTATTAGCACTACGTCTTACTACCCGTTCGGTTTATACGCACTTACGCTAATGTGTAATGGTAGGGTGATTGTGAGATGAAATGAAGGACCTACAGTTTAACGTGGAATCCGAACCACGGTGGAGGCCTGGCATTCTCCAAATTCACAAGATGTCTTGTCAGAGGTGGAGAAAGGGTTTGGTAATCAGATAAATCGACGAATAATATGAAAATTGGAGTAATTCTATTAGCTTTATATATATAAAAAAAAGTTACACTGTTACAAAGTTACATTGCTCCAAAAGTGAATTTTAAAATTTCTGAATAAAACACAGTTTATTGGGGGGGGGGGGAGATGGGAGAAACTGGTCCTCCTATCCCTCCAGTAAACGACGCCCGTGACCCTGGTCTCAAGGTTTGATTAACTACTATTATTACCTAAATGTAGAAACTGATCCTAAAATAAAAGGTCGAAAGTGGTAACATCAATCTCATGCCAAGTGGTGATAGAAGGGCGGTCCTAATGGACTCAACAAGGAAACACGATTCGGGTCTTTTATCCTACATTTCAGTAGTATAAATAACAGAGAGCGCTCTCTCTTTTGTCTCCGACGCAGCCTTTTGTTCCCGCGATGCATTGTGGGGCGGCAATGCTAGTGCTACTAACGCATTGTAAATACGTTAAGAATAGAAATAAGGGTCGGTCCTGATGACGGCTTTACACGTAAATCTAGTTGGCTTGCCAAATTACATTTTAAAAAAATATTTCGTTGTTTCTTCGTTTGTACTCATACATGTTCTTAAACATAAACCTGTTTGGCTGCAAAATTAGGAATTTGTCTGGCTGAAGAGGATAGAAGCATCTTATATCAGCTAATACACGCTTTTAGCGTGGACAGACATGCACGATTATAATTATAATAATAAGGAATTTTATACAACACTTAATTTGGTGAGGCAACTTAATTTTAAAATAGCCCAAAAAATATTTTTAGACAAAAACAACGAAATGCAATCGTATATGACATGGTATTTAATTGTGCTATTTTTTTACTCTCATATTTACTCAAACATGAGCGTTTGCCCACTAAAAGAAGGGATTTTATGAAACATTTAATTTGGTGAGCCTACTTAAAGTGAACCTAGTCCACCACATATTATAAATTACAAGGTAGCAAAATCATGTTTATTTTATTTATTTGTGCTAATATATTCCTGTGCTCCAAAATGAGGACATTTATTCCATGTGTTCTTGAATTCACACTATCCCTTAACAGAGGGTTTTCCAGCGTTTTATACCCCAAAGTTTAAATCAGTTTATCCAATTTGAACCACGGGCAATCCCACCAGCGTATAAACCGAACGGGTACTAAGAGGCGTTGAAAATCGTGTTAACTTACGGCAGGTCTACAGACAACACTAAATAAAAAAATGTCGGATCAACTTTAAATTCTGTGCGTATATTTCTTTGGAGGTCTCTTGTGGCTAAACGTTAAGATCGATCAAAAAACCGCTCTGGAATTACATTAGTTTACATCCACTTGCAAAGAAAACTCACTTGGGGTTTGAGCGTGGAGCCCCCAACGAGCAAAGCGAGTCTTATATAGCTATAATTTGATATCCATTTGTCCGGTAATAGAAATTACGAGGAAAAGACTGTACAGATTTTGACAAATGACAACTCATGTTAACAGTTAGAAGTCCAGGATCTCGGGAAATATAGTCATTTTCCTCAAAAATTCAACTTTCACAGAGAATTTTCAGTTTTTCATTATTTGTTTAATCACCATGGATACCGTTATTTGCTGCATGGTTGTAAATCTCTAAGTAAAATAAATCTCTTTGGCTAAAAAATAATAGCCCAATCTTCATTTGTTGATCTAAACACGTAACAATTTTCTCTTAAAATGAATATTTCTCTTTGAATGCTGGTAACATACGCTCATAACACATCTATAGTGAAATTCCAAAACTGGGGAAACATTAATTTTTTATTGAAATTTTGCTAGTGTTAATTAGTATTTAAATCAATAATATTGAGCATAATTCGAAAATTAAAATGTTAAGTTAATTTCCTGAAATTATTGTCTACATTTTGCTTTACGCATGATAAAATGATGTTTAAGAATATTTTGATATGTATTATAGTCTCAAAAACAATAATATGATCTTGAATAATGCTAAAACAATAGCCAGTTTAACTTAGCAATAATCTGTAGCCATCGTTGCAACGACCCCCTAGTTTTATTTAATTTTCCTCCAGGATACTGTGAGTACCACATTCTCAGTGAGTGTGAGCCACATTTGGAACCGGGTCCGCCAGTTGAACTACACTGCCTTATCAAATATTGTATGGTACATTTAAGGATTCAAGCCAACTTTGAGCCAAACCAGCCCACCACATATTGACTAACATAACGAATCAAAGTACAAACGAAACAATAAAAGTTTTTTTTTTCTCGATATTTAATGGACCAACTTGGAGAACGTGTGTTTTACTAATGTTTACTATGTGTATTCGTCCTAATAAAGCACTTACAGATGTGTGTATTTACAACATTACTTTTTTTTAACTATTATATTACTAGTAACATACATATTAAATAATAATGTAAATTTATTTCTATACATTAAATATCAGTAACCGCAGTAGTTTTATACTAAAATTGTTAAGTTTAACTCCATGGTCTTAGATAGCTTAATATAAGACGTATGGATAAGGGAGGTTGTTTTGAAGGTGTACACCCACATTTGTTTATTATTATTAGCACCGCGTCTTACTACCCGTTCGGGCTATACGCACTTACGCTAATGTGTAATGTTAGGGTGATTGTGAGATGTACCCGTTCGGGTTATACGCTTTAAGTACTAATTACTCTAATGGATTAGGACTTGGGAAGGTTGAATTAGAGGAAGTGAACCCGCATGTGCGTGGAGGGAGAGTGGAAAACCATATAGGAAACCCCCCCAGTTCACCCGACCGAGATTCGAACCTCGATCTTCCCGTCCTCAGCACCCGAGCTTCAACACGATACAATTTTGTAAAAGTGAAACCCTTTAGGGCTAAAATATTTGAAGAGTAATTAATTACAATATCTTTTTACTACACTTGTGTTTCACATAAAATATGCCTGGATAGAATAAATATATATTATTTTACTGTGATTCATAGTAACTTAACAAAGGGTGGCCCGGGTTTATATTTTCATTATTATATTTTAATATATTTAATTCAAACTTGAAATTCATGTATAATACTCTTAAGACATCAAACATTTGTGATGTTGTGGTTCTGTCTATTTGTCCATAATTTTGAAAGCTGACAAACATAATAAAGCTTTACAACACTATAAAATATATAACTTTTTGAATTAATAACGCAATATTTTTTAATATTGGCTACGTCACATTCGCAATAGACTATGATGATTGGAAAAACAAGGTTCGAATCTTGGTTGGGTAAATTTAGGGTGTTTTTCTTTAATAATTTTCAGGGTGACCTGGTGGTCTAGGGGTAAGGTGTCAGACTTCTGTGCTGCCGGCCGGGGTTCAATCCTCGGTCCCGGCAAAGATTTATCTGATTACCAAACCCTTCCTTCACCTCTGACAAGACATCTTGTGAATGTGGGAATGCCAGTCCTCCACCATGGTTCGGATTCCACGTTAAACTGTATGTCCTCCATTTCATCTCACAATCACCCTACCATCACACATTAGCGTAAGTGCGTATAACCCGAACGGGTAGTAAGACGCGGTGCTAATAATAATTTAATAATTTTCCTCTCTCCTTCCACGCTAATGCGGGTACACTTATTCCAAATCTAACCATATTAATTCTTAACACATTAACTTAATTAGTATATATGTGTACATAACTAATGGGTAGCAAAATGTGATAAAAATATATTGGAGAAACCCATATCGTTGGGTACGTGGACTATGGCGTCTACCTCATTTGATTTAGACTACCCGTGATGAGATCAGGGTTTGAATCCCATTTTTAACTACCGAAAGTGTTTTTTTCCTAAATATTTTTCAAATTTATTTTCATACAAATGAGGCTAAATTCTAAATTATACCTTCATTATTATTACTCCATTGGTGTAAGTAAGCGGATAACCCTGGTAATAGAACGCGATGGATATAAAAATTTGAGAATTAATCCAAGGTTCGCTTCCTTTGAACGTTTTTTGTTTTTTTTCGTCTATTTATGTCTATAAAACAAATCCTGTAAAATTCTAAGCCGACACATAAACTAACGATAAATGTTTCACCTGAAACGAGAGACAAAGGAATAAATCAGCTATTGAATTAAAATGTAAGTGCAGTAAATTTCACTTTAAACAAACTAATAATTGAATCTGGAACAATGCAGTTATTGAATTAAAGTTTAACGGGTCAGGCAGGCCAGTAAATGTAGCTTGGTAGAGAATCTTCATAGCACGACTGTCGCTACTTGAATAGTCTGGAGTCCATTTAAAGAGGATTGTGTACATGAAAGAAGGTACAGGAAAGGGACAAATTGGAAGACATCACATGAGAAGGCTCACACAATGAAAACAATAATACTGTCTACATGTTATACTGCCACCACTGGACAAATACGCAAGGGAGAGAAAAATGTCGTTCTATCCCGTCTTTCGATCTAACTTTCTAATGCAATTCTCAGTAATCCAATCTTCCGAGACACGCAGCTACTATCTAGTCGTTAAAGTGTATAGTCGGGACCTATAAAAATAGTTTTACTCTTAAATGTCTGCATACAGATATTCACACATACACAGTAGCTAATAGTCTATGGCATCACTCTCGTGTTGGACTAGACTACCAATAACCGAGAGATCAGGGTTCGAATCCTTATCGGGTGAACTGAGGATGTTTTTTCGAAATGATTTTTCACTCTCCCTCCACGCAAATGTTGTTAAACTTACTCTAAATTCAACCTTCATCATCCCTAATTTATTAGCGCAACTAATGCATATGCTTTTAGCCTGAACAGGTAGTAAGACGCGATGATGAAAAAAATAATTCAATTTAGAATTATTCATGTCAATTTTATAATATGATAAATTTAACAAGACGTTTATCAAAGAACATTTTACGATGTTTTCTTAAGGTACAAAACGGTCACCAGGGTTTGGTAAATTAGTCTTAAGTCAGGTTAAGATTCACATCAGCTCGACAAAATCATAATAACTGTGATAACACCATCTCATTGCGGGTACGACGTGTAGACCATCTCCTATGATGTACCCTCCGCAACGCTCTGTGCCACCAGAGCAGCTAATACTAGTCCCCCGATAAGGCGACCGAACCTGGACGTCAAACTACCTCTCGGTCAAATGTGCCTTACGATAAAAACAAACCACTGTATAATGTTTGGGGCGGTCAGGGACCATCCTATTTTAAATACACGGATTGTTTGAACCAGGTTGGTCATATCACTTTTGGAGCAGCTGTGAAAACGCATGTTAATCTTATATCGTATGTTCTAATAGTATTTGATTTATATGAGGATTCAGTTTTTCTTATTTATTAAATCACAATATTTTTTTAAATTAATAGTTATAAATGTTCATTTAGCTCTGAATCTGTCCCTTAAGTCATCAACATCTGGGATATTCTTATAATTAATATACATTCATACGGTTTTATGGTAAACATTATTGAATTTGAAACCAAATCACTATAGTCGACCCTACTCACACCGATAATCAAGTGATCCAAAGATGCTATAGAATGGATTGCCGGTGACATCAAATTTCAAATCTCGTTGAGTTGCATTTTTCTCATGCAATTAAAAAAATGTGATTTTACCATACCCTCGAATGTGGGTGCACTTCCTATAAAATAATATTCCCGTTCCTACCCTATTGATTGAGCCATTAAACAACACTTATGTTAAAATATACCAACTAAATTTGGTAGAAGTAATCAAGTCATTTGTATGATCAATATTTGATATTCACCACTTGGATGTTTAGTTTCATTAACAGCTAAATGGAACATTTATCTTTGTGTTGTTATTAAGAAATATCTTCTGGATAAAAATATAGCAATTTTCTTCTTGAAAAAATAACAACAGCCGGACACGTTTCTATCAAAGTGTCTCCAAAAGTTTCTTAATCTTCTTAGTGCAGTTTTCCCTTCAACAAACATGATTTTAACACCCTCCCCCAAGAGAACGTGGGGTCGAGTTTATTTTTTTGTATTTATCTATTTCTCTCCCTTACTCACAAGCCATTACGGACCAACTTTTCTATATTGTTTTTAAAAATAACTTTAAAGTTCTTTAACCCAACTTCTAAAATGTTTTTGGAGGCCTAAAAGTGTTTTGAGATAAGAAAAGACAAAACAACACAACGTTAAATGGTACTGTTTCTATTTACTCTTTAGATTGCTTACAGGTTGACCTGAAATGTTAAAACAATATGGCACTTTTTATTATTCTAAAGCTAAATGTCACTATTAAAAGTTTTTTGGTCCGTATTTATTCAACGACGAGCTGATTGGTTGACTACGACGTGCCGTGATGAACTAGCAGCGAACAAAACTCGTAGAGTAAGAGATTAAAATTAACTTTGTATGCAAAAATATAAGTTCTTGTTGTGTTTGCATTTTAAAAGTGCTTAATTTTATGTCAATATTTTACTACAAACAACTTTTATATATACATATAAACGTTTTCCCATCTCATCTAACTATCCTTCCGGACTAAAACCATGCTAACCACGCTAATAGAGTAGGGAGAAATAAGGTTGAATCTAGATAACACGTACTGATGTTTTCGTAAAGTGAGAGTGAAAACCGTCGGTAAGCCTACAGTCTACTGGGATTATACCTCCAACCTCCTCATTACCGACAAACCATAATGAATAATTAACACGATAGCTATTCCGTGCATCTACTGATACGGGTAAAATTTGTCCACTATAATTTTCTGAATTGGATATTCGTAATCGTTTTATATTTTTAATTTTTGTTTGTTTTAAATATTGGACTATATAACGGCGTTATTTAATGGTTAAGGACGAGGTAGTAACTTAGAAAAAAAAACGTGCATACGTATCAAAAAGTAGAGAAAACGGAAAAAATAGTCGTGATGTTTCATAATAGAACCCTCCCCATCAATTGCACCCAACTGAACGTGGGCACTTTAAAACATTATTGAAATTTTTTCACCTAAGATGATATGTTACAAGGTCCTAAAACGCCGTAATACTATTACAGACTTATTATGCCAATATTCTAAACCCAAATTTAAAAAATATATAAGTTTTAGGTTTTATTTTTACCAAGAAATCTTTTTAGATATTTTACATACACAAAAAGCTAAAGTGTTGTGTTTTATTTAGTAGTATTTTACTATCTAAAATTGCACATCAAATTTTATCTATTAGAATAATTTTGTTGGTATTAAGTTAAGAATAGTTGGTCGGTTCAAACACTTTTTTATTAATTAAAAATATATATTTTTTATAAAAAAAAATATTTTAAAATTATTATATTTATTATTTTCGTTAACAAAGAAGTTTCAGATTGAATGTATTTATATTAGTTTATACATACTTAGATATCGTCTTTATCTTAAAGTTGTGTCCTGATAATAGTCAATTAATAAACTATTGTCTAGTTTCGTTTTATTATATACTAATAATGAATTTATCTAGGTAATTTAAGTGATCAGGGTTAATAAAGTAAAATTTTTCAGAAACAAAGTCAGCATTCAATCTAAGAAGGGATAGCAGGGTTGCCACGCACCTGGAAAACAGGGAAAACCGGGAGAAGACAGGGAATTTGTTTGTGTCTGGAAAAAACCGGGAAAACACAGGGAATTTCACCAAAAAGCTAGAATTTACTGGAATTTGTTAGTGAAATTGGGCAATACAGTGCTTGCAAGCTTAAACTAGTAGGAATAATATAGACTAAAATTTGTAACTGGAGAATTGAGC
>CABFVX010001044.1:19527-60680 GCA_902151425.1 Timema shepardi | reverse complement strand
TTGATCATGGATAAAACTAAGTTGAAATTAGTTTCTCTTTTTAACCTCTCGAACTTTTCTTAAAATATTAGAATATTTGATTTTCCCAGTGTGGATTTTTTTGGGTTTAAAACTATAAACTTAATTACCAATATTGTCGTTCAAAATAACATTAAATATTAAATTTAAAAATGTGAATTAAGAAATTAGATGTATTATTGATAGCCAATTTTAATATGAGGCTAGTTGACACGTCTATGAATATTAGTTAGTGGAAGGGAGTCAGGGGGGATGATGTTGGAACGGGAAACACCTGACAAACGATCTGCGTCGCGCAGCCAGGGCGAGAATTCACAGAACTTCAAGTTTCTCGAAGAGAGGAGAATATTCCACGACATTCCGGCTCGTCCTAGAAAGTTCATGAAGGTGTTAACTGGTTCTATTAGCAGGCACTCCCACAAGCGGCATTTCTCTGAACCGTAGTTTTGTGGCTCAGTTTGCCGGTATGTGTTGATGTGGCCGACGGTGTCTGGTCATGATGAATTTTTTTAGAATGTCAAAAATTACCAAAACAGAGCTTACTATCATTAATTACAAAACATAAATGAAAAAAATATTACAAATACTAATTTATAGATTATTATTTTAATTGAGGCACTGCGGAAAATCTGGTACAATGCGCTTCTTAGTGTTTATTCAAATAAAATTGAGAACGCTACCAAATAACAAATCAAAAATGTAAAAAAAAAAATGAAGAAAACTTTAGTAGATTTATTTTAAATTGACTGTTTTGTAAATACATTACTCTCAATAGTTCGAACTTAATGGGACCGATCCCATCTAGAACTATTGACAAATGAACTACACGGAACAGAAAAAAAAACTTACATGTTTTTAAGTGTAAAAATACTTAATTTATATTTTTTAATTGTACAGTGTACACCTAATTTCGTGAATAATAACATGTGTAAGAATTATTAGAAATATTTAAATAAAACGATCAGGTGTTTCCTGTATTTTTAATTGTGCTTGTTGTTTTGCTGCGTAATCACTCATTGTTTATCATGTATAAAAGGAAGAAACATCGATTATATATCTACCTAAAACTATCGATACTGTTTTATAGTACATTTAATACTCAGGTCACTAACGACTTAATTTAGGAATAGGGTAGTTTTATAGTAAATGAAATCGGCACGGCAATTAGATTCGATGGTATAAACATAATGACCCTAATGGAAAACCACCTTCTAATACACCCATCCAGGATTTGATCCCTGATACCATTCTTAGTGCCAATCATTTTCAATATGCCTTTAACCCCTTTGACTACTTGACCACCATTAATGGCACGATGATGAGTAAGATTTACTCTTTCCTCTATGGCCTGTGCATGTAGTTTGTTGCAGTACTACGTTTGAGAAACAACGCCAAATAAAAGTATTTTTGGAAATATCAATGTGGTATATACTTAGTGTCTTTAATCCAGGATCTCGTTTCCCCCCTCTTCATTGAGGGGGTGTACGTGGGATCAAAGGGGGAGGGAAGTACACCATGTTCCACCTCATTCACGGGTTGGAGGGGGTGAATTCATGTAACAATTCGACAATTGTGTCCTAGTGATTGAAATGATTACGTTTAGTTACATTGTGGCGGATTTATTTGCATGATTAAAAATGTTGTATCGGTCCTTTATCACGCTGGAATGGGTTTTCATCAGTGGACTATTCGCTAGTCATATA
The DNA here is from genome assembly GCA_902151425.1 of Timema shepardi. Lineage (NCBI taxonomy): Eukaryota > Metazoa > Arthropoda > Insecta > Phasmatodea > Timematidae > Timema > Timema shepardi. The sequence continues at coordinate 58,959 of CABFVX010001044.1, read as the reverse complement.
CTTGTCATTACTATAATGTGTGAGAGACGTAGTTAAATAGTTGAATTTATTACTTATTACTATATATCTGTTTGGATAGCATGTGTGTGTTTTTATTTGTACTTTATTCATCTGACCACTTTTATGATCATATATTCATTGGATTTTATGACATACAGTTTGCTTACTTTTGAAATTAAAATATTTAGTGCTAGAAAAATACAGTAAAATTTCCAATTCTAAGTTGGTAAGTCATGTTTTTAAAGTATTTACACTTGCATTAGCGGGTATGTAGACAAAATGTTGGGTTTTTATAGTTTGGGCTTACGGTTATGTGGAGGCCAGGACTTGAACCCCAGTTGGGTGTTTTTAACTACAATGTTTTCCCCTATTCTCTGCACAAATTCAGGTACACTCCCTCTTATTTATAATGTAATAATCTCTAAAACACTAGCGTAATTAAAATGCATATACATTGGATGGTTAGTTCGAATACCGGTTGGGTATAATGAGGGTGATCTTTTCAAAATGATTTTTCCGCTCTCCCTTGAAGTAAATGTGGCTACACTTCCTCATTCCCAACCGATTGGCGTAGTTATTATATATGCGAATGATCTGAGATTGTTCTATAAAATAACAAATAAAAAAAACTAGGGTTTTGAAGAAATTGACAACTTTAAATACTTGTGAACTGTTCTAACAAATATAAATGAAATTCAATAGGAGGTAAAAATTAAACCAATGTTCACAATACTTGGCATTATTCCGTTCTTCAGATGTTTTAGATTAACTTTATGTCTCGAAAGGTAGTACTGAGAATATACAATACTATAATCCTACCCCGTATTTTTTATGGATGTGAAGCGTGGTTTCTGACTTTGTACTAAGTTAATAAAAACAAATAATTGGAAAATATATTTGGGCATAAGATGGATGAACAAACAGAATAATTGTGAAAGTAATATGTTTAAGTACTTTGTGTTATGGTTACTACGCATCCCCAACCATATTAATGGTAATCAAGGTGATCAGGCTGAGTTGGGGTATTTATGTGGCTTGTATTGGGTAGGACAGGCGTGAACACAACATTTTAAGACACAGACCCAGTTTCATAGTCAAATTTAGTACGCCTCAAGTGCGGTGCTACACTAAGTACATGACGACACTTACCTAAACCAGAATGGAATGGGCCAGTTTCCTATGCGAGAACGGCCCGTTCTATTCGAGTTTAGGTAGGTGTCGTCTTGTATTTAGTGTAGCGCCGCACTTGAGGCGTACTAAATTCGACTATGAAACTGGCCCTAAGCGTCGATAGGAGGAGAATGATGTGGAAATGCATTTAAGGGAGGTTGGGCGTCAGGCTAGGGAATGGATATTGATCTTAGGTTCTGGCTAACATGGGCTTTCTAATTCTATAGGTAGTAGTGTAGGGAACGTTAACTAAGGGCAGTATGTTTGCAGTTTTTATAGTAAAACATTATTTTTTTGCAAAAAAATAATCAAATATTGCTCTAGTACAATTTTTTTGCATGGTGATATCAACAGTGTTGTTGAATAACGCTCATAAGCATAGCAGCATTAGCTCAGAAACATTTTTAAATGAAGATAAAAAGTTGTCATTAAGTTCCAGGACACCCTTGACACATAGTCAATAAATGTTGATATCACTGTGTGGAGAAAAGTTAAGTCCTATGTTTCTACTGGAGAGTTATTTTATTTATTTTGTCAAAAAAATTCTACATAAACTGATAAAACACTGCCCTTTTATCGTGTTCCCTACACTCCCACCTCAAGGTTCTCGAGTAGAGGCCATTGTGTTTGCAGTTTTTTATAGCAAAACATTTATTTTCTTGTGTTCCTTTCTACCTTGCCAGAGGTTAGCTAGCTCGGAACATAACAGTTGGACTATGGACCTCCTGTCCCAAAAGTTCATAACTTAGTTGGGTTACGATCGCTGACCAGGAGGATTATTGTTATAATTTAGTTGGGCTACGATCATCGACTAGGAGGATTATTGTTATAATTTAGTTGGGCCACGATCATCGACTAGGAGGATTATTGTTATAGTTTAGTTGGGCCACGATCATCGACTAGGAAGATTATTGTCATACCTTAGTTGGGCCACGATCGCTGATCAGGAAGATTTTTGTCATAGTATAGTTTAGTTGGGCCACGATCATCGACAAGGAGGATTATAACAGTTAATAAGCCTGCAGGTGGATATGAATTCAGCCCACCAAACTTTTTGCCTTTTATTAGCTTGGGATATAATAATCTACTAGGATAAGTTAGATTATATTCTTTAAACTGAACAATGACACCTGGACACGGGATTCGAACTCGGGACCTTTGACTTAGTATGCCAATGCTCTAACCACTGAGCTATTCACACATTTGTAGCCGACAATTTCTCCACGTCCATCACATACACTGCTTTAAAATATGAGTGAAGAATGGCCCTAATTTTGGGACGATTACTGGATAGATCAGTGGTTAAAACATTGGCGTACTATGACAAGGGTCCCAGGTTCTATTCCCTTGTCCGTGTGTCATTTTTAGATTTAAAAAAAATTATTTTATTTAGATGTAGGTTATAACCAAAATAATTAACAAATATAATAGCTTGGATATTAATGCTATTGGGTTAGGTTAGCTTAGAGTGTTGTTGTGTCTTACTATCCATCACTTACTGTTTTTCACTCAACTTGAGAAAACCTTTACAGTCATCCTAAATGGAGCGCCACAACAGCCAGGGCATAGTAGTACGACAGTACGCCTTGCTTACAATTTCCAAGAAGGAACTCGTGGCCCAAAGGTAATGTGGGATTAATGTTACCTTTTTAAACGCAGATGAACTCGTGGCCCAAAGGTAATGTGGGATTAATGCTACCTTTTTAAACGCAGATGAACTCGTGGCCCAAAGGTAATCTGGGATTAATGTTACCTTTTTAAACGCAGATGAACTCGTGGCCCAAAGGTAATGTGGGATTAATGCTACCCTTTTAAAGCAGGCCATTTAACAAGAATACATGGTCCAACAGCCTAGTTAGCTTAACGTGTAGTATTCTGGGAAATTATTTTTTTACTATGATATTTAACATACGCGTTTTAAACATACGAATATCAGTATATGACGCACAAACTAACTTTATGTATGAAAGTGTACTTAATATCACACATTAATAGAGAGGGCCTAGATATTTAATAACTTTATAGCAAAACAATTTTTTTACAAAAACAGTAATCGGAATCCGAGTTTCTTGAAATTTAAAGGCTCGAGCTTTTTTGAAGGGCCAAACAATATTTGTTTTAGAACTCTAGATAACTCTAATAGAGACCACTTAATTAAAATAATTTTTGTTTTAAAAGTGGAATATTTAATATTAAAGGCGCCGCCTACTTGAAGTGTAATATTATCACACTGGTGGTCACTGTGGTATTTCTTATGGAAATATCAGTTTTGAAACTTTCAAGTAATGACAATATTAAAAATTAACTTTATTTATTTTGAAGAAGTCTAGACCTGAGTTTATAATTATTTATCTAAGAATTGAACATTTCGCGTGAAACCTCGTTAAAAACTGAGCTGATTTCACCTTTTCAAAATTCAAAAGAAAATGTAAGGTTTTTATCCTCTATTTGGGAGTGAACTATATTTTTAGATAAACCCTTCTAAAGTAACGTAGGATTTCTGGACGTTTGTAACGCGTCTCAGCACTTCGGTAGGCAATGCCCTTAATATGAACAATCTTCATTATGTAAACCACAAGAAAGAAGGTGAAAGGTCGCCGTTAACCTAAGTTTAGGAAGGTATGACCAAGTCCTACTTGAAACCATACAGGACTTCTATCTGGTAGACTTTCAAAGAACTATCTCTGATCGATTTTGAAAGTCTCCCCCCCCCCTCTCTCTCTCTCTCTATCCTACGTGCCTTCAAGAAACGCTCCGTTGATCTTCTGGTAAGGTCTCGGGTCCCACAGATAAAGTTCGAGTAAAAAATGACTCGGCTGATTGGTCAGAGAGGAAACTCTGTTAGGAGCGAACTAAGTTATCATGAAACTGTGTCTTGACTCCCAGCTGTTAAGCTAAGTGCACACAAACACACACACACTCTTACAGAAACACAGCACTTTAGGGCTCGAAGCGCACCAGGGAATTGAATCGCACTATTCTAGAGCACTTTGAGTAAAAAAAAACACATTTATTTTCTTGCCTGAACGAAGACTCAAGTGGACGGAAATCCCCATTTCTCTCTCGCGATAAAATTAGCTGTACAGTTGCTATGTTAACGAGGAGTGAATCATGTTTTAAAATCAATTTACCCTCATACGAGAAGATAAAGTTAAATAATGAAGGTGATTTATAGTCTAAATATAAACAAAAATAAAATGGTGAAAAACTATTAATCTATTTTTTTTAAATCATATTTTAATTAATTATTTCTCTCTGACGCAAATATATTAGGTACCTTTAAATGTCCTGGCGCATGCGTGTCAGAACATAAGGGCCTAATTGAAAATTAGAAATACTGAAGGAACTTTATAATAATAAAAAAAAACATATTGTCATTATCATATGTAAGAATAAACTGAATTCAGTACCTAATTGCTACCAAAAGAAATAGTCTCTTAAAGAGGCTAATCCTTTATTTCTTACGAGAAATTTGGAAGATTTTACTTGCGGCTATGGTGTCATTAAATCTGGTTCTGAAGTCACTTTCATAATTGTTGACAAATGTATGTCTTTAAGTAAGGACCTGCCGGGTGTTTGGTTCCTATTCATGTGATGAATCAACTGTTAACAAACGTAAGCGCTGCCAAACATTGCACAGAACTGGTCGGCAAATTAAACCGATCTTGAGAATTGACCACTGTCTAATAAAGAGTACAAATTTGTTTCGCCAAACTCGCAAGCCATATTTCCCCAAATCTTTTTCAAATTCTCAAATTTGGTATTTTACAACTTTACTAAAAATAAAATTAGGGTTCCATTGTTTAATCATCTTAAGGTCCACGGGCTGTACAAAATCATGATTAAGGACATAAGGATATATTCGGGTCACGAGCCGCAAGTTTATCATGACTACCCCAGTGCCTTGAAATGTGTAGAAAACATCTGGTTTATGGGCCTCAACCAACGTAAAATACTAGTATTTCTTAAAACATCCAAGCCTTAGAATTTGTTGTAAATAAATGATTAAAACCCATAATTATACCAATTATAGCTACCAAATGAATGTAAGTGATAAGTTAGCAAAAAATAAACGATACATAATATTTCGGAAATCTATCATTTTTGGGGGTATTTTAAAAGTGTTCTTAAAATTGAAAAATTATATTTAGATGCAGCTATAACCGTAATTAACAATATAATATCTTAGCTATTTGATCCATCATTTAAAAAATCGATATGTCTTATAAAGGTAGGCTATTTGATAATAATTTCACAATACACTGTACACAATTTTTCTTATGCATATATAGAAGTAATATCAATTTTTAAATAGGTGAGCTCATATTTAAAGGGCTCTTTTGTATCAAAAAGACATAAATATTAATCAAATCAACCATATCGTTTTCTTTTAAAATAAAGGCTTTGATGATATCACAAATCTTCATAAAAATACAAACGTTCTAATTTTATAGCCAGAAATGTTTGAAATTTGCAATATTACTGTAAATAATTGGCCAGGAGCATTGTGGAATTTCAAGAGAAACTTTTTAAATAACGAGAAAGAGTCTTGTTAAAATGTCTAGATGCCTATGACAAACATAAAATAACTGTCTAGATTATTTCTATGCATGGAAAATTAAACTTAAGATAACTTGAAGGAAAGAAGGACTTTCTGAGAACTGGTGGAGGAGGAATTGGCGGTCTAAGTTATCTGTGATAGGGATGGACCTATCGTAAGACAGAACACCTAATATTAGTATAGTATTAATAATTTCAATTTCATTTATTGTAGGGCTGGCCAACAGTCGTAAGACCTAAAACAGGTCAGCACTGAAAAATACACAAGTACATTACAAATACATATAATTACATGAGAAAATAAAATAAACAATTATAGCTTAATAATATATACTAATGAATAGCTACGAAAAAAATAATACATAATAATGTTAAGAATAAAAATTAACAATAATAACAAATAACTAAAGAGTAGTAAAGCATATATATTTTAAAAGCAGTAACAATAAAATACAAAAAATACATCAAAATATTGTAAATTTAAATATTATAAGCAGAACCTCTAAAGGACAAATTATTTAAATGGGAGATCCTTAAATAACTCTGAGTTTGGCTTTTCTTTTATGATAGAAGTCGAATTCGACAAATCTAGTCTTGGTGCTATGAATATAACGACCAATAGGGTTCACATTATAAGAGCTAATGAGAAAAAGTAATTTTGGATTACGAGAAGCCCGAGGAGGGATATGAACACCTACATAATCAAGAGTAAATTTGCATAAAATTTTGTTATTGAAAATATTAGAAAGAAAAAGGGCATCGCAATAAAGTCCACGCAAGAAAAGAATGTAGAGCTCTAGGAGGTTTCAAATTTTGTCATAATCATAATAAATTCGGTTAGTAAAGATAATAATATTAATTATTATTCTATTTGTTTTGGCAACAAATACTTTTTTGCTATATTAATGTCAAAATACTGTACCTTGAATTGCGTTCCTTGCCATTTGTGATGGGGGACAGGCCAAGGCTGACGAACGTTCTGACAGAGGTCCTTCTAGTCCTGAGGGACACCAAGGATCACGTCGGGCAAATTGATTACAGCCTGGACCTAGGAAAAACGATGAATTGACTGAGGGGTTACTGGTCAGGGATAATGTCGTTAATCTTTCTGGGAAAGTTTCAAATACAACCAACTTTTAAAAATAATTTTTTTCAACCTCTTCTTTCTTTTCGAAATATCAGTCATCTTATGCATTCGTTTATATATAGAGAGATGTATTATATATATGTATAATAATAGTTCAAAAGTAAGTAAAAATTTATGTTTTGAAACACACATGTCATACGAATAAAGGAGCAATTTATTCTGGTCTAGTTTGCCAATTAAAGGGACCTTAGGGATCTAATCCAGTTCAGATATACTGAGGGTGTATTTTTCTAAAATGACTTAACATTCTTATTTCACCTAAAATTTGGATAGATTTATTTAAATTATATCTTATTGATCCATTAGTGTAACTATGTTGGTATCCCAGACGCTTAATAAGACGTGGAACTAAAAACAGTAAATGTCACTGTTCACCTCACAGACTTTCTCTCTACTTTACCTAAAAGTGGAGACATTTACTTATAACTAGTAATGTGGTATGTGAAACTGAGTATTACGTTATATTGTTAAAAAAAACATTATGGAAATAAATGGTACAGTACAGCGTAGCCTGCACAGAATTTATCTCTCTTTAATCTTAAAATATTTACTAAAAGATAGTAAAATTTGTGCAACGAAATAATATACACTAACTTAAATTGCTGCAGAAACATTACACCGAAGAGCATAAATGAAATAGTATACAATGTTACAGAATTATTGAGTAAAGAAGAGGATATCTATCAACCAAAGAGCAAGCATTTTTATATTTCAAACCACTTCATTATATATATAGGCTATGTTTGCTCATAGCTTGGAAACTATTGGTTTTATAATAATAGATTTCAAACAAAAGAGTTTTATATTTAATAGTAATACATTTTTACAACGACAAGTTATTTTGTATATAAAATAGTTGCGGAAATATGATAGAAATGGAAAATTTCTGCCCGTGTAGTACCCTCAAATTCATTTTCATGGAAAATAGAAAGTTTCCCTTTTGTTTGTAATGTTATACAGTGTATATTTATAAAATTAGATCGAAATCGTTTGAGCGGATTTGAGAATATTGATTTCTTTTTTCCTTTTATTAAGTTACCCTTAATTTTAAGGCTGTATATATAATTCCAAATCTCCTCGGGGTGAACTTATTAAAACTCTAAATACCATGTTTTAGCCTGATCGGTAAAATAATCTCGGCTTTAGTCAAAGATACATAACGACAGACATACTACATCCCAAAAAAACACTTTTTCGGTTTCATGGGTTCATAAAACGTCAACATATATCAAAAACTCGCCTTTGATCGATTTATTTTGGCAATCTAGGGGTAGAGAGAGTTAAAGTAAAAAGAGCACCACAATTCACCAAAGAATATAAACTGTTCACCGTGCTATGTAGTCATATGTTGTTAGTTTCAAGCATTCTGTCGCGCCTAGCTAATTGCCAATGTTGCTCTTAATTTTTAACTATACAATTGCTACAAAAATTCACACCCTTTTCGATAGTCTTTGGTTTTATTGTTGGATAATTTATTTTGCCTCTTATACAATATTGGAATTTTCTATTAAATAAGAAGTTTTTTTATTTGTTTGGTAAATTTTAAGATCCTTCCCCTATTTCCTGCCCCTTACCCCCAAAATTTTGAAGTTTATATTTTAAAGACGTTTCTGATTATCTTAGTATTTTTTTTAGCACCGCATCTTACTACCCGTTCCGGCTATACGCCTGTAGTATATTAGTTCTGTAAATTTTAATCTATACTTTTCTCAGATCTACATTTAAAAATTAAATTTGCTTATAGCTTGGAAAATATTTGTTTGAAAAATATATATTTCATTTAAAAGTTGTTTTGTTTTTAACAATCCTACAACTTTGATGTGATTAGTTTTCTCGTATTTCAAAGATTTGTGGAGATACGATAAAAATTGGAGATATCCGTTATTGTAAAGTAGCCTCTAAGTCATTTTCCCTAAAAATAACATAAGAAACCTAATTTTGTTTTTAATGTTTAACTGTGCCAAAATACGAATTTAAATTAAAATATCTCTAGCTGATCTTGATAAAATTGATTTCTTTTTCTCTGTGTGCACTTAAATGGACTACTCTTAATTTTAGAATTAGATAGATAGTTCCAAAAATATTCCGGAGAACTTTAGGTAAATCTTGGATATGAAGTTTTAGCTCCATCAGTAAAATGGTTTCGGATCTAGGCCGAATAACAAACTAACCCTAGACAGGAGGCATTAAAAAACCCTTTTTCGTGTTCAGAGGGTCATGAAACGTTGACTTCCATCAGAATCTTGAACTTTTTTTTTACGATACAACGAGGGGTCGCAAGAAAGTAAAAAATTGTAGACACAACATCTTTTTACTTTCTCATATCCAGATAAAGTATTGTGATCGTGAAAAATAAATCGATTTAGAGATAATGGTGAGTCTTTTTACGTTTTAGGTGAGTGTGAACCCAAAAGGTTGAATATTGAAATTCTGTCTGTCAGTCTGTCCCTGGCTAAGAATCCAAAATGATTTGATGTATTTTGTTAAAACTTTATATTTATATACTTTTATAGGGCTATATACCCCCAAAAAGGGATTACCTTAGTCCTCTAATTAAGGGTAGTATACTGTGAGTAATTTTTTTGAATTCCAAATTTCCCAAAAATGTACCTAACGATTTTGTTTAAAATGCATATTTTTGATTTTTTTTTACATGACAAAAAGCACTGTTTAGTTTGTTTTGGGCAAAAAAATTCTTTGAGGGGAGATTTTTAAATTAAAAGATTTTGAAAAGTAGTTCAAAGATTTTGTTCAAAAGGTATAGGTGGAGATTGTTTGTTTTTATAAATAACAATGTATAATTGTTTTTTTGTGGTAAAAACACTTTTATGTGTATATGTATATAGGTATTTTTTTAAACTTGACATATTCTATAAAATATATGAAAAATAACATTGTTTACGTGTTTTGGGGGTAAAATCTCATTTATGTGTAGTTTACTATAACTAATTTTACAAAATCTTAAAAATTTGTATAATGGCCATAACGATTTAGCTCCAAATGGGTATATTGGAAGTGTTTGTCGTAAATGTTTGCGTTGTTTAGTTGTTTTTTGAGTGAAAACTCGTTTAAATGTAATTTACAAAAGATTGATTTATTAAAACTTTTAAATATTTTAAAAATTGCTCTAATGATTAGTTTTCAAATGGGTTTATTGGTAGTGTTTGATATGATAAATAACACGTCTATATACTGTACTGGTTGTTGTGGCAGTGAAATTTTGAATATTTAAAAAAATATCTATACAGATTTCCCAAAATAGAAACTAGAGGGACTATTTTATATTATAATCATTAATCAGTCGTTATTTTTTTAAATAAATTAATTTAAGGATAGTTTACTTAGGACAAATTATGTAAAATATGATATTTTTTAAAATTGGCCTTCAAGTTTGAGTTTAAATTGATATCCGAATATAGTTTTTCATTATAAATAAATATTCGTTTTTATTTTTTAAAAAATTCTAAATAATTGACTTAAAAAACATTGAAATGTTAAAAATATTTGTACAATGTGATATAAAGTTTATAAATAAAGAGTTTTTATTGTGAATAACAAAATGGTGTATTTATTTTTATGAGTAAAACTTATATATGTTTTGTTCACTGAAAACTGATTTTTAAACATTTTCTTCGTATAATACATAATATGAGATTGTGTCTCGTATCATTTTTTTAAACTTTATGATTATTTTTTTAGATTCTTAAAGGGTAGGCAAGGTTTTTAAGTTCACTTACTACCTCTTTATTATATTTATTATTAATATTATTAACCACGAAGATACTACTAAGATACTATACAACACCGAGGATGGTTTTTTTCGTTTATTTTGAAACAAAGATAATTTTTTAACAACAAATACCTCCATCTCCTACGTCCATGACATCTTTATTTGATTAAAAAAAACATAAATACGTAAACCTTAACTCGCGTAGCATGTGGTAGTCTAAGTTATTTCCTTATAAAATATAATAAAAAAAATCTTCTTCCTCCTTTTTGGGGGAATCTTGCAATCTTATGATCGTGGGTAGAATTTTTTTAAAGGGTTTAGACTTCCTGTCGCCCACAGTTAATATTTGAGGGTGGAAAGAGTGGGGGGTGGGGGTTGAGTAGGGAAGGAGATGTTGATGGGACAACTGACGACAAGGCGGAAATTACAAATATTTCCCGAGTAGAGAAAATAGTAACATTTTATTCCTAATAAAGAACATAGCTTTCGGAAAAAATTATTAGCAACTGAAATAGTTTTAAGATTGAATTCAATGTGACAAGTGCCCATGTATGCTTCGACAGGATGTTGCATTGTGGGTACTACATGGGCGAGTAATGAGAAGCGTTGCAGACATTTAGAAACCCGGATTATTTATCAAGTTGTTTGACCAAAATGTAGACGAAAGTTCTTAATAGATAAAAATCCTGAGTTTTATGTTTAAAGTGTTTAAAACATGAGTGTTTGCTCGCATAAAACCCTATTAAACAATCCCGCATTGACTTAAATAATTTGTCGTGAGCCTATCAAAACCTTACTTTATTTGATATAGGAAAGTTACTAACCTTTGGCTTTATTCTCAGAAGCTCAATTTTTTGCGTAAAGCGTCGTTAATTTTTTTAAACTTCAAATACAAAATTTAAATTCTTTAACTGATCATAAACTTGCTGATAATTTTCCCCTACATTAGGTTAAATATGATATTTAAAAATAACAAACTTCTTAAATAATGCGGGATTATAAACATCTTCAACGCGTTACGTAGCTTGAAACATACAAAACATTTCTTTGAATTTTAATTTTTTTAATTATCTTTTAAGTGCATATTGTTAAAGGTTCTGAGGAAAAATAAAGCAAACTATTCTATTTTATGTTTTATGTTGAGATAGTTAAAATTATTTAAAGTCATTTAACTTCTGTATGAAAAACACTAATAAATTAGTCATAGATAATTCAATTAAGGCTTATATAGAATATCAAGGACTAAATATTAGATACGTGAATTGAATGCAAGCAAGGAAGACAAAACATTTAAAAAGTTTTGTAAATTATAATTATTTTCTTTGCTTTATACCAGTGGCCGACAATTATTCAAGATGTTCTAGCTTGGCAAATAAAATAATGTTGGTGTTATTGAGATGGTAAATTTTCATTTGCTTATCTTCATATCCATGCTTACGCTATAAATGCCATTTAATCACTGATCAGTGTAAAATACTGTTTACCAGCTGTATTCAAATGATTATGTTTGAATGTATCATATTTAGTTTAGTAGTTACATAATTGCTAGAGTTAATTGACATAAAATAAATTTAGAAAAGTTAAGTCATTATCTTTTAATCCAAAGCAAATGATAAACAGTGTAATGTTACGGTATTGATAGAAAAAAAAAGCGTTTTATTAAACTTAAATATTTTTACGCTGATTTATCACTAGCCAAGGGCAGCATATCAAACACTGCACACCCACCATTTATCTATTGAGAGATATTTATTAATTTGCTGCAGTAATCGATATTTATTAAGCTAATAACTTCTACGCCTCCTGGAATCGAACCAGGACTTGTGCACGGCTACTATAACCACCTAGCCATCGAACCGTTACCTTGAATCTGTTTAAAATTTTTACCATGGTATGTTTGTTTATTTATATATATACATATATATTATCAAAATAATATTTATTAAAGACTCAATCCAAAGTATAAGTATGAAAAAAGCTACTTATAATAAATGCACTCACATTAGCGTGAAAAGAAAATGGGAAGCTCCTTATGCACTTCATTCTGCCATGATTGGAATCCCGGCCTTCCCCGCCAATGTTGAATGAATTAAATGTGAGTCATACACTGTAAAAAATACTTTACACGTTGGTAACATTATCCTTCTTTATCCGCCTGTTCGGGATATAAGAATTTTAACCAAGCTAATGGGGTAAAAATGCTATTAGATTAATACACGAGGGTAGAGAAGACTTCACATTAAACGGTACAATACAGCTATTAGGATAAGCAGATGAAATAACTTTGTCGGGTAATAGTAGGGAAGCCTCCACCGTGGTTCGGATTCCATGTTGAACTGTAGATCATCCATTTTATCTCACAATCACCCTACCATTACACATTAGCGTAAGTGCGTATAACCCGAACGGGTAGTAAGACGCGGTGCTAATAATAATAATAATAGTAGGGAATCTGTTGCAAGAAATGTTACCAGAGGCTAGTAAGGAAATACGTTTATAAGTGAACGCGGAAAAGACTAAGTATATGATCAGAAAGTGAACACAGATTGAGAATTATAATTTATAGATTGTTTCGAAATACATATAATTTGACAGGGTTAATGAGTTTAAATATTTATAAACTATTTTAAATAACAATAACGATATTAGATTGGAAATTATAAAGAGAATGCAGTCAGAAAATGCATGCTATTACTTGGGCAGTAAATTATTGTCATCTCACCTGCTTTCAAGGAATGTAAAACTTAGAATATACAAAACACCCATTCTCTATGGCTATGAAACATGGTCTCTTACTTTACATTACAAAAACTAATTTATGGTGTTTTAAAACAAAGCACTTAGGAAGATATTTGCTTGAAAAAGAGATGAAGATGTTGGATAAATGGGAGGGGTTACATAATTATGAACTACGTACCCTCTACTTATTGCAAGACATTATTCGGATAGTAAAATTTCGCAGATTACGAGGGGCAGGCCATGCAACGTGAATGGGAGAATATAGAACCGTGTTTAGGTTACTGACCGGAAAACCCATTGGGAAGGCCTAAACACAGATTGGAGGATAACATTAGAGTGGATCTGAAAAAGTTAGGATGTAGTGAGGTAGACTGGATAAAACTAGCTCAAAATAGGGATAGGTAAGTGCGGCAATGAACTTTCGATTTCCCAGTGCCATAGAGTAAATAAGTAATGGGGGTGGAAATTAGGAATATGGAATATAAATTAAATGTACCCATGTTTGCGTGAAGGGAGATTGGATTATTATTATTAGCACCGCGTCTTACTACCCGTTCGGGTTATACGCACTTACGCTAATGTGTAATGATAGGGTGATTGTGAGATGAAATGGAGGACCTACAGTTTAACGTGGAATCCGAACCACGGTGGAGGCCTAGCATTCCTCCCATTCACAAGATGTATTGTCAGAGGTGAAGGAAGGGTTTGGTAATCAGATAAATCTATGCCGGGACCGGGGATTGAACCCCGGCCGCCAGCATAGAAGTCTGACACCTTACCCCTAGACCGCCAGGTCACCGGGAGATTGGAAAAACACCTTCATTCTACCCGGCCGTGAATTGAACCCCGACGACTAAACCAGACTAGATAAACCTGACATTTAGATTGCGTCCCCACAACTGCAGGTATTAAAACATTTAAAAAATGTTTACTATAATTTAGAGTGATAAAAATATAAGGAATAGTACTTAAGTAAACTATTAATTTTTCAAGCGCTATACTGGTGCTTCACTTTATATATGCGATGTCTCAATTTTCGCTTTCTCACCAGGTTAAACACCTAAAGTCAAAATGATTTATTTCAGTCCATGGCTTAGTACTCTTTTAAATTCATGCCTGCAGCTGGATTTGAAACCAGTTTCAGTTTTTTTGTTTTCCATACCCAGCCTCAAAATTGGGTCTACGAGGAGTACAATAAACCCATTCACCCGCCACCCTTTTCTTCTCCCCTTTTTTTTCATTTTCAAAATCGCGTCACATTTTTCCTTACAACTTGCGCCGGGTGTGAAAACAGATTAAATTGCCTTGAAAATAGTCTCTTAACATGACTATTTCTCTCTTTTGCTCTGGTAGGTTTGGTAAGTCTGTCTCTCTCCTCTCTCTTCGATAAGTACTTGAAGCTTCACCAACATCGTTCAGGAACTGAGAAGAAAACTGGTTCATGTCCTTGTATATTAAATATGTATTTATCTTTATATGTAAACAGGTTTAGTCACATTACAATAATGTTTGTATTTCAATTCATTGATCATTCCCAGGAGAAATCTAAAATACTTTTGTACTATTTTTTTCTAATACAACTCTTCAGTACCGAGATAGTATTTTATTTATTTATTGGAGGTATTGGACGTGCGTGATTTGAACCGACTGATTATATCAGCACACCGAAATATCTATAAGCGAGAGATAAGAAGGCTAAAGGGCCTAATAATTTTGCCGGGAAATATATTTTCACATACCTTCCAGGATTCCTTTACATGCCACAATCGACATGGAGCCGACGGCTTTACCTCCCATTCGAAGAAAGTTGTGCTACTGATTTTTATTGTTCAAGAAAAATATGTCGACCCAGCTGGGTTTGCACCCATGGATATTAAGTATTGAGGTGAGCACTTTACTAGGAAATATAAATTCTTGCTGTTTAGAAGAAGTTTGTTTTCTTAGCTTTTAAAATTATCGAATAAAATTTATTTACCACAGGATTATACTAAGCGGGTGTAGGGGTAATTATTCAACCCTGTCTCATCCCTTTAAAGCACCATTATTAATCTATTTCTGTAATCCTCTCTAATTCCAAAGCCAATGGCTTATTGAAGTATTGTATAAATTTAAACACCTACCATCTCGATTATGTTTAAAAATAAATTTTATTTACTACAAGAGGGATATAATGTCTACCTAAATTTCTTCACTTTAACCTATTGACACAACCATGAGTCCTCACAGGCAGAACCCCCTCCATCCCCCTTCTAAAATCCTTCATCCCCTCTCAAATATCTTAAATATCTTGATATGAACCTGTCTTGCTTCACCCGTGTGTATTTTTTATTGAACATATTATATCATTCTCGATAAAACGGTTAGCGCGCATTTTATGTAGCCGCTCCACAAGACAATCGACTATAGTTGATTAAAACCAATTTTTTACTGTCGGAGCAATATTTTTCAGTCAAACTGTGTTAAGTAACACGAAACATAATTTTGCACTCAGTCTAAAAATATCTTACTCGTTTAAGAATGGGATATTTATTCATAATGGTCGAAATGTATTATTATTATTATTATTATTATTATTAGCACCACGTCTTACTACCCGTTCGGGTTATACGCACTTACGCTAATGTGTAATGGTAGGGTGATTGTGAGATGAAATGGAGGACCTACAGTTTAACGTGGAATCCGAACCACGGTGGAGGCCTGGCATTCCCCACAGTTACAAGATGTCTTGTCAGAGGTGAAGGAAGGGTTTGGTAATCAGATAAACCTGTGCCGGGTGGGAATGTAAACTAAATGTAAAACTCGTCTAGTCTGGTTTGTTGCTGACCAGGAGGTAGGGGATTGAATCCCGGACAGGTTTTCCTTAAATTGTTTCCTGCAATTTTCCCACGCAAATCTGGGTATATTCACTTGTTGTTTTATCGTGCTCATCCATGCGCC
Organism: Timema shepardi; assembly: GCA_902151425.1. Classification (NCBI taxonomy): domain Eukaryota; kingdom Metazoa; phylum Arthropoda; class Insecta; order Phasmatodea; family Timematidae; genus Timema; species Timema shepardi. The sequence continues at coordinate 42,676 of CABFVX010001044.1, read as the reverse complement.
ATTAATGTTATTATATGTAGGTAGCCTGAATGGGTATTAAAACGTGGTGTAAAAAATAAGTCTTGGATTGCCAGTGACGGGGAGGTTATGGTTCGAATCCCAGCTGGGATGTAATTAGGTTAGTTTACCCTAAATAGTTTCCCACTCTCATCCTATGTAAATGTGGTTACAATTCATTTCAATTTTACTTTCTTCATCCCTGCCTGGTTAGTGTAATTATACGTGGTAGTAAAACGCAGTGAAAATAATTTGTTTTCTTTACATTATGTATTAAATTTTTTTTAGCACCACGTCTTAATCTCGTTCGGGTTACACGCATTTTTACTAATTACGCTAGTGGGTTTGGAATGAGGAGGAGGGTTTAATTGAGATGAAGTGTACCAGCAATTGCGTAGTTACAAAGAATGAAAAACCATTCCTCGCACAGACAGCCGGGATTCAAACGCTGATCTCCCCATCATTTGGAAATATATTTTGTAACGAAACGGACTCCTTAGAACACGTGGCCATATAAGTGGGTCTTTTAACTCCAAGAGAAACTTTTTCTCGGTTACGGTCGAACTGGTCCGATGGCAAGCTCGCAGGTAGCGGCTGGGGGGTGTTGTCGAACTGGTCCGATGGTTGAAGGACCACCCAGCTGGGAATCCCTCACCCCCTACTCGCCCAGATGGCCAGTGGCCACTCAGTTGTCAGTTGTTTGCAGAGGGGTGTGCAGTGATGTTTTCAATGTTAAGTGAGAGAGAGTGTAAATTAGTGGTGCATGAAGGTTTTAAATATTCTAAGAAAGACAAGACACAAGTACAGCAACCTAACCTAACCAAACCTAACCTAACCTGCTAAGTACAGCAATCCCTCCCCTTCCACCGCTTTGTAACAACCATCGGACCAGTTCGACAACACCCCTTTTTCTCATACCGAGGTTGGAAGCCACCTTAATGGATGCATGTACAGATGTATGTGACTCATCATCAAATCAGTGTTTCATGTCATGCCATAGTTTATTTCAACGTTTGCATGGTAAAAAATTATAGAATGATAGGAAAAGGGTGGTAAGTTTACTGCAGTGCCTAAGTTTCATCGTAACAAAATAATTGACGTTTATAAACTAACCCCATTTTTCACTTTCGATTTCGACGTTATTTTACCAACTAACTTTCTACTCAAGTAGCTTCTTTTATTTATTTTATTGTTCACTTGTGTTTTCAATCCATCAATGGGTATGCAAATTCCTTTCTGCTCCTTGGTTGAATCTAATTTCCTTAACATTGAAAAGTTTTACTTTTTTGTTTTTTTATTCTTTTATTTTCAAGCATCAATGAATAAATTTGACTTAATAAATAATTGTGCATTGTAAAATTACTCTTATTGTTTTCCGGATATGAAGAAAGAGGTTTTTTTAAACTTAATATACAACTTTTCTATTAACCACTAAGATTATTTTCAATCTCTTTATGTATTGTATATAAATATATGTTAACACTTGTTTGATCTTTGAAGGTAATAAGAAAAAGAGAGAAAAAAATGGTAAAACACAATCGTGAATACTTTCTCATATAGTTTATTACAGTTTGTAAAAATATTTTCTAAAATCGGTTATCAGTAAACCACACCTTAACAAGTTTTCCTCGGGAAAATAAACTTAATATTTTGGTAAACATAATAAACACCCTTCATATATATATTTAGAAAAAAAATTGGCTAAAACAATCTTTTTAAAATTCTAATTTTCTAAAATATGTTACTACATAACTACCGTCAAATGATTTTATAGTTGAACAAACATAAAAACTATGATTTTTCATGTAAAACACTTTCCATAAAACAACTTTGAACAAAACTAAAACTATTTTCTAAAAATTTCAAATTTTCAAAAATTAGTTATTGGTAATCTACTCTCTAATCATTTTTTCGTTTAAGAAGATTAAAAATCTTATTTATCATGTAAGAATATCTCTAAATATTCATTTTGAACAAAGTCTTCATAGCCATTTTCATAATATTTATAATTTTCAAAAATAAATATGTAGTAAACTACCCTTCAACTAATATTTCTCCAAAAAAGGTGTAATTTGTCATTTAGTGTCTTAAACACTCCCAAGATATCCATTTTGAATAAATTCGTTAGAGCAATTTGCAAAATATTTCAAATCTAAAAAAATTATCATTCTTCAGTAAGCTACTCTTAATTTAGAGCTATAGTCAAAATCACAAATCCACCTATAGCTATGACCACATAACATATAAAAATCCCGTTTCAGTGAAATCCATCAAAACATTTTGGCTGTATCCCGAATACAAACAAACAGGGGAACATTATAAAACCCATTTTGTTTGGTTCGGCAGCACACACAATGTCAATAATCCTCTTAACCTCGAGGTAGAAAATGTTCACGATTAGAATACTTTTTCTATTTGAAAAAAAGTAAAAATATAATTGGTTTTTTATATGGTTTTGTCGTATTATTTAATACTAGTGCGTCCTTTAAAATAAGAACTAAATATCCACAAGTTTATTCCTATGAAAATTACCCTGATCTTAAATACGGTTACAAAGATGTTTTAACACAATTATTTCTAATATTATTACTAATTTTGGTCATCAATGGTAGGCAGTTATGCTTTCATCTTAAATTTTGAACAAATTTATTAACAATTTTCTCTTAAAGTGTTGAACCTACAGAAACTAATTCCCGTAAGCCTATTAAGTTTGCAAATAAAACAATAAATCGTCGCTAAATATGAAAGTGGTGTAACAGGGCTGCCCCGCACGGGGGAATAATCGGAGATATCTCAATGTCTGTAAAGACCTGGGAAAACACAAAGAATTTCACCAAAAACAAATTTAAAAAATACTAGGCCTTTGCCTGAAATAAAGAGCGAATCATAGAACTAATAACTTTAATTCGAACACACAGGTCTGATATGTCTTCCACCCACCCACCCTCTTTTCCCCTGCCCTTTCACCACTTCCACATACATCAGGTGGTGTGTATTAACTGAATAAATGTACCCATTAATATTAAAAACATCCTGTCCTAAAAATTAATTATTTGACTTCCCACGAGTTAATTTTATGACAAATGACATTTTATTCTTCTATGCTACTAAATAAATTGTCTGAAAAAAAAGATAATTCCATCTAGAAGACCTGTAAAACACGGGGAATTTTGTATATAAAAAAATAGTTCTAACCCTGTGTAGCGACATTGGACCTTGTTAGTGTTTATGGTAATACTACGCCAACCATATCCATTGGCGGGTGACCTGGCGGTCTAGGGGTAAGGGGTCAGACTTCTGTTCTGGTGGCTGGGCTTCAATCCTCGGTCCCGGCACATATTTATCTGATTACCAAACCCTTTCTTCACCTTCTGACAAGACATCTTGTGAATGTGGGGAATGCCAGGCCTCCACCGTGGTTCGGATTCCACGTTAAACTGTAGGTCCTTGATTTCATATCACAATCACCCTACCATTACACATTACCGTAAGTGCGTATGGCCCGAACGGGTAGTAAGACGCGGTGCTAATAGTAATAAAAACATATCCATTGGACAAATGTTGAAAAGTAGGCTTTTGGATATAATAAAAATAGTTTGAATATCTGAACTTCTGGAGCTAATTATGACGTTAATACGTAAATCGTGTATCTTATTCACAATTAATAAATTTAGCTATAACCTGCTTCGGTGCTTCATGGTCTAAAGCTTCACTCTCGTATTGGACTAGACTGCCGATTACAAGGAGATCGGGGTTAAAATCCCAGTCAGGTGTACTATAGGTGGTTTTACAACATGCATTTCCAATCTCCCTCACCTTAAATGTGTGTACACTTCTTCTTAAATTCAACCCTCTCATCCCAAACTTATTAGCTTTAGTTAGTACATATCCATACAACCCGAACAGGTGGTAATAAAGACGCGGTGTTAAAAAAATTTGTTTTCTATTTATGAAACAGATCTCATTGTTAGAGGATCCGACTGTAAGACAAATGTTTTCATTGCACTCCAAACAAGTAGATTTCCTCTGAACCTTCACCGGATTGATTCAAAATTTTACTTTCTTCTTGTGTTTTGCTGGAGTTTTCTCGTAACAAGGGGATTGATTTCCCAATGTTGGGACGGTGTTGCCCTGCTATAGAGTTGATAACCCACGGGGACCTGCAGGAAAATCGATGAGACGTAGACCCTACACCCCGTCCGACACTAGCTGGTACTTCCATTTTAGCACCTGTTTAAGTTATACACATATGCACTACGTTACACTACACTAATGAGTTAGGGATGAGGAAGGTTGAATTTTGATAAAGTATACCTTCATTTTCATGGAGGAAACGTGGAAAACCATTTAGAAAAGCTACCCTCAGTATACGCGACCAAGATCCTAGCCACGATCACTCTATCATCGGCACGTTAGTCCAACACGAGAGTCAAGCCTTAGACCATGTGGCCACTGAAGCAGGTAATATACCCTACTTAACTCAAAATTTAATTTATCATATATATTTTCTAAACGTGTCACTCTCAGATTAGACAGAACTGTCGATGATGGGTAGATCGGGTGGTATGAATTCTATTTGGGTATACTGAGGGTAGTTTTCCCACTCTCATTTCACTCAAATTTGGGTGCACATCCTTTACATTTTAACTTCCTTATCTCTAACTCACTAGGGTAGTTTCCGAGCGATTAGTGTTGAAAGGAATACATAACCTGTTATATTTGCAGATGGTAATCTTTTGCTCGAGGGGAAATGGCCAGAGTGCTCGCTATACAACGTGGGAAAAATAGCTCACCCCTGAGCTATATGTTTGACAAAGAATTTTATCCGGTCTAATTGTCAAGCCTATTAATTCTGGTTTGCCGTTGTCAGGGAGATTGGGGCTCGAATCCCAGTTGGATGGATATGTTGAAGGCTTTATCCCTCCTAAAAGATTTATCACACTCACTTTACTCAAATGCGGCTACCTTTCGTATACTTAACACATAAGCATAATATATTTAATTTAAGACCCGCTTCGGTTGTTGTGGATTCCAAGGCGTCACTTTCACAATATACTAGATTGAGAGACTTGGGTTGGAATACCGCTCTGGTATAATGAGGTAGTCTCCCTACAAAATAAATTCCCACCCTCCCTCCAAGCAATAATATTTCTTCTGAATCCAACTCTCCTAGTTCCAGTACCATTAGTGTGAATATGCGTATAGCCTGAAGGGGGGTAGATACTAAGGCAAAAAATAGAAATTAAATTTAACGAACTTCTCTGTAGAAATGGAAATAATTTGAATATTGTAGCTGCATTTTTTTATTCAAATTAATTATGTAAATATATTTTCTATAGTTTTGCGATCAAATATAGTTTTCGAGTAATTGATTGTTTAAATTACTCGAAGAAATAACTAGAAATATATATAGGCCTATATATGGCCAAGATTATGATATAAGCAGATTAAACCCGAATATCCAGATAGATTATGCTGTAAGCTGTGAACAATGAATTATTCTCTAAAAAGTAATCTTTAATAGGTAGTAATTTTTTTTTTGCATGCAAGTGAGATAATACAATTTACATAAACGGTTCATTACCAAGCCCTTGCTTTAGAAAATCACATTGTGTTTTAAACTTGTCTTCTAAATTTGTCAATGTCCTCGCTGGTTGTACTGTACTTTTCCAAGAGCCAGACGCACTTTAGTTTTCTTTCCACTCTCGCCGAATTTCTACGACCTAAAGGGACGTGTCTCGCCTTCAGATAATATGACTTCTCCACAAGCTTCAAGAGTGTGCATAGACGTAGAAAGAGTAGGTCGATATGGTTCATAGGCCTTGTAGGTATGGCTGTGGGTAATATTCTTTTCAACATCCTCTTAGCTTCGTATGCCTAAGAGATTTCCTTACCCCACGATTAGCACCTAACTTACTTAGACAGATAAGACGGGCTGGATCAAACGTCGCGTCGTGGTGCAGTTTTATGTAATTATATTTTAGAAAACACAGAAACCAGTGTAAATGTTACTCCATTTTTCAAAGAAAACAACAAAATTAAAATAAAATGTTGAAATATAAAATTTATTTACAGATATCATTCTGTTGTCAATTGAATAGTTAATGGCGAAGATCTGGTTGGAGTCTATTATTATTATTATTATTATTATTATTATTATTATTATCACCGCATCTTACTACCCGTTCGGGCTACACGCACTTACGCTAATGTGTAATGGTAAGGTGATTGCGAGATGAAATGGAGGACCTACAGTTTAACGTGGAATCCGGACCACGGTGGAGGCCTGGTACTCCTCACATTCACAAGATGTGATTAATACACGTCTTGTCAGAGGTGAAGGAAGGGTTTGGCAATCAGATAAATCTGTGGCGGGACCGAGGATTGAACCCCGGACCCCCAGCTCCGAAGTCTGACACCTTACCCCTAGACCGCCAGGTCACTGGTTTGAGTGTAATCATGTATAGTATGATTTTAGTAGGAAGAACAGTAGAAGTTAGTTACTAAAGTTACTAAAACAATGTTAATATATTCATACATAAAGTCATGTCATCTGCGGATGTTAATTTTGATAGATATTATCAATATCTATAAAATAACACACATAATATAAGAAAATATTATCAATGTTGCCCGCAAATAAATATGTTTTGATTTTCTCCACTGTTCTTCCAACCAAAATCAGGGTATATATAATATTCCGGTTAATCAGACACAAGGTAGGCTCTTAATGATTTCACAGAACCAAAGTAATTCAAGTATTACCTATTAGCTATAGCTAACATAATTATGTTTTATTTTTATTTGTACTTTTAACAGCCACGGACGGCTACTTCTGAAGTACACGGGATGAGGAGGTCAGTTTTAGAGTAAGTTCATCCGTATTAGTTTGCAGAGAGATTGGGAAAATCGCAATAATGAGCCACGTATTGGAAACCACCTCTAATGCACCTGGCTGAGATTCAAACCTGAACAAGCCCCCCTTTAATCACCCCCTCTAACACACCCCCTGGTCACCGTCGATACAGTCTATTGATAGTTTGACGCATTAGGTCTAGTTAGTTGTGTAGCCCATTTTTGGTAACATTTATGAAATAGCAATTTGTTATCATTGCTTAATGGAATAGTAAGATGTTAAAGGCTCTGAATTAATTTTAACGTGAATATCAAATAAAATTAATCTTGTCGAGCCCCCGTCGTATTTTGTGCAACTGCAACAAGAGGAAGAATAAATTATCTCCTGATGTTACTGCAACTGTGAAGCGATTTTAGATAATCATTACTTTGTTTTGTTCCGAGAGAAAAAACGGACTGCGAACTAGATGATCAAATTAATTGTATCTGGCTCGCTGATGACGGGGAGGTCGGGGTTATAATCCCAGCTGGGTCAGGGTTGACACGCAACTAAAAAACCGGGAGATCCGGGAAAACACAAGAATTGTTTTTGCGTGTGTTTTGAAAAAATAGGGAGAACGGGGGGAATTTTAGAAAATCTAGTAACAATACTGGAATATTTGTAAATTTGTTACATTTGACTGGAATATTAAAATGGTAGGCCTTTGTATGACCGAAAAAGTGAACTGAAGAACTAAGCACACTTAATCAAATATGTCTTATTACCCCTTAAACAAGGGTTGTGAAGCGAGATAAGAAGTATTTACCCATAAATCTTAAGTCATTCAGTTTTAAATATAAGTTATATGATATCACACAAGTCTGTCTGATGAAAATTGAAATTTTATTATTATTTTCTTCTATCTAATTTGCCTGAAAAATTAGACTTCCTTCTGGAAAACCTGGAAAACACTGAGAGCGGGGTATTAAAAAATAGTGGCAGACCTTTGGGTGTATTTAATGGTTTCTAGATCGCCCTCTACGCACATGTGGGTAAATTTCCTCTCAACTTCATCTTCCTTATTCCTAACCCATTAGTTTAGTTATATGCATATCTTATAACATGGGCGGGTAGTAAAATGCGACCAAAAATAAACTTTGCCGAATTATCATCATCTAGTTTTTCAAATCCAACGTGTCTGTATCATTTTATTAGATAGCAAAAAACTTTTCACAAATACACTCCTTAATTCACATTGAATATAGAAGCCTCCCATATTTGTCTATCATAGTCCATCATGGTCTTTTATTGAACTTGGAGACAGATGGCTAGATACTATTTCTATTAATCTAGGGCACTGTCGAGTAAAGGCTAGATCCTTCTATTATAAGTCTAAGATCAGACCTTTTAGAAAATGGGCTACAGAAGTAGTACCCCTTTCCTCAGCTCTACCCCCAACTCGACAATACTTCTGTCCCCTCGAGGTTGTTCAGATGGGAGCAAACTTTCGTACTGGCTGACGTCCCAATCTTTTTTCTCGAAAAGTCAGTTCGTCTTCAGGGCAATCTCCGTAGCGTCATCTGCTCCAATCTATAGAAACCAAGATGGTTTTGATTCGATAGGTGTGGATGCATGTTTTTTTGTGAAGCAAAGTGGGATCGTCAAAATTCTTCAGACACCGATAAACTCGGCGCGATCCATGCCGATTTAAGCTCACATTTTTTCCTCAGTAAATATACAACTTAGGCTACCTCTATGTCCATCACTTTCAGTGTAAATTTTATTTGTAACATATATTTTGCTTCTGTTTTATTTAAGTTTTATCTTCAGTTAACAACCTGTATTGGTGGGTATGCGACCTAAACTCCAAGCTCATTTATTCTTTTTTGCAAATGAAGGGTAGCTAAGGGCTCAAATCCCACACTCCCTCGACTCGAAAGCACGTAAATCTTCCCTAAATTACACTTTCCTTATTCCTAACTTGATTATTATAATTAAATTCGGAAAGCCTGTATATGTATTACGACGTGGTATAAAAAAAACCAACGAACCGTTAATAGTTCCAAATTAAAAAGTTTGTGAAACTTTTCACAATCCTTTCATCCTCATCTAAACCATTTTCAAACATCTCTATTTTAAGTTTTATATCGGGGAGAGGTGATACTTAGATGTGTTGTTTCTGAAGCCTATATCGAATGGGACTAAGCGTGTCCACAATTTGTATTCATAATGTTGATAAGGTAGCTCCAAAATGTATCTAAATAAACATAAAAGACCAAGCTCATTGTTTCCCGAATTTTTTAGAACCAAGACCCAATTTTTAGAACGACAAACTTTGGCGACCCGACTTGCTTTATGTAATGGATATGAAAGGGAGTGGCGTATTTTTGTTTGTTTTACTGCCTTTTTTCACTTTCCCATCTATTCATGATTTAATGTTTTCAAATAATTATATAAAAAAATATCATTTCATAAACTTTTCCCGACCTAATGTTTAGCAACCACTGGAAGTTTATAAAAGCAGTGTAGTTATATGAATATAAAAGGCTTATTTTGAAATATACATCCTATTTAAAAATTGGACCAAATCAGGGATTACGAAATTTATCCTAAATTATAAAACCCACACGCATATTAAATGTGAGGCTCACCTTTAATAGTCTAATAGTAATATAAAACGTTTCTATAACAGGTTGATTGTAACAATATCACTCAACCTAACAAAACTTAACCTTTGTAGACACGTGGAAGTTTAGATTTTGTTAGGTTATGTTTGCTGGTAAAAAAAAGTATATTTCTGTCAGTTAAGTTATATTAAGTAAGAGTAAACTAAAATGATTTGATATTTTATTAAATAAATCACATTTCTTTATACACTAAGTTTTTTGTTAGTACTTTTCATTGTTATTTTCCATTATGGAATCCCTTACCTACTTTAACACTTACTTGCGTTGAGCTGTTCACCCTTGAAAAAGATGGCTATGTCTGAAAACGGGCTTGGGCGGATAAATACCAACCAACCCTATCCAAGGTTTGTCCTGGTGACTTATACATCCATAAATTAATTTGTTACCAGCCGACCGGTTATCTGAACTTGTATCGTAGCGGCGGTTCTCTTTAAATTCGCACACAATAATTTGTAATAACTTAACTTTTTCTTAACTTTTCATAGTTTTATAAATGTCCTTTAAGAAGTTTAAAGATATATTTTTATGTTGTGTTGCATAATAAATACATAATTATGCAAGTACATAATTTTATATACGTTATATGCTTTTTAGTACTATATTTTCAATAAAGTTTTTTAGTGTGAAATAATTTTTTTTTTCTCTATAAAACAATTATCCAGATTTTCGATTTTATGGAATTATATAGGTCCTAATTAGTCCGGATAATTGAGGTTATATTGTACTTTATAGAACGAGTGATAGATACGATCGAAATTAAGAATGTTTTTCTCTCATTTTTCTCAAGAGTCAAACCAAAACACACACAACCGCGTCCTTGCTTATATAAACAAATTTAGTGTTAGTGTGTATTAGCTTGCTCTCAAACCAGCTTCCAATTACGTTTCAATTTATTTGGGTGTAGCCTGCATTAAAACAAAACATCACATTGAATTTATGATAATAAAGATTTAAAAAAGATCATAAATGCTACTTTTTGGTAAACATAAATATATTTGCAAAAAAAAATATTTTTTACTCTCTAATATAAACTCTACAAACCAAAAAACCTATAAAGACAGTCGACTGTATATTATTATTATTAGCGCCGCGTCTTACTACCCGTTCGGGTTATATGCACTTACGCTAATGTGTAATGGTAGGATGATTGTGAGATGAAATGGAGGACCTGCAGCTTAACGTGGGATCCGAACCACGGCGGAGGCCTGGAATTCCACGCATTCACAAGTTGTGATTAATACAAGTCTTGTCAGAGGTGAAATAAAGGTTTGGTAATCAGATAGATCTGTGCCAGGACCGAGGATTGAACCCCGAACCTCCATCACAGACATCTTACCTCTAGACTGCCAGGTCACCGACTGTATATTACTCTGTTATGTCTATTTGTATTTGGAGTTGAGGTTGAAACTTCTACTGTAATTCCGCCTTTGTCTTGAATTGCAACTAACATATTAATGATTGAAAACGTTTAGCTAAACATGTTTTTATTTCTGATAATTTTTATTTTTCATTAATTTTTGGGTTTTGTGGTTTTGCGCACATGTTGAGTGGTCCCTCTACAACTTCATCAAATTTCATCTTTCTAGCTCATTGATAAGTATAAAAATATTTTAGACATATATACAAACATGTATATGTATATAACCCATTAGAGATTTATCATTATATATTTTGCCTTTAAGGAAGAGCTTGGGACTCGAATACCGGCCGGATAACTGAGGATGTTTTTCTATTAAATGTATTTCCACTTTCCTTACATGCAAATGAGAGTATATTTATTTTAAATCCTATCTTATTCGGCCATGACACAATTAACTTAGTTAAAATGCCCATAAATTGAATGGACAATAGGATGCGCTGGAAAAAAAATATATATATATATAACTATAAAAAAATAGTTTGTCTATTCTTTGAAAGAATTAACAATTATGACATTAATATAAACAACATATATAATTTTTAGAAATTACATCGCTACAAGTAAAATTACCTTGTATTTAAAATCGTAAGATTAAGAATATAAACGTTGATATATTTTGTTTCTTAAGCTATTTTTGAATTTTGTGACATTAACTATATGTTACTTTCTTATTATCTTAATTCTTGTCAGTATTTACCTTCCCTCCTGTTTTGCATCGCTCACTTCTAGAAATACAAACACAAAACTACACATTCCATCTTAAAGGTACTCCTCGACTCTACTTGGTATGGTTAGGATAACTTAATCATGAGCTGAGGACTCGCTTCAAGAGAACCGAATATGAAAACATGAACAAACGGTTCCATTTAGTTACAGTTCAAATTTCATAGAAAGGATAATATTATCTGATAGCTCTAAAGTTACCAGAATTTACTTTTTATCACCACATCTTACTACCTGTCCAGGTAATACGTATATGTTCTAAATACGTGAATGATTTATTATTATTGTCGTTAAGTGTTCTGTCTTACGAAAGGTAAATTCATTTTTTTCAGTGAATCCAAACCCTGTGCGCTATGATGTAATTTGCCACCCTACCTTACATTTCCTTATTTTTTCTACTTTTGTGAACAATTTCCAATTTATTTTCGCGTGAAATCTTTGAAGTTCGTCAGCTGGTCGCTGGCCTGACTAATGATGCTGTTTACATCTATTAAATTAAATAAAAGGACGGAAGGAACAACGTAAAACATTGTTTTAAATAATTTAAATAAGGAATTTTGATTTAAGGAAGAACACTTACTTTTTATTAAGCATATTAATTTTCCTTTTAAGAAGTGTGATTGACTCTAGTATTAATTTTCACTGTCGGCCATGTTTGTTTTAACGCATGCGCAGTGCTATCAAACAAATGAGTGGAGGACCTCGTGTTTTGGAAAAGAAAAAGGAAGGAAGAAAAATCAAGCGGTCTGTTCAATTTTTGACAGAAGGGAATAGACATTTAATTCTTTATAAAACATTATTCAAATTCAATGGGCTATATTTAAATACTTATATTAAACCTACATTTCATTTTTATTTTCTCCCTGGTCTAGAGCCAACAACTCATTTTCGTTTTTATTTATATATAGTTTGTTTTTTCTTTGGACTTGGAAGTAAGCATAGAACATTTTTAAATTTGAAAAGATTGGAAGGTTTTTAAAAAGAGGAGAGGTCTTCTTCCTGGTTGTGGGTACAACATGGAGCAAAATCGATGGAGCTCCCAATTTAAGTTATTTTATAGTGATTTAAAGGTGGATAGATTAAAGTGAAAGTAGTAAAAAAGGGAAGCTAAGAGAGTGTGTAAGAGCTACAATATTTATGCTCATTTAAATTGTGGAAGAATTTAAAGTGGAACAAATTTATGAAGATGATGTTTCAGTATGGGCTAGTTATTCATGGGTGAGGTCAAACCAACTCTTTAACTTTCGATTATTGTAATCATTTCTTTTCTCTTTCCTATATAAATCAGAACTTATTTACTTCCAGAAGGACAGACTAATACAAAGAATTATTTAACATTTTATTTTATGTCTAATTATTAATTTTATTGATTGTATATATATATATATTCTCTCTTCTTTTGGTCTCAACAATACTGTGCTATACTTTATTATTAAATTAGAATTAGAATTAACCGGAATTCCATAGGTAGGATTTGGATGTGGACAAAAAGGAAACAACGATAAATTCACAAAAGTGCCAACAATTTTTTTTATATACATTTATTTTTTATTTGTAGCCTAAACTACATTTTTCTTCAACAATCCATTTTTTTAAAATCTAAATTGTTCATGTTTTTTGTTTTAAGTTTACCCAGTGGTCTCGAGGTTGAGAGTCGTCGTGCCACTGAGTTGATAGCCGAGGTAAATGTATTTTTCCTTTTGATTATTATTTTCCCCCTTGATACCAGGGGTGGCGCCCAACAAAAACACAAATCATATAGATAAAGAAAATATATATTTTCTTTTAAAACTTTATTTTATTATATATTTTTTTATTATTACAGCACCGTGTCCTCTGCCACCTCCTTAAGCTCTCAGAACTTTCTTATTTCCTTCAAATCGTACAATATTTGAATCCTCCATGTTCCTAAGCTCTTATTTTCCTCAATCTAGCCTTTTATGAAGTCGTTAGGAAGACAGTTCCTCCTATGTAGGCCTATGTGTCCGATCCAGTTTTATTGTACCAAGAAATCACATCCAAAATGGTTCTCTTCTCACCTACTCTTCTTAGGCGTTCATTTGTCACCCTGTCTGTCCACTTGATCTTCTCAAGTCTTCTCCAGCACCACATTTCAAAGCTCTCCGAGTATTTATTTTCTGTCTTCCTGATAGTCCAAGTTTCTGATCCATACAACATGATGCTCCAAATATAGCGTTTCATCAGTTTCTTCCTCAGTTTCAAACTCAACTTGCTTGTTAATGAGCTAGCGGTAGAACGGTTGAATTCAGAAGAAGTGTACCCTTATTTACATGGCGGGAGAGTGACAAACTGTTTAGGGGAAAAAAACCTCATTACAACCGACTGGGGCTCGATTCCTAATCGCCCTGTCGTCGGCAGTCAAATAAATTGCGAGAGTGATGCCTTAGGCCATGCGGTCACTAAAGCAAGCTCCAAGAGTTTGTGTATTCATATGCTAGGTCATTTGATATGCAACCTTCACTTTTAATATATATTACCATAAGCTATAAAATAACACTGATAATATAATACAATGTTATCATTACTAACAAAAAAGGTTTTTTTAAGTCTCTTTTTTTTATGAAAATTGGACTGTAGTTTTAAGTCTTGTGCGTTTAACTTCGCAGAGAGCTTTCACAGAAATGTGAGCATTTCTTCCAAAGGTGCCTTCAAAGCTAAGTTCATTATCTACCTATTTGCACCGGTGAATACGTAAACAAATGGCGTATATCTTGTTTCGTACGGTTTTCTAGTATGAAGATGTCAGAGGTTCGAATTATGTCTGGATGTACTAAGGTTTAATTTCCGACTCTACCTCAATGACTATTTGGGTATATTTCCTTATAAATTCTACCGTCTTCGTTTCTAACCTCGTTAGTGTAAATATGCTGATAGTACGGACGGGAAGTAAGTCTCGGAGCATGAAGTGCAGCCGACGAGGATTGAAGCCCGGACTCGTGAGATAAGGATCAGGCAGGCGTGGGAATCCTCAGCGGACTCTGTCATGTCCACAGACTGTTGACTCAAAATACGAGTCCTAGCCTCTTTTCTCCCGTCATCTAGCTCAAGAGTAGAATGCTTGATAAGCACGCATCTCCAACATCAGGATGCAATACCATCCCACGGCAAGCTATGTCCCAGCCGACAAATGGCCGACAACCATACTATATTTCCGAATGGGATGGAGCTTTCCCACGGTACAATATTTTACCATCGTATTGTCCTGACATTTCAAAAACAAAAATAGGTTTTGTTCATGACATTTTACAATAACGATTAGGCCAAGCATACTGCACACTGTGTATTGTGCTGTAGCCTACTTTACCCTTGATGGATTACATCATGCTCCAAGCTACAATATAATGCAGCCATGCAAGGTAAACTTGCAGCCTTATGGGGTAAACGAAGGGTCAAGGGCGTAGAGAGATCATTTTTCTAGGGGGTTGAGGTCCGCTAGAAAAGCTTACTATGTATTTTGCCAATAAAAGTTTGTATACTTATGTATACACCCCTCTTCGGTGAGTCCATCAAATTACAAAGGGGTCTGGAACCCATAAAACCTAAAAGTTGTACATAAATATTAAATCAAATTAAAATACTCGAAAAAATTATTAACATATATTATTACAATCAATGTTATCTTAGTTGCTTCATTGACTCAAATCAGACAAACACATAGACTACTTTTCCACCATAATTCTGGTATATATTGCACGCTTTTTAAAAACACATATTATATTATCAGTAGGCAGCCATAAATTTAATTTTGCTTAAAACACTCTGCGACCACCTTTGGTGGCTGAATGGTCTAAGTCGTCACTCTTGCAGTAGACTGGACTGCTGATGACAGGTAGATTTGAGTTCAAATCCTGGTCGGGTGTGCTGGTAGTGGTTTTCCTAAATGGTATTCCACTCTCTGCATGCAAATGCAGGTACACTTTCTATCAAATCAACCTTCCTCATCCTTAACGCTTTAGCCTTAACAGGTAGTTAGGTACGATGCTGAAAAATCTTAAATATACAACAGACACGACATCCAGCCCTCGGCCGTTAATTTATCACTGTGGAAGATGAAACCCACGTCCCTTAATTAAGTAAGCAGACACACCTGACTGAGCTAAAGTGTTGAGCCGTGGATAGCTCAATAGATTTATCATTTTAATATTATTATTTTCTATATTTGGTTGTATTCCTAAATATATAGTAAAATGGTTTCACTGGTCTCAATTCATTTTTAATTTCTCTCTATCTTACAGGGAAAGAAAGTAATGTGATCTTCAAAAAATCGAGCTTGAGATGTTGATGAATTTAGGCATTTCATGACCCACCGAACCCCAAAAAGTAGATTTTGCAATGCCGTCTGTCCATGTGTCTGTTAGACCCTAAAATTAAGAGTAGTTTAATAAAGAGCGAAAAGAGAAAAAATCTATTTTTCAATATCAGCTCTAACAATGTTGATTAAAATTCTTATCTGGCGTTGATTACGATTATAAATGAAATAGCTATTTTCATTTTCTCATGAAAATTACTTTTGGGATAATTTACAGAAGTGAAATTTCCGTACCTCCGCAACTATTTAAGATACCAAATAACTTATCATTGCAAAATTGTAGTACTATTCAAAATAAACAACTTTTATTTGAAATACATCTTTATAAAACCAATAGTTTCGGAAATATTGGCAAATATATTAATACAATTTTGTGAGCTTTAGATGTACAGAGATACTACTTAAGTCTTAATGCAATAATCATCTAATTCCATAGAGTAAGTAGATAAGTAAGTATCTCAAAATGTTTATGTTCTTTTCCTTAAATCTCTTAGGGGAAATATTTGTACAGCCATGATCTCTCTCTATCGTTTTAGAATCAATAGTCAGTATTTACCTTTTTATCATTTGAAATTTATAAATGAGGAATTTAATAGCAATGAGATAACCATAAGATGTGTAACCTCTAATTAAAATGTAAAAAAAAAAAATCTGATGTAGAAATTTTAATACCAAATATTGAGCTTTGTGGAGCCAATATAGTTTTTTTTTTGTCCACATATACAAATGAGGACTTTAATTATTTAAAAATAAAATTATAAAATTTAAAACTGGAGTCAAAAAATGTCTTACTTAAGTATAACGAAATTTTTGCTTGGGTTTGCTAGTTTATATTATTTCGTTTCACATATATTACTAGTTTTGAGTAAATATCTCCATTTTTTAAACAATAGAGTGAGCAAGTCCGTGCGTAGTTCCTTTCTTTTAAAATTAGAATACAGAATAGCGTACCATGATTCGACACCTGGTTCGAACTATATTACCTATCTATATTCCACTTGCCAAAGGAGGGTAGGTTAGTGACAGCTAGCAAAAACTACCAGATCAACTCTCTTGTGTACATTAATCAAACAATATGATTTCCAAGACCATTTCATAATGATTTGTTGCTACTTTTGGCAATACAATTTTCACAACAATCGTGGGGTGAGACGAGCTGAATGCAAACTCCGGAAATTATTCACGAGTCTAATTATTTTTAACAGTAAGATAGTTCTGGCCTTTCGTGACGAACTCTTTCGCGCCTTGTGGCCTTTGGGGAGCGTGTGTGTATTGAAGCCCGCTAATGTGTTGTTCACGTGCTGACGTCTTGTCTTGATAAGCTTCCGGGGCTCGAAGCCGTGAACCGGAAGTAGATCCTGTAATAGACCCCGCTCAACTTCGGTTATGGACGATCATTTTACCCGCCTGACTTCCNCCCTAACGCCAAGAAGGTTAGTCCTGGCTGCCCTGTCTGGACAAATCAATTCGTATCTGGCTGACACGAGGATTATACTCGCCGGTAGTGCTTGACTCAGAAGAAAGGCATTCAAATCGCTGCAAGGATACAAGTTTTATTTTTAATTTATACAGCTTTCTATCCTCATTACGGTATAACGCTCATGTATTTACTCAAAATTCACTCTACTCATCGCGTGTCCTTATATTAGTGTAAGCTTCGGATACTCTGAACAAACAAAACGATGCGTGTTTGAAAATATTCTGCGGGTGTTGTAAATATTTTTATGTTTAATTTTATTATTTAATATTAATTTTTAACATAGTGATATATTAACATACGACTTACAAACCGATAGTACAGGTACTACCAAAATACCTAATAACTAAACTTTAGCGAAATACTTGAATAACTGGATGATTGGCAGCTGTACACAAAATATTAAAGCATTTTGGCCACCTGGTTTAAAAGCGGGACTATTTAGATTTTAGACTATCATTCGTCCCTATAAACATTATGGTTTGTATACTGTACGTTTTCAAATTTGTGTATGAAGAAATCTCTTGACAATATTAAAGAATCCTCAGAAATAATCCTGTAAAAATAAACCTCCACACAAGAAATGATGTTCCTAGTAGCGGTAATATACCCAAAATTAATGATGATAGAAGACATATTATATAATTATTAATCAGTTTTCGAAATTATTAGTTCAAAGCTGTTCAACGAAGTATAAGCTTACATTTGATTTTTAAATGGAGATCAACAATTTGCTTAGGCCAGCGTAGAACAGGGAATAAAAATATAATGTGTATCCTAAATTTATAATTTATCGGTTCAAATTAAAAGTTTGTACTTTTTTCCGTAATAAATATATATATTGGGTTAAATATAATGTCTTAACACTTTTTTTGCAATAAATTCTTGGACAGTGATTTTCAAACTTTTTCAACTCACGGCGCACTGATTAAGGTGCTAAAATTGTAAAATTACACCATCAGTTATTTAGGATTGAGATTGTATCGTTAAAAAAAACTAGTACTAAGATTTGTTTAAAAAATCAATAGCTAAAATTCTAATAATAACATTGATTTAAAAATATATTTATTTTTGCTTCTTAATTCTTTTCTCGCTTCTTTTTTTAATCTCAATTCACAACCCTTGACACACCTGTTGAAAAAAAGCTATTTTAGGAGCTACCTGCTATTTTTCGAGTCACGTTAAGCTATACTTGTATTGATTTACACCTTATAAAAAGTAATCGATCATTTTAATGATAATGTTAACAGTAAAAACACCCGCATCGGGTTGGCAAATGGATTAAACGTCAAGATAGTCTAATCTGGTGATGAAGAGACCCGGGCTGAAATCCTGGTCGGCTGTTCAGAGGGATACCTTTCCCAAAATTGATTTTACACTTTACTTCTACGCAGATGTGGACACATTCACTAGAAATTCAACCTTCCTAGTCCTTAACTTAATAGTGTAACTGAATGCGAATAGCCCGGGCGAGTAGTAGGACGTGGTGGCGACAAAAAAAATCACATAGAAAAGAACAGTTTGTTGGACTTTCCTTGCAATACGGAAAGGAAAGGGTGGTTTCCTAGAAAAAAAATGGACCAGATCAGAAAAATATCAATCACTCTCCATTTAGTTGTCGGGATCCATTAGACCGTTCAATGGCTCAATCAGACAAAAGACTGATTGACTGCGTGGCCTACCGCAGCCCTCTCTTCCCCTCTAAAATCTTGGAACTTTCACGAGAAATTAATTATTTCTTGTGTTCAAATAGTGTTCCATTGTTAT
The DNA here is from genome assembly GCA_902151425.1 of Timema shepardi. Classification (NCBI taxonomy): domain Eukaryota; kingdom Metazoa; phylum Arthropoda; class Insecta; order Phasmatodea; family Timematidae; genus Timema; species Timema shepardi. The sequence goes on along the minus strand of CABFVX010001044.1, from coordinate 23,440 downwards.
TAATGGCATACAGGACTATTATTTATCACGTACAAGGCAAGGAATTTCTTTGTTGTGACGGGGTATTATTAGTAATTTGATCAATTGTGTCAGCTAAATGTGGTGGTATTTTAATTTGACATAGTGCTATTAGTTTTACAACCATATATGCTGTTGGTTTCAAAATTTGAATTGAGTACAATAAAATACACAATTGTTTGTATTATTTTCTATTTATATTCTCCAGTTAATATTATAGTAAAATTTCATACATTCATAAAACTATGTTGTCAAATTAGTATTTGGTTAAAAATTTTACAATCTCGTAAACATCATTACTTTAAGAAATAACCCAATAAATTGGGAAAATAATATTTTAACTGCAAAGTATTTACAAAAGTTATATAAAAAAAGTAATATCTATATGATAAAAGGCAAAAACGCGCTGATTCTCTCACTCATAACCGTATTTCCTCAACCCCTGAACCCGGAAACTTGAAATTTTGAGTGAAGGTTTCTTTTAGGCCATAAGTAGGATATAAGCTCTTAATTATTTAAATGAGAAAATAAACATTATTTCATACCAAATACATAACATGATTAATATAACTGATTTAATTTTTTAAGTCATATAAAAATAATAATACCTTCATCCTTTATGAATAATTGCTTTATACGTGGATTATGAATTTTCTCAATGAATCGATTCACTGTTTATTTTACGGTATCGAGAGCGACCCCTTTGATCAGATTATTAAGAAGGAAGGGGTGAGTATCATGTTATCAATTTTAACCACAAAAAAATTAGTTGTATTTTCTAAAAGGCTTTTTCTTTGAAAATTTGATAAAAATATTCATACTCTAGAGACCAATTTCCCTCATTTCATCCCTCCACGAGTTTTCCCAATCCCAACTCTAAATACCGATCTTCTCGGGAGTTTCGGCCTGTGCACCCCGGGATTCCACTTCTTTATCTTCGTGCCAGTTCCACTTGTAAATCCTCACTTCCCAGGCTTAGTTCGCAAGTATTGCTCTAAGCCCACACAATGTATGGACCTCCCATAAGACTAGGTCTCCACTGATTCTACCCAAGCCTGACCCAAATAACGGTATAGTTTGTTAACCGATTATTTGACTTTTGTCTGACAATTTGGTATATATACCAACGCAAATTACATCAGCGGCAGCCCGTGTATAGGCACTGTGGAACTGCAGCACCCCCTATTTCCACTTGATATTATCGATAACATTTAATATAATGAGTCCTTTTTTTCTTTATTTTTGTAGTACAATATATATTCCTTAAGCTTAATGTCAGTACATCAGTAGCCATCCCCCAATTTATGAAAAAGATACAACAATCTTCGTATAGAACTGTGCGCTTCACAGTGCGAGCGACGTGGTGTTTGACTGTTGTGCGCATGCGCACATATGTGGGGGAGGAAAAGATGGGACTGCCAGGTAGATAGAGCACTGTTGATCTCGCAGTGCTGGCTCTAGTATGATGGTGGAAGGAAGTATTTTATTTACTCAGTGTGTGTTGTGCTTAAAAACCTTGTACCATATTCTTGAATGTGATAAAGTGTAGAAGAGTGTAGAATTAGATTATTATTTTGCTTGCAGCTATTCTATTTGATTCTTTTTTTTTTCGGTTCTTTTATTTAACAGAAAGACTAAATGCGCTTAAAGTACTTTCAATGGAGAAAAATTTCCTCAATTGTCATCCAGAGATCAAGGAGAAAATTATTGAACTTTTTGCGCAAATTAAAATAAGAATAATGGATTTCATTTTTAAATGAATAGATCAAGCTTTAACTGTAACAATTTAAGTTAAAGTAAGTAAAAAAAAATTTTTTTGTTATGGTTTTATCAAGTTCCTGAATAAATTTTTATGCGTGTTTTTTTACTTTTACATAAATTGAAAACAAAGGCTAAACTTTTTTGGAGCAGTACCCCCACTAATTTTAGCTACGAGCCGCCACTGAATTACACGTAACTCACAACAATGGGCACGCGGATAAAAGTGTCAGCCCCATCTTTTATTGTTTGCCGGTGACTGGACGAGGGGTAAAAGTTATTCCTAAAAAGTTTTTCCCCCTTTCTTCATATAAATGTGAGCACATTTCTTCTAAAATCTAGAGGTAAATTGTAAGAAACATATATATATATATATGTTTCTTACAATATATATTATATATATATTAGCGGGTCGTGACCATTATATATATAATATATATATATATATATTATAAATGTGAGCACATTTCTTCTAAAATCTAGAGGTAAATTGTAAGAAACATATATATATATATATATAATGGTCACGACCCGCTTCGGATAGCGGGAATATGGAGGCTTGAACCCCGATTGGATGTACTGAGAGTGTTTTTCCTCTAAATGGTTTCCCACTCTTCCCCCACGCAAATGTATATCATAAATTCAATCTTCCTCAACCTTGATCCAAGTGTGAATCTGAGGATAGTGCAAACCGGGTTTTTTTTAAAGATAAATTAGAATTTATTTAGTGATTTAAAAGTTTAATAACTGTCAATCACTTTAGATACACTATAATGTAATTTAGAGCCAAGTACATGCCAAGTAGACCTAGAGCCTTTAATTAAAATGTAAACTAATAAATAGTTTTGTTAGCAAGGAATTATTATGGATCATCACGGGATGTAAGTCAACGGAGGGGACATTCGGTTGGTGAATATAGCTAAATTCACATGCACTAATAAATGTTGATCTTATCGTGAATGGACTACAGTTGATTTCATTTCATACCTGCCATAAAGGTTGAACTTAACGTGAATGGACTACAGTTGATTTCATTTCATACCTGCCATAAAGTTTGAACTTAACGTGAATGGACTACAGTTGATTTACTTTCATACCTGCCATAAAGGTTGAACTTAACGTGAATGGACTACAGTTGATTTCCTCTCATACCTGCCAATAAAGGTTGAACTTAACGTGAATGGACTACAGTTAATTTCCTTTCATACCTTCCAATAAAGGTTGAACTAAACGTGAATGGACTACAGTTGATTTCCTTTCATACCTGCCATAAAGGTTGAACTTAACGTGAATGGACTACAGTTAATTTCCTTTCATACCTTCCAATAAAGGTTGAATTTGTCGTGAATGAACTAAAATAATTTCTTTCCTTTCATACTTGTCAGTAAAGATCGTACTTATCGTGAATGGACGATGTCATCTTAGCTTAGGGAAGTGATGGACTGTTTAGTAATCCGACTCCTTAGCTCAATCAATGGCGCATTTGTCTACTTAACTAAGCGTACAATACGGTGGCCGCATGGTCTAAGGCATCCATCAATCTCGCAATAGACTAGACTGCCGAAGACGGGGATATTAAGGTTTGAAACAAGGTCGGGTGTTCCAAGGGTGGTTTTTCTCAAATGGCTTTCCAATCTTCCTCCACGCAAACGCGTGGGCATGTCCTCTAAATATAGCCTTCCTCAACTTTAAAACCCCTACTATAATTAGTACATAAACGTATAGCCCAAACGGGTAGTAAGACGCGGTGCTAAAAACTACAATTAAAGTTCCCTGGTCCAAGACTATAAAAAGTAAGACATGAAGACTAACCAATATTGACCACAAGCTACGTTATATAATTGTTCCAGCTATCAAAAATGTCACAATATTATGTGAGCAGTGACAGCTATATAACACATTACTTAACATAATTAATACTTGGAAGCATGCTGCTGTAGTTAATTCTTTTGAAAATGGTCAAAAGTTTATTTTCTTTGTGATCAGACTATCTTCAATAATAATTTCATGCCCGGGAGAATTTTCATTCTGTCATCCCCTCTTTTATACCATCTTTTTGGTTCAAACATTGTCTTATAGCCTTGGAAGGAAATAATTGTATCGATTATTATTGAAAGGTCACTTGTCCACTTTTTTT
>CABFVX010001044.1:0-19266 GCA_902151425.1 Timema shepardi | reverse complement strand
TTTTTTTTTTTTTTTTTTTGCGAAATCGAGTTATATGTGTTATATTATTATATGCACGCCTGTGAACATTTATGTGGAAGACTTGCACATTTCCTAGCGCTAGCCTTTGAAATATAAATAACAAAAGTTTTAATTTTCTTTTGAACGGGCACTTGTCCTGGAAATGTGCCTTTTCAATACTAAACGGCTGTTTATAATTCCCATCATGCCTTGCGATAATAAGCTAGCTTATAAATGTGGATGCTACTGGAAGGGAATCGGTGTCTTCTCTAGAAGGAAATGACTTAGAACATGAAAAAAACACGAGGAAATAAAAATACAAATAAATATAAAGCTCGAATGTTGTTGCTAAAAAGCATATGGGCACAATATGTGGGTAAGTTCTAAAGAGCAAATGTTAACCAATACAGTTTCCTCCCTTGCTACAGAGAAATTGGAGTAATAAAGAGATAAATAAAGAAGATGGTCATAGCTTACACACCTGATTAGTGTGCACGTTACATAGCAGAGGTAAGTAAGAAAGGTAACTTATGTGTCGACGTGATTAACACTGCAGGTATTTTGGATTTTGAGATTTTATGAGAAGAACATTACAAGAAAACAACACATTCTATATAATCACTCGGTAGTAATGTTCCAAAGGATATAAAATTGTAATTTGAAATTTCACAGTACTCAATGCTTGTATTCAATGCAAAATCTCTAAGAAATGTCAATGCCTTCGATTTAATTAATGGGCTGCAACAATACACATTCAAGCACCTTCACAAAACTGATGACAACAATATCCATGGAACCATAAGATGCCAACATCTAAAGTTTTTCAGCACAGGAATCCAATAAACAAGAAAAATATAGATGATATTAGGAAATAAATGCTGTATGTAAGTTCAGAGCAGCTTGGGTTTTACTAAGAAATACTTGAATGGCCAATAGTGAACCATAAAACAAGAAATGCATTTGATACAATTCCCTGCTCTGAGCCGGCATGGACAATAATCCACCTCTGTCCTCCATTATTGTTCAACATGTCTGTTGTTTCTGGGTCTTGCTGACATTTACTCACAGTGTACAAGGGATGAATCCAGGTTTCATCAGGATATATGATGATGATGATAATAATAATAATAATAATAATAATACATAGTGAACTCTCAAAAGACTAAAGTAGGCTTAACGTCAACTGCAAAATACTGTGTATTTAAGTTTCAGTGTGATTATTTAAGAAGAATCATAGTCTTATTCTAGATTTCGGTGCTTAATGTTGCCTAACATATTTGTTAATAAACACCCAGTTTTTATTAATATTCTATGGATCAACTTATTGTAATGGACTGTCCTACAAATATTTACATTGCATTGTTATAAAAATAATTTAAATTTCAAGAAACACTTAAGATTTAACAATAATGTCCTATTTATTATTGAAAGAACACATGTCCATTTTTTTAAATCTAAAACTGGTTTTACATTTTGACTTTATTCGAATGTAAAAACATGTATTTTCATGTGCTTGTGATTGGGTGGTTTTGGTTTGGAAGTTACCTTAATCCGGAATTAGTTACTTAGTTTTTTGTCTCTCCTGTAAAATTTAGCTTTAAGGACATGTGACCTCTCTCCAATAAACTATTCAATAACAAAACAAAAATCCGTGGATGTCTGTGTTTTGTTTTTATTTTTTATTATTAATCAAATTTGGATGTAAGTATTACAAAGTAATTACTCATAATCTTCTGTAGTCCTAATGAATAAGATGGAGTTTCTTGAATATCTGTAAAAATTTGCTTAAAAAATTGTTAATTTTAAATGCATTAAAACTCTAACCATCATATTAGACAAGAAGAAGTTTCTTAGATTTAACCTTAGCCCGATTAAAATATTCTCAAATTTAAAAAGTTTTTACACAATTTCACGCAGCATCACTAGAGTCCCGCAGTTTGCTGTCAAAAGTGGGGAATCAATTGTACCAACTATTTACGACAGAATAGTTCTAACAGTGACACAAACCGCATTGAAACGTTAGATTATGTGTGCACAATTTACATACTTTTTATTTAATAAAAATTAAAGATTCATTCTTTTTAAATATGGTATCGGTGGCATGGCTCCACCCCAGGTACCATAGGGTGGTTCTGTTACAGACAGACTATAGGTTGATCTTCTCATTAATAGAGACATGCTTTCAAGTTCTACTTTACGAATATAAACTACTTGTTTTCTTTCCAATTGGAAAAACATCTCACTGAAGACACATTTAAGGAGATATATCCCAAATGTCAACCCTTCATCCCCAATAAACGAAAGGACGAAACGCATGTGACCTATTTTACCCGACCAGACGGTAGAGTTCGTGGATATGCCACCAATCTATTTGGGGGAGGGGGGTATATAGGTTCATTAACATAGCGCTCTGGGTACCCGGCTGAATATCCCTCGTGACCCTTCTAAATGAACATTCAAGTACTTACAAAACACAACCAACACAGCGGGTGTGTGCCGGTTCGGCGTGTTATGAACTGTATGTCGGTGTTGATCACCCAGCGAATGGCATTCCCTTTGTCCAAAATCCGTGCGGATGTTTCGGTCGAGTCGCCCTCGATTGTCACTCCTCACATTTGCAGAAGAATTTCCATGCTCACTTCATAACGGGGGTAAATGACTGTGACATTTATGTCCAAAGGTGTTTTATTAATTTATTTTACTGTCATGTGTCGTGATACGTTTTCTTCTTCTAATTGTATTATTACAATCAATTATCTGTAGCCTGTCCAGGTAAATGAGTAAAAATAGAGGTTGAATAGATATTCAATGGACCCTGGTTCAGTCCCAGCTGCAAGTTTATAAAATTATGTAACCTACATGTATATATTTATATAAAATACTATATACAAATTTTGTGTAAAAATGAAATACATTGAAATTATCGTTTGGTACGTCCTACTGCCATTTACAATCATCAATTTAAATATAGTTGAAAATTGACTCACTGACAAGGTAATAAATTTTGAGAGCTTTAATTAATTTCTGATAGCTAATAATTAGATGACGATTGCAGCTTAGTGGTAAAGCATTGGTATTCTAAGACAAAGATTCTGGTTTCCTGTCCCGTGTTCAGGTGGGTTTTTTAAATTTATATTTAAATGACATATCAAATAGGGGCCTGTCTGTGTTTTGAATGGGCTTTTCCTAGCACTCAGACAGTACAATTGTAGGTGCAAGGTCTGTGTTTTTAGTATAATACCTTGCCAACATGTAGTAAGTTAGTTTGTAATTCGTGCTATGATTTAAGCCTATTTTCATTTTTTTAAATGTGTAAATTTACCATATACTAATACTTATGAGTATCCATCTTTGAAACCCGTGTCCACGATAACTAGCCAAACTTTTTCCTTAAGATCCATTCGTTCGCATTAGAAATGGAATTGTTTTTTTTTACTGTCCCAATAGAGAACACAAAAGGAGACCGTGTCCGTGACTAAGTGGCTAAACACAAGTCTTAAGAGATCCTGGTTTTATTCTGGGTGGTGTTGACAAATATTCTTACTATTTTGTTTAGAGGCTTGTTCTTATATATACATGAACAAGCCTCTAAACAAAATAGCAATAGTGTGTATATATATATATATATATATATATATATATATATATATATGTGTGTGTGTGTGTGTGTGTGTGTGTGTGTGTGTGTGTGTGAAATAGCCTCTAAACAAAATAGTAATAGTATATATATTACTCCGTCTTCATATACGTTTATGTTATTTGTGTATATATTAACTACAATGTGTTATGAATATCATCATCATCATCATCATCTGTTTCCAGCCTGTAGCCGGACCAGTTTAGTAAAATGCCTCTATATTCCTCTAGCCTTCCACCACTGTTCCTCCTTTAATATATTCCATTCTTCTCCTTTCACTTGAACACTTTCTGTTGTTACCTGCTGTTCCCATCTCTTTCTTGGCGGTCTTTTCCTCACATACTTCATTTCTAACATTTTCTTCGGCATCCTCTCTTTTTACATCCTCATTACATGCCCATACCATCTCAGTCTTGTTTCCTCTATTTTCTCATGTATTCCCTGTACCCCCACTATTTCCTGAATAACTTCATTCTCCTCGTGTTTCTCCTCGTGACAACTAACATGCTCCTCACAAACTGCATTCACATGACCTCCACTTTCCTAGTCTCTCTTACCTTCAATGTCCAAGTTTCTGCTGCATATGTGACAATAGGTACAAATTATGGATGTATGGATGTATGGATGTATTATTATTATTATTATTATTATTATTATTATTATTATTATTATTATTTAGCATCGCGTCTTACTACCCGTTCGGGTTATACGCTTTAAGTGCTAACTACGCTAATGTATTGGGAATTGGGAAGGTTGAATTAGAGGAAGTGAACCCGCATTTGCGTGGAGGGGGGAGTGGAAAGCCATTTAGGAAAAACCACCCCCAGTTCACCCGACCGAGATTCGAACCTCGATCTCCCCGTCCTCAGCGTTTGAGCTCAACACGACTAGCGCGTTGGCTAACTACGCCACCGAGGCGGGTATGTAGTAGTAGTAATGAAGTATGAATGTGGGAGGTTGTTTTTAGAGGAAATATACCCGCAGTTTCATGGACAGGAGTAAAAAAAGCTAGTAAAAACATCACCCTCAGTACACCCGACTAAAATTCAGACCCCGATCTCACTGTCATCGGCAGTATTTTATATTGTGAGAGTGACGCCTTAGACCATGCGGCCGCTGAAATGGGTGTGTTATTAATGTTGACCAGGAAAAGTTAGTTATTTTTGGAAATCCCTTTTTATGAAAATTGTAAAATATGACTGCTTTAATTTACTGTTGAGTGAAAGGGAGCACATATCTAGGTCCTAGCAAAAAATGTCTTGTACTAAAATAAATAAAATATTGTTTCATTAAAAATGTTTAGTTAAGTTTGTTTATATTAATTAGTAATCTCAATAGTTCTTGAATATCCGTCATGAGCACATTGGAATTTTAACATAATTTTTTTATCTTCCTTTCAAATGTTTCTATCCAAATCACTTGATGAATATTCAAGAATTGTTGAGATTATTAAATTTTTAAAAAAAACTAAAAATTTAAACTGAAGCAATATTTTTTAAATTTATTTTGTTCAAAAATAAAATTCTACCATAAAAATTGGAATTATTCTTACCTTAACTAACGTTTCCTCCCACTCACCTTTGAGGCTTCAGAAAAGAATGTGTTATTTTTGTACGGATTCGTCTTTTTTAGTTTTTATGTAGAACTTCAAATCACCGTTGTTAAAATGGGCTGTTAAGTGTTGAGGCTATGGTTTAAATTAATATCTAATATCCCTTTTCGGTGGTCAAATGGTTTAAGCCAGGCGTGTCAAACTCGTCTGATAATAAATCCTAAAGGCCACCATAAAAATTTAAAACACGTGGTGAAGGGGTATAAATGGGATGGAGGGGAAATCCATAAAATTAAATACTACCACCATCCTAAGCAGAAATCACTTGGTTTTAAATTATTAGTATTTCAAAAAAATAAGTTGAAATTTGTAGACTTAATTTCTTTTCTTCTCAGAAACTTGAAACCTTAAGCAATAGTGTATGTTTCAGGCCTAATTTATCCTTAAGTATTATTTAATGACCTAATCTATTGTAAAAAGGATAAGGATGGTACGTTAGAGTAACTGGATTCGCATCACATTGGAGGGGTGTACCCGAATGAGACACGAACTTTTGACCTTCCCCATCAACAATTGTGCACTTCTTATAAACACAATTACACTTACGCTTTGAGACTAACACTTTAATAACTTTGTGTTATCCGTAATTAAAAAAGTGACAAATACGCATCAACCATAGAACCTGTGGACCAACTACTTAGGACAAGATATTTCTAACGATAAGAAATTGCTCTCATGTTGATCGTTCAAAAAAAAAGTAAATAGGCTAAATAAAATCAGATTCTCTTTTCGCCTCTCAATGATTTGCGGGTTTTCGTGAGATTGTCGTGACAGTCTGATCAAACTATGACTGCTCTTCGTAATAACATCAACCCCTCATCCCCATGTGTAAAGCGGGGCGGGGGGGGGGCGAAGCCCCTCAGCTAAGGGTCCCTCTGGTAAGGGTTCACACGGCGCTTATAATGGCTCACCCGGGACACTTCATATTAGCAACCACCCTTCAGGCGACACATCGAATTACGAAAGTCGAAAATATGAAGCTGACACTTAACAAAAAAGATTTACGTCATGGTTATGTAAAGTTTATTCAGAAAGGCTCTGTCTGACTATTTAAAATTAAATATTTCGAAAATATGTTTAGATACGATTTAAAACTTCGGACCCTTTACTTAAGAGCCCCTCTACCTTCGCGAATAGCACCCAAATTAGGTGAGTAATACAGTTAGAACCAGACTTCGCATTGTGGTGCACTTTTCTGTATTCCACTTATTATAAAACAGAGTGAATTAAGACCAGTGAAATTGTTTTACCTCATTTTAAAAAATATAACAAAATTGAAAAATAATTATTTTAAAATGTAAAAAATCTACAATATCCCGCTTAGTCGGCCATGATATGGGGTTTTAATACCCTTGCATCCCAGCTTACATATATTATATACACAGTATATATGTTTATATATATACATACACAGTATATATAGGATGTATAAAATATATCATGTAATATATTTGCGTTTAAACGTCAGTTATTTTACTGCTTAATCTTTATGGTAAAGATGAGAATGGCAGTTTAGAGAAAATGCACCCGTATTAACGTGAAGAGGGGATGAAAGAATCACAATTATAAATACCATGCGAAAAACCTCCCCCCATTAAACCTACCCGAGATTCGAACCTCAACCTTCCCATCAATTACAGGCTCCTAAAATGTGTTTGAAATTTACAATAAACAATTTTTAAGATTGTTCTAACGACAGTACAGTTAAAACCTGGTTACGTGGCTTTTACGTGCCGGTGATGATATTGAGCGTCTGGGCTACATCTTTCAGTTTGTATAAAGATTAACCAGTACTAATGTACAGTTGCTCGGGGGACACCCGAATGTACTGATCGTACATCCTTTCCGTTGAGGCTCTTTCCATGTCCCGATTAGATGATGATAGTAAGACGGTGTTAAACAAGTAGAAACTCTTAAACCTAACTAACCAAACCCTGGTGACCGNGGGGGGGGGGGGGGTTCCCCTTTTTGGGAAAAATACCCAAGGTACGAGCCGGGAACTGAACCCGTGACCCCTAGTCTCATAGCCAGGTGCACTGACCACTATAGCACGGGTCCGGTTTACGTACCGGTATTGTACCAATAAACTGACTTACTTGGTTTTAAAGAATACTCGTGTTTTGTTAAGAAGGGAGGCTACATCTTAACACTTCCACAAAAAAAGTGGGCTTAAAAAAAAAGTTCAGAGGAGGATCCCCAGGGATAACTGGGGCTAAACCAAGAAACATTACCGCGTCTTGTACAGGGAAAGATAGTGTAGTTCGGTTGGCTACCCTGGGGCGTATGAACTCAACTCGGCTTGCTTTACTTACTTACTTCATGGTGGAAAGGTTGAATACTTGGGGAGGGAAATTTATGGCCTAGGTGAGGAGGAGACGGAAAGGAGGCTGGAGGGAAGTTTTACCGGGTAAGATGTAGATTGTAGGCCGAAAGGGATTCTACCTTGTCAGTGCTAAGTGAGCTACAGCAGTTGGGAGAATTTCCCCGGGAAAAGTGCGAGGGACGCTAATGATTATATGTTGCTAAGTCAGTTTAGTCAGTTTCATTTTATTTTAACTTGTTATGCTTTTGCGCCGGTGGAAGGGTTACCTATGTAATATTAGCGAATACAATTAATTTGAAGAGAATACACCAGAATTTTCTTGAAGGTTCAGACTTTAGAGGGAAACAGCCAGTGTCATGTCGTAGAGTAGTGCTGCCAGGGTAAGCACAAAATGTTTAAACTATATCATCGATAGCACTTACATTTGCTCCACATTTAATCAATCGTAGGCCTACTTGGGCTCTGCACTCCACCCCTCACAAGTGGAATATATTTCCGTTTCCGCCTGGTCCGTTAGGATTCTGCTCAGCGAGAAGAATAAATCAGAAGTAGGCCTACAGCTGTTTAGGAAAAAAGCTCTGTTTACCCTGGAGACACACCACGCCACTGGAAACATCACAAGTACTCGAGTTAACATTGGGTTAAATGTACTGATTAAATCTCTTCTTTTTTTTTAAACACTGTCTAGTGCTTACTATTAACTTTTTTTAAGCATATTTTTAACGTCTGTCTTTAGCATATGCTCAGGCTATACGCATATGTACTAATTACGCTAATGAGTAGGATATAAGGATGGTTGAATTCAGGAAGTGCACGTGGATTTGCATGGAGGGAGAGTGGTAAACCATTTAGGAAAATCCACTCTCACTACGTTCGTCCTGGATTCGAACCCCGATCTCCCTGCCATCGGCAGTCTAGTCTATCGTGAGAGTGAAGTCTTATACCATGTGGCCACCGGAGCAGGTTTCCTATCAGCTAAACAAACGTTTTGTTTTTGATTTATTTTATTTTTCTAGTACATTAGTTTTTTTATCGTCTATTTTTGTCGTTATTTCATGTACTCTACCGTGTCATATACTACTAAACGGTTGAAAATTGAACTAATACATAGTAAAACACGGCATTACATAACTACATCACAGAATGTATTTCACTACAAAAGAAAACATTAATTTTATTACCTATTGAAGTGGACATAACTAATAAATTACTTTCCAAGCCAATTCATGTTCGCTTGCGTTTGTTTACAAAGGTCCTGCAAATAAAATGTGTATTTATTTATTTGAATACTAATCCTATTGACACCATACAACCCGGTTTTGTGATTGCGTGGTCTAATACGTCACCCTCGCAATATATTTGATTGCCGAATACGGTGATATTGGGATTCAAATCCCGGTCGGATGTTCGAAGAGTGTTTTTTACTTTCTCACTATCTTACAGGTAGAGAAAGTATTGTGATCGTCAAAAAAATAGAACTCGAGATTTTGATTAGTCTCAACGTTTCAAGAGCCTCCAAATCCAAAAAAGGTGTGTTTTAAAAAAAAATCTGTATGTTTATTTGTCTGTCTGTCTATACCTCCAACTAGAGCCTAAACTATTTTACGGATCGGGCTAAAACTTGGTATCTAGGGTTTTCATAGCGCTACCACGAGGAATTTTTGGAATTAGATATTAGACCCTAAAATTAAAGGTAGTTTTCTTCTGGGCGGAAATAGAAAAAATCAATTTTATCAAAATCGGCTTTAATGATTTTGATTAAATTTAATTTCTAAACTTTGATCAATATTACAAACCAAATGGTTACCCTCCACTTTTCATAAAAATGACTCTAAGGATTCTGCACTGATGCGTAAATTTTAATTTTTAAGTGAATCTCCGTAAGTCTTTGAGATATGAAATTACATATCATTGCACATATGTGGATATATTTATAATAAACATATTTTACTTGAAATATCTTTTTATTAAACCAGTAGCTTTCAAGCTATACGCAGATGTAAATATTTTTTTAACTTTTCCAACACGTAAAGGTAAAGTATTACGACAATCAAAAAAAATCTAACCCAAGATGTTGATGGATGTCGACGTTTCATGACCTCCCAAATCCTAAAAAGTGTTTTTCGCAACGCTGTTTGTCTGTGTGTCTGTCTAATCCTAGAATTAAGAGCAGTTTACTAAAGTATGAAAAGAGAAAAATTCCACTTTCTCAAAATCGGCTATAGTGATTTTGTTTAAAATTCGTTTCGAGGCGTTGATTAAGATTATAAGCAAAATTGCTTTTTCCACTTTCCCATAAATAATTACTTTTAGGTTTCTTTACAAAAGCAAAAATTTCTATATTTCCGCAACTATTTGAGAGACTAAATAACTTATCATTGTAAAATTTTAGTACTATTAAAAATATAAGACTTTTTTTTGAAATACATTTTTATAAATCCAATAATTTCGGAGATATTGGCAAATATGTTTATACAATTTTATTTTATTTCATTCCTACTCAAATTATTTACATGTTTCAGCTTATCGTTCATGGTAGACCCTAAATAACGAAATAAAACAATTAGAATTGAACGCTTTCAAAGTAATACTCGCAAATAATCTGCCCGTGGGAGCTCAGTCGTGAGATTGAGGAATGTGAGACTTGTGATACTGTATAATGTGTATGTATGTGTGTATATATATGTATGTGTGTGAGCTTCACTTCAGGCGCAACTAATTTTTTATTGCATACGTTTAACACTATTTTTACTGTATTTCTACCTCATATTATCTATGTTTAACACTAGTTCTTTGTATATTATTTGTTTGGTTACAATATTAGACTCATTTAATTATCAAATTTGCCTAAGTGCGAGAGAAGGGGGAAACCATATGGTGTGGATGTAGGGAACGAGGGAAAAGGCCAGTGTTTTTGCAGTTTTTAAATCAAAATATGTTTTGGTCCAAATAAAAAAAAATATTGCTTTAGTACAAATATAGATTTTTATTTTCTTTAAATAGTGATATCTACAGTTGTTTAATAGCAGTCATGATCATAGCTGCACTAGATAAGAAACTGTTTAAATGAAGAAATAAAGTTCTCATTAAATTCTAGGACACCCTTGATAGATATTCAAGAAATGCTGAGATCACCATGTGAAGGAAATTAAAATCTATGTTTGTACAGAATAAATATTTGAGTTATTTTGATTTAAAAAAAGGTGTTTTTCTCTAAAACTGCAAACACTCTCACCTTAACTCGCGTCTCCTACTCTCCCATCTTAATGTCACCACGAAAGTCATAGAAGCATTATTATTAAATCTGCCTGTACTCTTGTGTGTTGATTTCATGTACAGTCCCACATGAAAGTAGTCTAATCGTTTGTCGCAGATGCTGAAGTCGTGCCGGAAGCTGAGCATGACGGTGAAGAGCCCCAACCTCTCCCTGGCGGGGCCCCTCGCCTCGGAGAGGCAACCGCCCCCGGGCCCCTGGCTTCTCAGACAATCCTACTCTTGGATGGATAGGCAGGGGCGACCCGTCTCGCCGCCTCCGGAGTACGCGCGCGCCTCGCCACCAGTGGTGGTGGCCTCCCCCGCACCGCCTCCGCCCCCACCACACCCCCACCAGACGCCCCACCGCTACTACAACAGGGCCAACAAGGACAAGGCCATTCGCAAGGTATAGTGACATTTTGTAGGTGTCGTCAATCCCGCGGAACAGTTTAGTTAAAAACTGTTTCAGGTGGACCCTTTGTTTTTCACACTGACACAGTTCTTACAGACGTTAAACTTTGCTTATCACAAATTAAAAGTTGATGAATACTAATCTACAAATAGTTATTTAACATTTTACTTACCATTTTAATTAATATGTAAAATGTATAGTAAGGTTATGGTAGGAAGGACATTTTAATGAATATAAACTTTTTTTATGATCAATATCGATAACTATGATATTACTACTTTACAGGTAATATTATCTATTCAAAGGGATAGTTGCAGATCACACGACCTGAAGTATGAATATATGAAAATTATTTTAGTAACTTTTATAGCCTACAGAAAATGTATTCCTTTCTAAATTGGACTGAATCTTAAATTGCTGTTATAGTTTATATTTCCTTTATCGTTTGCCTTCAATTATCTATAGTTTTAATTTTAGGCTTAACACAGAGTTTATAAATTACTTAATCTAAGATAAATTGATTAGAGTAACATAGTTGAAATGCACCCACATTAGTATGTAGAAGAATCAAAACACCAGAGCAATAAATCACGTGTGGAAAACTTGCAATACACCTGGCTGGGATTCAAACTTTTATACCTACCCAGTAATGGCAACCAAGCGTAATTTTATTCTAACGTATTAGACTATTCGTCCACCGCTGCGTGGTCCTTTGATCGCTGAGCGGTGGAGTTGGATGGCAGATAATAGGCCTAATCCATATCCCTGCAACAAACTCAACGTCAAGCTCATCTAGTCCGACTTTCCGGTGACGTGTGAATCTGGGATCGATTCTATATCGGATGCACTGAGCTTAGTGTTTTCCTCAAATAGTTTACGAATCTCTCTCCACATAAACAAAGGCGCACTCTTTCTAGATTTTATTTATCTTCTTTATTACTCCATTAGTGTAAACATATGGATACCCCGGACTCGAAGCCATAGGACAACTTTATCATAATTTAATTTCGTCATTACAATGATGACCAATATATTATTAAATTACAAACCTAAAAACACAATACACGTGTATCCGTTTATTAGATTATTTCTGAGATAGTACGATATTTCTTTAAAAGCATTTGGCGATTTTAACCTCCTTCGTCTGTCCGTCCTTCCCCCACCAAAGTTAAAGAAATAAACTGTGACAAAATAAAAAGTGGGGGAGGGGGGGGGGCAGCCTTAATAGCAACGTACACTTTTATTGCATTTACCTGAATTGCATTTTCATTTTGAATTTCCCTTCGTGGCAAGAGCAAACGGTCTCTACAGCGCTGCAGTAAACACAGCCGATAACAGAGAAACTCCATTAGAACGATGTTAATATTCAGTCCACAGTCCCCCCGATTCAAGGAAAAGGGAAGTGGGGGTAATCTTGCCCTCTACCCCCCCATTTCCTTCACAAAGTCGTGTTCGTCTGTTGATTCGATTCTCACCTACTGTGCCTTCAGGGGTGTTAGGGAGAGATCATGATGATACTTCATTTGCATCCCCTCATTTCTTGCACGTATGCAACATTAGAAATAACCTACAAATGTTGGCTGCACGGTCAGTGTGGCGGACAAGAATATGTGAACCAGATGCAGGTGAAAATAGGAGCTTTCCTTGTCTTGTTGCCTTCTGTTTTTCATAGCCTACTTATAGTTATGTTAATAATAATTATTATTATTATATTAAAAATAATGACAACCGCCTCTTTGGTATAAAGGTCGGATTTCTTGGCAACAGATTCAGAGTTACCGGGTTCGATCTCCGGTGCTTCCCGATGTTTCTGTGAAGCAGTGGGTCTTAACGGGGTCAAACTCGGCCTCGTGAAGACAAATGAGAAGCTACTCGAATGAAAAAGTAGCAGCTCTGGTCTAGAAAACTGAGATTAATTACCGGTGGTTTCGTTGGGATGTCCCCTCTATCCACATAAATTGACACTATATGCCAACAGACGGCGGCCGCTCGGTCGGTATGGCTCGATTGCATGCTGAGGCTATGGTTTAAAAAAAACGATACGATGATAAACAATAAGGATGTTAATGGTTTCATATTAGAGTTGAGGTTAAGTAAGGCAGAGAAAGTGCACCCACATTTGTGGGTAGAGATGATGGGTAAATTCAAAATTATAGATCACAAATGGAAAACCGCTCCCCAGCGCGCCCAGTCTAGATTTTGAACTTTTACCCCTCGTTCACAAGAAGTCCAGTTTTTCGAGAGTGTGTCGCCTTATCCCGTGCGGCCACCGTTGCGGGACATAACCTATATTGGCATTAAAACCCGTAAAAATAGAAATCATAAGCCCAATAAAAAATGACCTTAATTAATTATTCTGGTCAGACTTTCAATTGTACTTTGTCCAGTTTGTCTGCCTGAACAACAGCAATACGAAGCCTCAGACGTGACACAGAGCAGTGGGTCCCCCACCATTACCTTCAGGCGCTTACCAACCACCTCTTGGAGACCCTGTTTCAAATCCCGGCGTGGTAGAAACTAGTTTCGGTGTGATGCCAAAGTAGGAAATAGAGAAGTCATTCCAAGCGAATGCTAGTGACTATCGAGCTTGTTTCTTGATAGCCAGTATTGGCACTAAGTCCTACAAATAATAACAATAATAACAATTACATAAAATATGTGGTCCCTGATGACACTTCCTCACTAAATTAAAGACTCATAAACTGTAACTAAAATGAACCAATCTGAAAGTTAGCATTAATTGTGACCCGCATCGGTGGTCGCATGGTCTAACGCGTCATTATCGTGGTATACTGAACGGCGACGGGAATATCTAGGTTCGAATCTTCGTCGGATGTACTGATCACTATTTTTCCTAAATTGTTTCACACTCTCCCTCCACACAAATGCAGATACATTCCCTCCTAGATGATACCTTTCTCTTCCTTATCCCATTAGCGCGATTAATATACATGTTTAGCCCGAACGGGTAGTAAAAATCAGTGTAAGGAATTATTATTATAAGCACCGCGTCTTAGTACCCGTTCGGGTTATACGCACTTACGCTAAAGTGTAATGGTAGGGTGATTGTGAGATTAAATGAAGGACCTACAGTTTAACGTGGAATCCGAACCACGGTGGAGGCCTGGCATTCCTCACATTCACAAGATGTCTTGTCAGAGGTGAAGGAAGGGTTTGGTGATCAGATAAATCTTTGCCGGGACCGAGGATTGAACACCGGCCGCCAGCATAGAAGTCTGACACCTTACCCCTAGACCGCCAGGTCACCGCCGGTGTAAAGAATCAACAACACTAATTGGAGCGCAAATGGATAGCTAGAAATAATCCCGCTTCAGTGACCGCATGGTCTAAGGCGTCACTATTGCGGAATACTGGACTGCCGATGACGTGATATTGAGGTTCGAATCTGGATCGGGTGTTCTGAGGGTGATTTTTCAAAGTTGTTTTATACTTTCTCCACGCAAATGCTGGTACCCTTCCTCTTAATTCAACCTTACTCGTGCCTAACCCATTAGCGTAATTATTACGTAAACGTATGACCCAAATGGGTAGTAAGTCGTGGTGTTTAAAAAAAACTAGCCATTACAAGTGGTATTGTTAAAATACCCTAGCTTGGGAGGATTTGTAATTCTACCCCCCTTAAAGATCTTCCCAATGAAAACAAACAGATCTACATGAAACTCGGAGCATCTCTCGTGGGACAGCTACAAGCAGGTCACTTAAGGGGGTGGCTAGCCCGCCCACCCTAAACTCCGATCCCATTTCACACACCCCGTCTGCCCCAACCGCTTCCGTTCGAACTGTGGTGAAATATGACGTAGCTTACAACAAACACGATACCCTTTATTATCATTAAAGCTGTAACGATAGCTCTGTATCCCCCCCCCCCTCGACCCCTCTCTCCCATTCCCCTTACACCTCGCCTTTCATGGCGGAAAATGACGTGTGAAATATTGAGCGCGCAGTTGCTTTATTTATAGTTAATTGAAGTTCGTAACGGTTCAACTTTTGTGTGTTTATTCATTGTAAACCAATGAATGGATATGTGCAAGATGATAAAAAAATTAATTCGATGTATATTTTATTGACTACCGTGTTATGTAGAAAATATATTTTAAAAACATAAAAAAAATACTAATGTATGGCCATGATAGTTGTGTTGTTGTTTTTAATTATTATTCTTTTTCTAGAGGGATTAACAAAAGTTAAAATGTTGATAGCACTATTCCATTATTGCGGGATAAGCACTTCATAATATTTCCAGTGGTTAATTTGGTTGAGTTTTTATTGTTATGGTAATAGAAAACTCTATAGGATGTACAAACTTTAAACATTTCTAACAAATCAAAACAGTTCTATAAAAATTATTACAAACGAATAAATAAACACAAGCATATATTTTTGATTTCCATGATAATCAATGATAAAATTATTACTTTCATAATGAATTATTGGTAAACATCGATTACAATCTATTTATAGTATTCATTTTCACTATAGTCAGTAAAAAAATTATTAACTATCCCGGAAATGAGTACCTAGTTAAAATAGATTTTAATTATTATTTGTCTCAAAAAATTAATCTTGCGTTAACTATGGTTCATTAAAAATTACTTCTATGAAATACCCGGGTACTCAAAACTTAATGGGGGAAAATAACAGTTCGTTAACTAGAGTAGGTTCTGGAAGAAAGGAACATTGATAAATTACAAACATATTTATTTGAAGAAAACTATGATAGCATCTTACTCTATTGCTAGGTAATGAGCTTATTTTTGGAAAGTGACCCATAAAGATAACATGACTTGAAGTATGAATATATTAAAACTGTTTTAGAAGCTTTTGTAACTGTCATAAAAGTTCCTTCTCAATTAAATTGTAATTTAGACCTTTATTATCAGTTAAGAAATGTAACTTGCTGTTATTATAATAATAATAATAATAATAATAATAATTATTATTATTATTATTATTAAGTCAATAACCCGAAGACTCGCTTCAGTGCCCGCAAGATCTAACGCGCTACTCTCGTAGTAGACTAGACTGTCGTTGATGGGGAATCAAGGTTCGAATCTCGGTCGGGTGTACTGAGGGATGTTTTTTCAAAATTGTTTTCCACTCTCCCTTAGCGCAAATGTGGGTACACTTTCTATAAATATATCCTTCCTAATATAAGTAATTAGTACATAGGCGTATAACTATAATGGGTAGGTAGACGCGCGGTGCTAAAAAAAACTAGGTTGGCTTGGTGTGATTTCTATCCATCCGATTCTGGATATGCACTTAGTCTTTTAGCTGGTTAGTGATGCCTGCGCCATCTGTTTAAACAATCATGTACTAGGAGAGTTCAGAAAGTGTGGTGGCTTCCATTTCCTGAATTTCACTGAGCAAGCGCTTAAGTGTCTACCAATGTTTACCGGTAAAGGTATTTTCACATACCTTCCAGGGATTTTTTACGTGCCACAATCGGCTTGGGACCGACATCTTTACTTCCCTTCCGAAGGAAGTTGTGCTACGGATTCGCTCAAGTAAAATTCATCGGCCTCGACTGGGTTTGAACCCATAAATATCGATTCCTGAGGAAAGCACTCTACCCCAAGACCACTGTCGACAATTATTGTATAGTCATGAAGAACTATCACTAACCAACAGCTTAATTATGTTGTAATTACATTTCTAATCTTTTATAATATTATTTGGTTTACAAAAGAGAACTTCGCTACAGCTGTCAATGTGTTTTTTTAAGGGTTGACATGTTGACAATGAATGTCCAACACGAACAGTTCACACGTGATATGTTATAGTTGTGATATGCTTCTTTTTTTTTCTTTTTTCTTTTTAAGGTGGAGCTGAGCATAGAGCCGGGTCAAAGCCTAGGTCTGATGATCCGCGGTGGTGTGGAATACAACCTGGGGGTGTTCATCACAGGCGTCGACAAGGACTCCGTAGCGGACCGCGGAGGGTTATTGGTGAGTTGCAGCTGGCATAAATGTGGGTCGATGTTTGGTTTTTGGTTTCTCCATAGCTTTTAGGTTATACGCATTGTATATTGTAACACGCGGGATCCATTCCAGTGGTGGACATGAGATACAAAAACTATGATAAAAGTTCAAATAAACATGTGTCCCATTTGACCTTGTTTCCTAAAGGAAGTGCTCAAAATGGTCACCTTTGGCTGAAATTCACTTCTGGAGTCGTCATGGGATAGAACGCCGCACTCTTTTAAAATTATTATTATTGTTAGTATTATAACCATGTCTTACTACCCGTTCGGGTTATACGCACTTACGCTAATGTGTAATGGTAGGGTGATTGTGAGATTAAATGGAGGACCTACAGTTTAACGTGGAATCCGAACCACGGTNCGTCTTACTACCCGTTCGGGTTATACGCACTTACGCTAATGTGTAATGGTAGGGTGATTGTGAGATTAAATGGAGGACCTACAGTTTAACGTGGAATCCGAACCACGGTGGAGGCCTGGCATTCCCCACATTCACAAGATGTCTTGTCAGAGGTGAAGGAAGGGTTTGGTAATCAGATAAATCTTTGCTGGGACCGAGGATTGAACCCCGGCCGCCAGCACAGAAGTCTGACACCTTACCCCTAGACCGCCAGATCACCTACCTCTTTTAAAAATACTAGGTGTTTGGAATACTTTTTTTCTTCTTACATTTACTTTCTCTCTATCTAGATATTTAAAGAGAGCTATTTCTGCATCTTCTATTTATATTTAATTTACTTTTCCCCGTTTGAAATAACCAGGAATAACCACTAAAACATACCCAGTCAACAGGTTGATTGATATCTAGCATGTTATACAAACAGATTGATGGAATCACTTATCTGTAGCTCAGAACAAGGCCAAATGGGTCACATGTTTATATTAACTATTTCATTATTTTTATCTCCTGTCCACCACTGAAGTGGTAGGGATGAGGAAAGTGGCTTTTTTTTTAAGGAAATGCACCCGCGCTTAGCGTGGAAGGATAGTGGGAAACAATTCAGGAAGAACCACTCTCAGTACAGGGATTCAAACCCCAACCTCCGCGATCCCCTCTAAACTAAACTCCTAACATTTAGACAACGTGACCACCAGCGAGGGCATGTTGCTGTTTTATAGCACTAAGGTATTATTCTAAGACAAAGTTTTTAGTAAAATAAAACAAAAACAGCGGTAGCTCGTTTTTGACTAAACCACTTCCAGTTTTCTACGTTGCCCGACCTTTGAGATGTGATTTTAGAAAAGATGGAAACAAAATGAACCATAACTGTTGTGTGCCAACATAATATCAATTTATTGTCGCCCCCATCAGTGGTCCACAAGATCTAAAACGTCATTCTCGCGATAGACTAGACATATAAGGATTCGAATCCCAATTGGGTGTACTGAAGGTGTGTTTCCTCCCCTAAATTGTTTCCCACCCTTCCTTCCTCCCTCCACGATAATGCTGGTACATTTCCTATAAATTCTGCCTTCCTCGTCCTTACGCCTAGTAAAAAGCGAGGGAATATAAAAACACAAATAATGCATTTTATATTGATTTCTTGTGAATTTAATTCCTTGATTATTTAAACAAATCAAATAGTTAGACCAATATGACTTACTAATCAAGACAATAATTTTAGTTGTAATATTTGATATACTCTGCCAGTGCATGAGTTGTTTAAAAGATGTACAAATGCTGTTTGTTATGCTGTTATGTTAAATAGTATAATCTCCCCTGTTTTCCCAATTGACCAACCGAACGCTCTGCCAAAGATAAAACCTTAAATGGGAATGTTTGTTCACTGTACGGAGGCTATTAAAAGTTTTCACTGAGGAGGAAGAACAAAATATCTCAGACACAACAAACCCTGTCTACCCTGGCAACAACCCCTGTTGCGCCACTGTTTGTTATTAAAGGGTACATTACCCAGTGACGTGGTGTAAAGTGTTGCCAGTAGTGGTTAAATTAAGAGTTCTGGCCCACTTTCTCCCATAAGGTTTAACATTGATCCTCACCGCACCTCGTGAAGTGATCCTC
>CABFVX010001043.1:116649-197605 GCA_902151425.1 Timema shepardi | reverse complement strand
CTGCGATGTTTCATAATCCCAGAAACTGTGCCAGAAATAGGCAATATTTTTGCGCTTTATTCAGCCCTTCCATCCCACCTTAAGGAAGAGATTTAGAGCCCGTCTTTAACGTTTTCTCTTTTTTCTGCTTGCGTTCTTGTTCTAACCTCTTTCTCTCGTCTCGTTTCATCCTTGTTCCTTCTTTTTCTTATAAGATTTAATTAACACCGTCTTCTTACCGTCGGTCCCAAGCGCGCCTTCCCCAGATTACGCCGCTTGGCTAATCAAAGGCCACCACGGAAACAAGACAAACCCTCGGAACTTGATTGATTAAAACGACAAACCGTCATCGCCTTCCCCCACATTCTCACTTGCTTGGTCTGCGCTTGGAAACTGCCATTTTCACAGGAAGGGCCTTTCAGAAAATATATCATCATTGATAACATTTTGTATTATTACCGGCTTCGATGGCTGCATGGTCTAAGACGCTACTCTTGCAATAGACTAGATTGCCGATAACGAGGCAATCGTGGTTCGATCCCAGTCGGGTGTACTGAAAGTGGTTTTCATCAATTATTTCCAACTTTCCCTCCACGCAGATGCAGGTACAATTCCTTTAAATTCAACCTTCATCATTTTTAACCCATTAATTTAATCGGTACACAATCGTATAACCCGAATGGCACTAAACAGTATTTTAACACAGACTTTTGCTTTATTTTACTCTAAAGCTTTCTCCTTACCTGGATGCACCTAGTGGAAAATTATTATTATTATTATTATTATTATCACCGCGTCTTACTACCGGTTCGGGTTATACGCACTTACGCTAATGTGTAATGGTAGGGTTATTGTGAGATGAAATGGAGGACCTACAGTTTAACTTGGGATCCGAACCACGGTGGAGACCTGGCTATTCCTCACATTCACAAGTTGTGATTAATACACATCTTGTCAGAGGTGAAGGAAGGGTTTGGCAATCAGATAAATCTGTGCTGGGATTGAGGATTGAGCCCAGTACCCCCAGTACAGAAGTCCGACACCTTACCCCTAGACCACCAGTTCATCCATTAGTGGAAAATTAATTAAATAAAACGTGTTACGTGACAACAAACACTTTTTTTATACTTCGCTACGTATTTAAAAAGTGAACTTCTCACAATCCTTAATTTTATAGTGGTTCACTTGTAAGCAAAACCAGTCCGAGCATTTGTTATTTTCATTATAAATAAAATGATAAATTTCACAAAATATTGAAAATGACACGTGTTCGCTGGAAAAATGGCGTCTGATGTTCCCTCAGTGAAGGCTGCTGGTTCATTGACGATACATCTTCTAGCAGACACACTTAACCAGCTCATATCCTCTTCAAGTCCTCTGCAACACCTCCTCCTACTTCCGTCCTCACTGTTTCCAGGGAGCTGGCGAGTCTTGAAAACGCTTGAGATGGAATCGTCGGAGCTTTCACTCGTTCAAGTGGGATGTACCACAGCTTCGCAGGTTTTAATTCTTGCCCGGTTTATTTTTTTGGTGGGTTGGGGGGAGGGCCGGTGAACTCATGACGTTTCCCCTCAATATTGCTATACTACTATTGAGTATAATTTCCCTTTACATCCGTGGGCACGCGGACCAATTGTAAGGATCATATTACAGTCTGGTTTGCCGACGACAGGCAAGAACAATGTTCGAATCGCTTTGTGCCTTTATATCGTTAATTCTCCACGTTTTACTGCCCATAAAAAAAACGTATCTGTCACCATTTTGTGTTGCCTCCATAATCCATCTAGCCTTAAAAAAAAATCAAGTCATATTTAATTTACTAGCTAAGAGGGAGTTATTTTGGGCACCCGACCCTAAGAGGAGCATCAGCGTTGCGTCAACTAGTCTGCAAAAGATGGTTGTAAGATTACAATTAATATTCTTCTGAAAAAAAAAAAAAAAGAATAAATTTGCTATATCGAATATAAAGATCGAACTGGGAGCCGTGGGGAAAACTCGCAGCTTTGTTATTTGAGTACCAATAGATTTTGATTTGTGTTTAGTTTTAAGTCCANAAAAAAAAAAAAAAAGAATAACTTTGCTATATCGAATATAAAGATCGAACTGGGAGCCGTGGGGAAAACTCGCAGCTTTGTTATTTGAGTACCAATAGATTTTGATTTGTGTTTAGTTTTAAGTCCAAATTAATCATACATGTTATGAAAGTGGTTTTTTTTTGTCGTGATAGTACATGAATAAATCTGTATTCAATTTATTTAGCTTGTACCAGAACATCAAATTTAAAACAAAATTGCGTGTTATAATATTTAGAATAATTTTTTTTATACTGATAATGCTTTGTTCCTTAGCTTATGTTAAATTTACTTGGAGACTTAAATAAATGATTAATCATCTAAGGGCTGGTCAATGGAGCAACTTATAACTTAAATTGTTAAAGTTCAAGCTTGATCTATTCATTTAAAAATGAAATCCGTTCTTTTTGTTTTAATTTGCGCAAAAAGTTCAATAATTTTCTCCTTGATCTCTGGATGACAATTGAGGAAATTTTTCTCCATTGAAAGTACTACAAGCGCATTTAGTCTTTCTGTTAAATAAAATAACCTGAAAAAAAAAAGAAT
Organism: Timema shepardi; assembly: GCA_902151425.1. Taxonomy (NCBI): domain Eukaryota; kingdom Metazoa; phylum Arthropoda; class Insecta; order Phasmatodea; family Timematidae; genus Timema; species Timema shepardi. Next base: position 195,008 of record CABFVX010001043.1, on the reverse strand, counting down.
CGAATAGAATAGCTGGAATCAGAATAATAATCTAATTCTACATTTTATCACATTCAAGAATATGGTACACGCTTTTTAAGCACAACACACGCTGAGTAAAAAAACTTCCTTCCACCATCACGCCAGAGCCGGCACTGCGAGAGCAACAGTGCTCTCTCTACCTGGCAGCCCCACCTTCCTCCCCAACTCCTCCTATGTGCACATGCGCACAACAGTCAAACACCACGTCGCTGGCACTTTGAAGCGCACAGTTCCATGCAAAGATTTTTGTATCTTTTTCATTAATTGGGTGATGGATACTGAAGTACTGACATTAAGCTTAAGGAATATATATTGTACTACAAAAATAAAGAAGGAATTAAAGGAAAAGGACTCATAATAGTAAATGTTATCAATAATACCAAGTGGAAATAGGGGGGGAGGGGGGCTGCAGTTCCCCAGTGCCTACTCACGAGTCGCCACTGGTATCTAGGCACATATCCTCTAAATTTAAACTTCTTTATTCCTACCCCACTAGCGTAATTAGTACATAACTATGCGTATGACAAAAACCGGTAGTAAAATGTGGTTCTAAAAAAAATACCACTCTTTGCTATGTCATTGATCTCAAAACTGTATATAAGTTTTATTTTTGTGAATCCTGTACGTTTGGCTCTGCCATTGATCACGACACTGCATTTGAGTGTTTTTATTTTGTAAATATTATACTTTACTTTGTCATTGACCTTTTCTGTATGATATGCAATGTATTAATTGTAGAAACGGTTTTACTCACATACATTATTGTCAGTTGGTTAAGTTCTTTATTCAAGACATATATTTTCCACTAACGGCTTGATGACCTGTTGTAGTTTCACATGTCTTATAATATATCTTAAAACTAGGACAGGTACAACATCCAGTCCCCGGCCTTCAATTTATCACGGTGAAAGAGTAAACCTGCATTTTACCAATGCTACATTTTCCAGCCATGCCGGGATTCGAACCTGGGACCCTTAGCTCAGTAGGCAGACACGCTACCGATTTAGCTAAGGTGAAATGTAGAGACTCTTCTGTTTGCTATGTCAATTATCACAAAAGTGTACTTAAGCTTTTAGTAAGGATGTACTTACTGTTTTATAATTTATCTCAATATTATACCAAACATCAACAAATATCCTCTACAGTCGACTGCAATGAAAATAAACGGTACGGAACTCTGCACGAACTTTCTCGCTCTATTTTTTTAGAAATGGAGATAGTTACTCAAAATTCGTAATATAATATACACTAGCAAACCTGAGAACAAATTGCGCTAGACATACGTAAAACATTTTTTATTTGTGGTTTTAAATTTCATAATTTTATTTTTAAAGAATTAACGTCTTCATTTGTATATTTGGATCAATACAAAATATCGATATTGGGTGTCCAAGGGTCAACACTTCGTTTTAAAATTTTGACTTCCAGTTAAAGTTTTTGTCATTTTACTAGGGGATATCTTGTGGTTATTGTATTGCTATTAAATTTCTCTTTTATAAATTTTGACCAATTAAATAGGTAATTATTGACTATTGAGTCTAAAATGAGATAGATAGAATCGGTTTAGCCGATTATGAAAAAATTGTATTTTTCTCTTTTCACCCTTTAGTAAACTGCTATTAATCTTAGGATTAGACAGACAAAGAGGCAGACGGCGTTGCAAAAACCACTTTTTAGGGTTCGGGGGGTCATGAAACGTCGACATCCATCAACATCACGGGCTAGATTTTTTTTGACGGTCGTAATACTTGACCTTAAAGTGTTGGCAAAGTTAAAATAAATATATATTCGTGTATAGCTTGAAATTTTTTGGTTTTATAAAAATATATTTCAAGTAAAATATGTTTATTATAAATATCATGAACAGACTTTAGTCTCAGTGTTCGGAGTACATATGAGCTAGAATAGCCTAACCACTCAAATGTGGCTACACTTACTCTAAATTCAACCATACTCATCCCTCATTAATGTAGCTACTAATTAGTACATATGTGTTTAGCCCAGACAGATAGCAAGACACTGTGCTAAAGACAAAAAGACCATTGGTTTAAATAACTGTAGTAATTACGTTTCAATATAGCAAGAACCCGTTATATTGTGCACCAAGTGGTTTGCACTGTTCGCTGTTAGCTTTGCGATATGTACGAAAATAGACCCAACCTTAAAACCCTCTTATAGGGAGCGTTTCAGTTCGCGTGTCCTCCTCGTCGCCATCCCCCCCCCCTACTTGACAAAAGTCATCATCATCAGTAAAGCACGCACGACTCCACCCTACTCTAATACATTGTCAGAAGCAGACACTAAGCTCAACCCCCTACCCACCCCATGTAACATGATATATCTACAAACCACCCCTAAAATACACCTTACAAACTCTCCTCCGCCACTTCCAAATCATATTTAGGGTCCACACAAAAAAACCTCAAACAAGGGGGTAAGTGGGGTTTGGGAGGATCTCGCCATGGACGATCTCAGAGGATGCCCCTCGCATCAGTAGCGTACGCAGGATAGTGAAGTAGGAGGGTCTCAAGGGGGGTTTGGGGGAGGCACCCCCAATATCTGGAGGTGTTTTTTTTTACCATTAGATACACACCTTAAGCTTTTTTGGAAGCTTTTTTAATTGGTATTTGTTAACTTGATAATTTATATTTTTACTATTATAAACGTGATAATTTAACAAAATAATAGATAAATAGGCCTAAATTAAAGTTGGCTTAGCCGTCACATAGGCCTACTGTCACAAAAATCACCGATTGTTTATAATAGGTAAATGTCTAGCCACTGTGCAACTCCTCGATGGAACCACCACGTGTGTGTGAAACTGGGAGATTCGAAACCTGCCGCAATCTTCAGGACTTAGGACACTTCTTAGACTGCAAGACCATCAACTAGGACTAATAGGGAGGATCAACATAAGAATGTGTGACCCTTGATATTTTCTTTACTCACAATTTTTAACTGGTCATACATACCCCCTCCCCCACTTTATTTTCTCTTCGGATTTGTGTGAATCTCGGGGCATCTCCAAACTGGGGCAGGGGGGCTCGAGCCCCCTCAATCCCCCTCGCGGGTACACTACTGCCTCGCGTCCCACCCGGTATAAAGAAAGTATAAGAACCCAGAGGAAGTGTACAAAATAGACACCCTCAGTATACCTGATGACTCTGTCCGAAGCGTATAACCCGGACGGGTAGTAATACGTGGTGCTAAACTCTGTCCGTAGGCCCACCGATGCTGGTTTTTAGGACTAAGGATATCCAGGTTCGATTACTAGCATAGCCGTAAAATGTATATTTGGTGTAATTGTAGTTTCACTGTGCGGAAATAACGGGCCGGTCATGTTTTTATGAAATTAATTTAGTTGGTAAGTCGTGTATTGATGATCAGTTGGCTCTGAAAAAGTACCTTATAAGAGCTCAGCTCACGGTCAATTAACCGGGAAATTAGAAATGCTAACTGTCAAATAAGGTTCTTCTTGGAAAATGGGACTAGACTGTAGATATAGTAACTTTTCTAGCTGTCAGATAAGGTTCTTCCTATGAAAATTGGAATATAGATCTAGTATTTTTTTTAGCCTTCAGATAAGGTTATTCATATATACAAATTGGACTGTATTATCAATGGTTCGGATTACAGTAGCTCACTTGCTTCGGTGGCTGTATAGTCTAGGGTGCTACTCTCACAATAAACTAGACCACCAATAACGAGATTGTGATTTGATCCCGGTCGGGTGTACTGAGGGTGGTTTTTCCGATACGGTTTCTCACTCTCTATCTACGCAAATGTGGGTACACTTCCTCTAAATGCAACCTTCTACATCCCTGATCCATCAGTATGATTAGTACATAATAATATAACCCAAAGGGTTAGTAAGAGGTGGTGCTAAAAATACAAACAATAAAAACTTGCTCTTAATTTAATTATGGTGGGAAAATAACACGTGAACACAAGAATCGAAACCGGTACATTTGGCTTAGTGCACACCTTGTATGCCATTGGTGGTGGTGGGTATCGGGGTTCAAATCCTTGAGGAATTAAATATAATATTTTATTTATTTTTATTTATATAAGGTATTTAACATTTAACATAACTGAACCGACTGATTATATAAGTACACAACTTATAAACTAACTACTAACTTAAATCTAGAACAGACACAACATCCAGTTCCCAGCCGTTAATTCTCCAGTGTGAAAGGATAAACCCACATTTCATCAATTATAATATTTTCGACCACGCCGGGAACTAAACCCGGGACCCTTAACTCAGTAGGCAAACAAGCTATTAACTGAGCTGGGGTGTCGGACATTAAATATGATATATATCAATACTAATCAAAGTTAAAATTATGTGATTAGCAATTAATTATTACTGATAACTGGTATTGTAAACGAAGGAAATCTAGCAACAATGGTTCTCTAAGGAGTGAAGTTATCATTTTGTTGTGTAGAAAGAAAGAGCTTTGCTATTGTTTGGTCTCTAAGATTTTGAAAACGTTCTAATTTTTCTTCTTCTATATATTTAAATAAAATAAAATAATAAAACCAACATTTGTTGGTTACTTGGGATTGGGAAGATGTTTTAATTTGTTCTTTTTAAATTAATACCCAAATTGGAAATATTTAAACCAACATCTTTTCAGATAACAGTTTGATTTTGTTTTCAACGCGTCTTCTACACTTTCAGGTTGTATGTATATTAGGTACTAACTATGGCAATGTGTTAGGAATGAGGAAAGTTGAATTTAGAGGAAGTGTACCGGTATTTGTATGGAGGGAGAGCGGAAAAAACACCCACAGTGCACTCGACTGGGATTCAAACCCCAATCTGCCCATAATCAGTGCTCCAGTCTATTGCGAGAATAACGCTCTAGACCATTCGACCATTGAAGCAGATAATACATATTAACTTATAAATAACTATAAAGTAAGACTTAAAATACAGTAAAATGTTATCAACGTTGACCGCAAAAATAGTTTGTATTTCCTAAAAAACTCTTACTAATTTTTAAAAATTTATTTAGCAGTGGAAAACAATTTAGGAAAAACCACCCCAGTTCACCGAGATTCGAACCTCGATCTCCCCGTCATCAGCAGTCTAGCTTAACATGAAACTAGCGCGTTAGCTAACTACGCCACCGAGGCGGGTTGACTCTCATTAACTCAATCGTAATTATTCCGGGACCTTGATAAGCTTTATGTTCACCTAACATAACGTAGTGTAACGTGACATAACATAATGTTTCTCCTCGTGTTTTTAAATAGAAGCCTGTAGGTGACCTGGTGGTCTAGATGTAAGGTGTTAGACTTCTGTGCTGGCGGCCGGGGTTCAATCCTCGGTCCCGGCACAGATTTATCTGATTACCGAACCCTTCCTTCAACTCTGACAAGACATCTTGTGAATGTGGGGAATGCCAGGCCTCCACCGTGGTTCGGATTCCACGTTAAACTGTAGGTCCTCCATTTAATCTCACAATCACCCTACCATTACACATTAGCGTAAGTGCGTCTAACCCGAACGAGTAGTAAGACGCGGTGCTAATAATAATAATAATAATAATAATAATAAATAGAAGCCTAATGTTCACTTAATGTAAAAGATGTCCGGTGGAGAACTCCACATCATGTGAACGTTAAGTGAAGGGTAACACATGTTACATAAATGTGAAGTTAATGGTGATACCGGCATTATAACAAAATGTGATGCAAGTTTTATGGATCCGGGCGTTTGACCCCTCATTAGTTTATGGTATTTGATAGTCTCTTGTTTATATCCGTTCTCATATACCCCATACATAACTGAGAACATATTTCATGATCTACGTTCGCACCTATTGTGTGTGTTTCTTGAAACATGAATCCACTCTGGTATACAGTCCGGTCCCCTCCATTGACTGATCCAATCACGAGTCAACGGCAGCCATGTTGGGTAATGGCCCATGCACATTGTGATAACACACTTTAATTTGGAGGTTTATGACTCAGTGATGCATATTAAGAACTCATTGTTAGTGCCAGAGGAAAATGCGGGTTGCTTTGTCTTTAAGAGTTTGTCAACGTTTTTATGTATATAAAGCCTCAACAACATTGCTCTATTAGGATATCGCTAAAATAAATTCATAATTAATGTTATTACTCTACATCATAGCCACGTAATATTACTTTTAGCCTACTATCCTGAAATTGGATTGAACGATTTTACAGGTGGTGAAATTATAGTATAAGTAGTATTCAGATTGTACAGTTTGGTGAAATTATAGTATTAAGTAGTATCCAGATTGTACATTTGTACATAAAACTTATAACAAACCATTATGACACAAAGGTATGATTTCACAAACATCCATCAGCTCAGTTGGGAAACCAACCATGCTTACTTCATCATTGTTGACAACTTTTATTTACTAAATCCTGTCATAAGTGATCAAAATTATACAGTTTCCCCCTAAATTTTAACTAAACAACTAAATACATACACAAACATCTAATATCTATTTTTTTTAACGGAAATGATTTTTTGGCAAAGAAAAAAAAAGTTTAGACTAGTTTAAATCAGTGGTGCCAAGGCTGTACCCAGGAAGAACTTGACGAATTTAAACAGTACGTACATGAAGTCAATGCTTGGAAGTGAGTTTGTTATTAGCCTTTGCTTTTTGGCAAAGGTATTTTCCTCTACGTTGACATTATGTAAAGTCCTCCAATCTCCTCTTTGTGATTTAAAGTCAACAGTTGATCATGCCAAGAATGTTATTTTACCTTTTGAAAATATTCGGACCAACATTGAAGATCTGTTTTCACATACTTTCAAAACGGCCAAATCAATACTGGCCGATGTTAATGAAGAGATTCGTGTACCACGAACAGCATCTCTCCAGAGATATCGCAGTATCATCTGAACTGATGATCCTGAGCAATATTTTCGTGTTACTGTAGCTATTCCGCTTTTGGACAAATTGATAGATCAACTGGAAAGTAGGTTTACAAACCACAATAAAATTATCTCCAGCTTATACGACTTAGTACCGTCTGTATGCTCTGAAAAGTCATTACATTAAAAAAAAATTAAAGCTATACCAAAGCAAAATTGACTTAGATATATTGCAAACTGATCTTAAGATCGGGAAAATTTATTGGGGGAGAAAAGATTAATCAACCCGACCATCGTGTGCTATTGAAGCTCTTAGTGATTGAAATAGTAAATTTTACCTGAACATTTTTGTGTTGCTGAACACATTTTCAACCTTGCCAGTAACAATCTGCATTGCTGAGAGAACATTTTCAACTTTGAGAAGACTCAAAACATACCTTAGGAACTCCTGTGGCCAGGAACTTCTCACTAGATTAGCTCTTATGTCTGTGCATAGACAGTTTAACACGAGTTTGTTATGAAAAAAATACAGAAGTTTGGATTTTGTTTTATAAAGTATACTATGTTGTGAAAGGTACCTCTTAAGAAATGGTTTGAAATTTTTGTATTCGATAAAATCCATTTGATAACTAAAAATATGGAGTTTTATTTGCTCCTATCCCTCACCGAAAAAAATCCTGGGTACTGCCCTGAGTGGTATTCAGACTTTTTTTTATTCGCATACACCCATTTATGATAATATCTCTTCAACGTTGTACTCCCAAATTTGTTAGTGCATAGTGCACGCTCTATAAATTATGTATAAAATAATAAAAAATAAGTTTTATATGATAAATATATATGTACCTATAGATATTTTTAGTTAAAATTTGACGTACTCCAGGTTGAATAAGCCAACCACTATTTTAAATAAATACTGACGCAGGTAAATCTTGTTGGAAATTATTATTCTAAATATTTCAATCAATCAACAAGGAGAATAATTCATACTTATGAAAATATTTTTAGAGACCACTTGATAAGAACAGTTCGTTAAAGCCAATGACAATACAAAATTGCCATTTACCTACCCATCCCTTAGATTAATTTAAAATTAAGAAAACAATTTTAAAAAAAAACCACTCAAACAAAGTATATCTTAACTCGATAGATAAAAGCTAGATCCAAGGAGAGGGATAGGGAAGTAAAGTTGGCAACACTGGTGTTCATATTGTCTCGACTATGAAACGTGATGACAAGGAAAGAATGGTTAGATTCCTCCCTTTCACTAGGCTACATGCTTCCGACTCAATGAACAGGAAACGTTAAGATAAGGGCGATGAAAACAGAGATACAAAGTTTTATTTCATTTGCTTTATGTTCTCTTTTACTTTTACTACAAATACTATTAGAATATTGATTGTGATAAATGTTGAAGCTTTAGCTAATTTTCTACATTAACAAAAACCTGCCTCGGTGGCGTAGTTGGCTAACGCGCTTGTCGTGTTGAAGCTCGACTGTTGAGGACAGGGAGATCTAGGTTCGAATCTCGGTCGAGTGTATGTTTTTTCCCTAAATGGTTTTCCACTATCCCTCCACGCAAATGCGGGTTCACTTCCTCTAATTCAACCTTCTCAATTGCTAATCCATTAGAGTAATTAGTACTTAGAGCGTATAACACGAACGGGTAGTAAGACGCGGTGCTAAATATATATATATATATATATACATTAGCAAAACGGTTGTCCCCTCCCTCCTCGTCACTCTTGAGCAAATATGATTCTGTATGGTATGTATCTAATCATGACTACAGGTAATAATAATATTTTCAATCGTTCACTAAGGTGCATGGGATGAAAAGTAATGCAAATTAACGAGTGAAGGTCCACATTTTCAGTGTTTAAATAGGAAAACAACTTTTACTTCCCAGGAAAAAATAATTAAATATCACTACATACGGTAATATAAACAATTATTAAAAATCTGTCGTGGGCACTATGTAATAATAATAATAATAATAATAATAATTAGCACCGCGTCTTACTACCCGTTCGGGTTATACGCTTTAAGTACTAATTACTCTAATGGATTAGGACTTAGGAAGGTTGAATTAAAGGAAGTGAACCCGCATTTGCGTGGAGGGAGAGTGGAAAACCATTGAGGAAAAACCACCCCCAGTTCACCCGACCGAGATTCGAACCTCGATCTCCCCGTCCTCAGCAGTCGAGCTCAACACGACAAGCGCGTTAGCCAACTACGCCACCGAGGCGGGTGGCACTATGTAATTTGACTACTTTTTTTTTTAAATCAAGAAAAAAAGTCCTGGTCATATTATGCTATGCCCATGACAAATATTCAATATATATATATATATATATATATATATGTGTGTGTGTGTGTGTGTGTTATATTAGTGTACGTGATTAATTAAACTAAACGGATCCACTGGAGCAAAGTTTTATTTATTCATGCTGAAACATATTTTTTGTCATTAAAAAAAAGAAACAAAAATACTGACCTTAGCTCACATTCTCTTCCAGCCACTGAGACCTGGTGGTCTAGGGGTAAGGTGTCAGACTCCTGTGCTGAGGGTCCGGGGTGCATATTAACATTCCCTAACCCAGTACAGAGCACCACGCATTTAGAGCGATATGATTGGTCCTAGGTCTTAGCGCGCTCTTCAAACAGCGGGCACTCGCCAAGCGCAACAAAGGCATATTTCAGACATGGACTATGAGGCGAGGATTTCAAGCGAAAGAGAGAAAGCATTTAAAATGTATCTTTGGTCATTCGGAGTATTTTATTAATAGGATGATGACATGTCATGATTTTACTATATTAAAAATGTGTTATTAAAATAAAATAATTAAATATCGTATAATCAATTTAAGGAAGGTTTAAACAACAATATATAACATTTTAAAAGAAGGTTTAGATATATAGCTAGGCAAATTAGGTTCAAACATTATAAGCAGTTACAAAATAATCTAAAAAACCTTAAATGCACAGTAAGGAAAGTTTCAAATATAATAAGTAGTTACAAAATAATTAAAAATATCTTGTGTACAAGGCCGTGGCCAGCCAATAATTTCAGGGGGGAGGGGGGTTCGGGGACCCATCCCCCAATTCCCGGAGGCTAGAAAAAATATCAATTATAAACAATTCTAGAAACTATCTTAAGTATTTTTTTTTATGGCGACATAGCCCTTAGACCCTAACTGCTGAAGGCTAAGACAAATTTTAAATATTAAGCAGCTCTAGAAGTTCTCTAAAGTGTTTTTATAGTAACATAGCTGCCTAACTGCCAAAGGTTAGAACAAATTCTGAATACTAAACACCTCTAGAAGCTATCTGAAGTTTTTTTAATGGAAATATAACACCATTACTGCCGAAAGTTATAAATATTTCTGTATATTAAACACCTCTAAAAGCTCTTTGAAGTGTCTTGTATGGCAAATAACCCCCTAACTGTTGAAGGTTAGGAAAAAAACAAAATTATTAAACACCTCTAGAAGCTCTCTGAAGTGCTTTCTATGGTAACACAGCCCCCTGATTTGTACTTTTACCTTAATTTTGATATTGTTTGAACCATAAATAAAGCCATATTTATTTTGTTCTTAAATTTTTTTGGTGGGGGGAGGTGATCACCCCCCTCCCCCCTCCGACTAGAGCCTAGCTTGTGTATTTGGATTGATACATATAACATAAATCCAAACTAATCTAAAATAACCTAATCTAACCTAACCTAAGCTAAACTAAATCAGTCTAAGCTTGTCTAAATTAACCTAACTTGCCTAAACTAACATAACCAAACCTAATATTTACGTGACTTATTAACATTCACTGGCGGTTGATGATAATTTTGTAAAATGTTAGGCGAATATTGTAATGATATTGATTTGGATTAATCTAAATTATGTAAAAAGTCATGGATGAAGGTAATTTTTCTTTGAAGTAATATAGGTAGAGTATCCTTTTAAGATTCATCCATGAACAAACACGTGTTTCTCAGAATGAGGTGAAAAGGATCTCACCCTAAAGTATATTTTTTTACACCATATTTCCTGGTAAAAGAGTAACTGCGTCAATTCCTGTTAAAGGGAACAAGTTCATAGTATTTGGCAGAACACGCCATTTCTTTATACCAATAAGAAGCTAGCCATCACAAAACGTGTCGCCAGGACTCTGTCTATTGGTTAGTTTTTACATTGTTGACCAGGGGAGAAAATGCAAGGAATATGTCATATATAAACCATTGTACGTATGTTTAAGTATTGCAATTGACACGACCACGACGAGGAGGATGATCTCCTGGACCAAACATCTCCACAGAGATCTCGCTCACAAGTCAGTCACAGTCTAACACATTATAATATAAGTCACTTTAATATCACAAGTGTGCAGTGATAAGAAACATTTAATTTAAATATGTGCAAGTAATTTACTGGTGTAATATAAATAAACCGTGTGTGAAATAACAGCCAACAACATTTCTCTTTCTTTAATAATATTAATACCGATTTAATTAGTGCTCGAACACGGGGCTATAGACAGCTGATTAAACGGTATATTTTCCGCAGTGATAATAGGCGCTCGATAACTGAGCTTTATACAACCTAAAAAACATCACATCATTCTTTTATCAGGGAATTAATCCGTTGTGAATCAATCGACGCCCGAAGCGGGGAGATTGATCACATAGTTATTATTATTGACGCCCGAAGTGAGGCGCTTTTTATCCGATATTATTACAATATGTGAAATAGTAAATACATGTTTTACATTCCCCAAGTGAACCAGTGGCTTTGTAGAGTTACCGGTGACTTTACAAACTCATCACATTCGGCACATTCACAGTAGCACATGTATTAGAACACAGAAAATGAACATTATTAATGCGTTTTGATATGATATACATTTTGACGAACACTGGTACACAGAGATCGCTTGTATGCAGTACATATTATAGGCAGGGGCGGATCCAGATCATTTTCATAGGGGAGTCATTGTTTAGTATGAATATATCTACTGAACCAGCTGTGCTCTAATCTTTGTGTAGTTAATTATATTCATTAGCCCTAGGTGTCAGCACCGCATTGACCCTTCTCCCCTAATGGCTCTAGGCTCGCTAATCCCGCACCTTTTCTTAGTGCACGGTAAAAACTGTTCAAACGTCACTTTATCTCTCGAGACACACAGCAATGAAACTCTCTCGTGTGAACTAATATAAGTGCCTATATTTTATTCACGGTAGGAATTGACTTCTGAAAGGCCTTTTTACCTACCATAAATCTACTATATAGTAAAATATTGGTAGGAAAAAAGACCTTTCAGAGAGTAATTCCTAACGTGAATGGAATATAGCTATCACCTCATCACTACAGGTATTATCAGTCCCCATTCGCAAAGGTAGGCTCATAGTTAATTGTTTCTCTCTATGCCTGATAATTTAACAAATATGTACATATAATAACATAGCTACTTACAAGGTTAACTTTCTGTTTAAAGCCTTTAATAGTTTTTCATTCAAATGTGGTCTTAGATGTTTTAGACCGTGGTCATCCCCTCCAATTTTTTAAAAATCACATAGTTTTATAAATTATTTGGATTAATGAAAAAACTCATTAGGAACAAAGTTAAAAACTAGAATTTATTTATATCATAGTATCATTTCTTTGTCGTCGTGCCAAGTGAAAAGAAGCTGTTGCATAGTAAACATTGAGCTCTCGCCTTCCGCCAAAAGTAAGTACACTTTTATTATTATTTATCTCTCTCTCTCTATTCTGAGCAGTGTTCAATTTATTATTTGTACTAATATTTAATATTTTCTCTTGTTTTAGTGTCTAAGGAACAAACATTAAATAGATTTACAGCTGACGAATCTATTGACAGTGCTAGACCCTCTACGTCAGACAATGCTATACCCGACAATGCCGAACGACAACAAAACCACAATTTTTACTATGCCGGCCCTACAAACACTGACGACGACTCATTTACCATAATAAGAGAGACAGGACGTACGTATACTCGGTTCAACACGTTAGGCAGGTATATTTTAGTTCGATTAAAACCTTTGATTGCGAACGTGAGTCCGGTGCATTACTTAAAGACATGTTTCTCTAGTCTATTGGCATATTTGCTTAGAGGTACGGCACCTTACAATTTAATGGGACTTACGATCACGAATACGAAGAATATTCTGGACAAACCGGTCGGGGTTTCATACCGTAGATGCGACCCAATTGATGTGAACACTATTATGAATACATTGACAAAAGTAATTCAGAGTAAAGCTTGATTCACGCGTTCGCCCAAAATAGAAAGCAAATTCTGCCTCAGAGGCACAGTAATTTACACACTTTAGGCTGACCCATGATGCATTGCAGTGCTTTAAAACAGCTGATTATCAACATATTTATTTTCTAGTGTTCAAACATATATTTTAGATCACTGTCCCGATGGTTGTTTACAAATAATAACGCTGTCTCATGGAACAATCCAATACATCAATAAACACGTTTTACACTAACGGGTTATTTCAAATCGTCTCGTAATGGCCAACGAAGCTGTCTGCTTGTTTCTGGCTGTAGAGCACATGCGTTGTCCAATGCGCATGCGCACTGATTTAAGATGGATGGTTCTGAGATTTGATTGGTTCTCCTGTGACTAACATCTTGAGCAGCGCGGACAAAGTAGAGAATAGTTGAACTTCAGCAAAACAGCTCGCGCCGATTAAGCGGAAATCTCATGATTGGCTTAGAGCTCGTCACGTGACGTTTCTGTTCTGCGCTAGTTTTTCGGCGAACGTGTGAATCCACAGTAACGCCAAATTTGATATAGCCAATGTATTGATGATTAGAGTGAATAATATCAAAATAATGATGGGTAACGGTAAAACAGTATTAAAAAGAAAATATTACCTGATTTACCATAAGACTAGTATAGTCGTTGTCATATCATTGAAGTGTTTGGCGCACGCTATTGTAATAGAGATAGTCCAAAATTACTAATAATATTAATAATAAATAATATATTCAGGGATTTAAAATTAACAATGAGGTAGATGATCTTCTCGCATGGATTTATAGGGGAGGGGGGCGCAAACATCTCGATAAATGTCGACGTTATTTTGGTGACCAATATAAATTAAACGTGTACAATACCCTCTCGACGGTCAATGGGTTGTGGTACGAGGGTGTTTCATCTTCAACTAGGTACATTAATCTATTGTACGATGACGTAACACATCACTTCAACGTAATAATCAATATGGTGACCACTTTTTCAGTTCGACACTTTTGCGATGGATGTAATACCGGCTTTGAAAGAGGTGCGAGACATTCGTTTAAGAGTAATTGCTCCCAATGTATGTCCACACCTCCATGTCTGTACGTAAGCGAAAAAGTGTACTGTAGTGATTGTAACAGATTATTTAGGTCTGACACTTGTTTCGCTAATCATAAATTGAATAAAATTCACGGTAGGAAAACTGTGATTTAAGACAGGTGTGCAGTATTTACGATTTCAAGACTCGGCAAGATCGCGCTATAACCGACGACTGTTTTATGCACGAACAGAATTTTCTTCACGTACAACATTGTTGTGTAAAATGTGAATTTAATGATAATATGGACGAGGATTGCGAATAATGCGGGAAGCGATTCAATCCCTTTTGGGAGAATCCGGTAGACGGCTTTATCGAATACCTGAGACGACCGAGGCAGTTTGCCAATAAGATTTTTTGTCTTGCACATTTTGGTGCATTAGTGGATACGGTGTTTAGTGCGCCTCCCATTTAATTGAGTTATATAACTTATTTTTATAATAAGTATCACACACTTTAAAACCTATCTAAATATGACGTCATTAATAAACATAACAACCACAGTATTGGTGTTTTGTGCATGTTACACCACCCGCTTCATCATTAAATTATTTCTATGAATGTACATTCATAATAAAAAGTATAAGTCGCATAAGAAACAACATTCAAACTTGATTTATTCAACTAAAAGATTTCAGACGTCGTACACTTAAGACGACATAGAATAGAATATTTCGTTCAAATCTTATTTATTCAATTAATAAACGTCATGTTCTTGTGATGTCACTGTCATATGTCACATACTCTACTCTAACATAGCTAAACCCTACCCTCAAACGTCATACTCTTTTGACGTCACAGAACATTATAATTCATTAAAACCAGATTTATTCTATTAATAAACGTCATGTTCTTGTGATGTCACTGTCATACGTCACATACATTATTTAAATACCTCTAACATAGTTCACCCTCCCATATTCGCACTTTCGGTCGACTGGATAAACCCGGGCTATTACTACTCTGTGATCATTTCACGGTTTACCTGTGACCATCTTCCGTTGATTGTCCATAGTGATGGTCCTTATAAAGTCCCAGGTTGATAAAATTTATTCTTATGAAGTGCAGCTACTAGCCTAGTCGTTGAGGAATACAAAAATACATTAATAATAGTTTCAGGAGACGGTTTGAACACTTAAAACCCCTCCCTTAGTACAGCCTTGCTGCCTCTAGTAAGACTTTTATTTGAGAATGTTTAGGAATATTCTTTAACTAAATTATAAATACCGGTACTAGACTGCTTGATACAGTTTAGTTCTATTACCAATCTTAAATAATCTCTTACCAAACATTTAATTTCACTCTCCCTACCAAATTGAAATGTATAAAAAAAAAAAGCTAGAACAAAATACAAATTATTCTAATTATTTTATTTAATCAATCAACACTTCTTTTTTATAAGCGTTTTGTGTCCCTCTTAGTTACGATAAACTAAGGGCAGCCAGTTAGCTTACCCCATTTGATATTTCCAGCGGAAATGAGAACTTGCCAGGCGCTAGTGATGACAATAACCATTGAATGTTGTCAATATTTATTTGCAAACAGTAAACTACCAGAAGGATATTGATCTACTGCCTTCCCCCTTCCCCTCCCCTCAGAGGGAATAATAATAATAAAAAGTACCATAAAAAATTGTCCTAGATTACATAAAAAGGTGTAGATTTGTAGCCATTTGTCTTATTTAGTGGGACCTAGCTAGTCATTAGTGTAATTAGTACATAGGCGTACTATCCAACCGGTTAGTAAGACGTGGTGCTAAAAAAAAAGTTTAATAGAGTTTAGTGATGTACTTCCCAGTAGTCACGCGGTCTAAAGCTATATTTGATTTTAAAAATTATGACTTAGGTGAGCACCCTGGGGTTTGACTAAGAATATGTGGAAGGTAAATTTAGAGAAAAATCACCCGCATTTAGGTGTAGAGAGTGTGGAACCATTTAGGGGAAACCACCCTCAGTCCACTCAGTTCGAACCCTGATCTCCCCATAATCAGCAGTCCAATCTATTGCGAGAGTGAAGCCTTAAACCATGAAGCCACCGAAGCGGATTTAAGGTTATATTGTTTTCACAAATATTTAAATGGGATTTTGATTATTTCTTTGTCTACTCTGTATGTTAAGATACCTTTTAGTGGGAGAATTAATCTATTTGTATGATTGTTTGTCTATGTAAATATAAGATAAAATCATATCGAGATTTTAAACATTACCTATATGAAAGTTTTAGTTGATAAAGAAACACAATTTGTCTTCTAATGTCAATAGCCTACAAAACGGCCAATACACAATATAGTTTCTCTGTTATTAAAATGTATTCTAAACATTACGCTTTGTATTTAGTTAAAGTGCCGTTTCGGTAGATTTTGTTTTAATACTTTTGACGTCTTGTAGTAACTTTACCTTTATTGTGTCTGCATTGATTGACAAACCCGAACTTCCAAGAGCCATGATCATAGGCTTATATTCCTCAGGGAGTCCTGTCAGTAATAAAATCCCAATCCATTTCTCTAAGACGTCGAACTTGATATCTCGAAGACGTTGAACTGTTGACACAATATGATTGACATAAAGCCGCATTGACACTGTTCAAGTATACTTGGATCAAGTATTCTTGTACAAATGCACTTGGACCAAGTTAGATGCTATGGTTAGTGACTTGGACAGTCATTTAGACATAAAAAAAATATGGATTTGGTTTTAGAGGTTATCGGAGTGGTCGCTGATATGCTCATACAGGAAGTAGAAATATATTAAAAAAAAAGTTCAGTAAAAGAAAAAAAAGAAAGTTTGGACCCGGAGCTGGATACTTTAAGCGCGAGGCTCATCTTGGAGCTTCCTCAAATTTCCTTTACGAAGTAGCGGTTGAAGATGACGACACTTTCATCTACGACTGACCACTGTGCAAGTTACTAAGAACTATAAAACAAAAAATTCTAGAACTTGAGTGCATATAATCTGAACATTTATTAAGAGGCAGTGCAAAAATAAAACTTTATACTAACATGAGAGCTGCATTATCTGCTCTTCGTTACATTCCATAACACTTCCTCTGCCTCATAGTTCCATGAACCTTACATTTTGCCTATCCATCCATTTGAGTATTTTTAAAACATTCCTTTTACGGGTCTAATCATTCTTGTTTGGAATCAACGCCATTTTGAATATCGTCAAAGTTTGACTGGGATCCGAGTAAGTTGGCCACCATCCTACTCAGCTTGGTTATATATAATCTCCTTTTCCAAGTGGGCTGGGATGAATTGTTGACACGATCCAAGCAGTGTCCAAGTTTGTTTTACCCAAGTATACTTGGGTCATGTCAACGCAGCTTAATCTTCGACAGAGTTACAGCTATCCAGTCGAGTTAGGGTCAATTGTCTTAGTAATCCCGCTTTCCGAGTCAATCCTGTATCTTCAAATAGTATTTGAATAGTGTTCCAGGTTTCTTTTGATAATGTGCATTTCTCTATGTGGTGTATTAGGTCCTTTTCTACAAGTAACAAACTTTTAGATAGGGCCTTTCTGTCCTTATCCTTAGCCTCTTCAGGTTTAACAGCACCATCCACTACATCCCATTGATCCTCCAATTTTGGAAGGGCTTTCATGTGAAATTTTCATGTAGAATAGTTTTCCCGGCCTCTGAGTTTTTCAACAAGGCCTAACGCGTTGGCCGCCATGTTGTCTCTGATACAAAATTTTTAGAATATCTGTTTTAACGTACCGATTTCACAATTATCCACCTGGGCCTATAACCAATGTTGGATATAGAGTGGATAAATGATAATTTATGCATTACACTTTCTTTAATTACTATATTTGCGGTGACCTGGTGGTCTAGGGGTAAGGTGTCAGACTTCTATACTGGCGGCCGGGGTTCAATCCTCGGTCCCGGCAAAGATTTATCTGATTACCAAACCCTTCCTTCACCTCTGACAAGACATCTTGTGAATGTGAGGAATGCCAGGTCTCCACCGTGGTTCGGATTCCACGTTAAACTGTAGGTCCTTCATTTCATCTCACAATCAACCTACCATTACACATTAGCGTAAGTGCGTATAACCCGAACGGGTAGTAAGACGCGGTGCTAATAATAATAATAATAATAATGATAATAATAATAATACTATATTTGCAAAACGATAGACAAGATACTAAACATTTAGGACGACATACTTCCCGAGATAGTCATACTGAACAAACAGCAAAGGCGACCACTATTATAACAAAAGAAAAACACCAGCCTTACCAATTTCTAACCCATTAGTGTAATTAGTATTTAAGCATATAACCCAAACAGGTGGTAAGGCGTGGTGCTAAATAAGAAAATTAAAAAAACTCGTTTAATATCATTATTATTTATTAAAGACATATTAACTCGACTGTTGTTAAGAGTTTGTTAAGAATTAAATCATACATTCAACTACAACACAGTGAGTTTTGGTTTGAATCGTGGCTTTCCCAAATAAATAAAAAGGCTATTTCAAGTAAGCAGGCTACTAGTGGCTTTGAACAAAATATGGGTTGATAACATAAAGACCAATCTATTAGTGGTTGATAATTTGCTAAGGTTGAATGTTCCAGGGGCTAAGAAGCTACCAGTGGTTCATAAGTTGATAATGTTGGATGTTCCATGAGCCAAGCTAGTAGTGGTTCATAATTTGATAATGTTGAAATGTCCGAGGGGCCATGCTACAAATTGTTAATAATTTGTTATTGTTGGATACTCCTGGGCCAAGCTATTAGTGGTTCATAACTAGTCATCAATAAGAACGTCACCTCAGTACATTCAGACGTGTTAGAATTTTCGTAGTCTGTAAACCAGATAATAATGACTTATGCCTTTATTCATGAAACCACTGGTGTGGGTGTTAAATATTGTAATAAAAACAAAAAATAGGCCTAGTAAATGTTTCCACTACAAATAAAGCAGCTGTAAGTATTTACCACTTAAACTATTCTACTTTTCCACAAGCTTCATGTAGATTATTTCAAAATAAGAAAGCTTATGTAGTTTTGCGAACTTTAGTTCATACTCCCTGAGAGTCAGATCTAAGTTAAACACTCTGGTGCAAAAATTACAGAGCGACAAGTTAAAAATAGAAGATTGTAAGTTTTGGTAATTGAAGAGACGCGGCAGTTCCTTTTTAAAGTATTTATTTTATGCTTTAACACAGTAGGTCAGTGTTGTCTGGTCACCGCCACTGCCANCCCCCCTCTTGTCACCCAATGTTATTATCATTACTAAAATATTATAGCCTCACAAGGTGTTTCTCATTCTCAGAAAGGCTTTGTCAAATTGCCTTAAGGTCATTCAACAAGAAACATTTTATTGCAAAATTTTAACAAGTGTACGAAAATAGAAAGTTCAACCCTCTTATCAATTGTGAACCGTACCAATTTTTAATAATTGATTCACTATTTATGGCTTATAATAAATACACGCATTAAAATAGCCTAGTATATTTTTACTGTCAAGTGACCTTAAAGCTTTCACCACCCAACCGAAATTGCAAAATAGAGGAAACTGAAGGAAAGGTTCAAACTCTGGGAAATAACACAATGAAATATTTTCTTTGAACAATGTCCATATTATAATTAGTATTCCCACATACACACGGCACGTCGTGAACCTTCTCTCATTTTTATATAATATTAATATAGTATGTACATGGTACAATCTGTATACATAGTTTAAACAAACAGTTACATATTTCTTTTTAATAAGGTTTCATAGTTTGTAATTATTAATAATAAATGTAAGGTTTTGGGTTCGCTAGAAAAGCGTGCCCCTTTGAATTCACAAACAGAGCACAAATCGCATATTCCCAGTCCATTAAATAATAACACAGCATAACTCATGTTTTTTTTTGTTTTTTTTGCTTGTTTACAAAATGTACTCTGTACAATCATCTTTATATCATCATAATTTTAAATTATCAGTACCATAGTGTGAACAGACAGGATTATCTATGGTATTTAATACAATAAATTACATTATCTTATATTCCTTGATTTCAATATTACATTTTTTTGTTTGTTTTATGTATATCCCCTTCGTAATGTCGAAAAGCATCATCCATATTAAGAACATGGTTATTGCTCTTTTATTGCAAGTCGCCATTGAAGGCTTATAAAAAAAACTGGGCAAAATAAGACAAATATTCTTACACTTAAAATGTATTACAAAAAGAGCTAGCCTACTACCTTCGTGAGAGTAGTAAATTAGTAGATTAAAAAGCTTTACCAGTATACAAATAATTTTTTTTTTCATACATAATTTATAGAAAGGATAGTTTGGGAAGAATATAAAGTATTGCCAAGAAATGATTACAAACATGAGTGAAATGGAAACAGAATATATATATTTTTTGCACTATATATACCATTAAAATTGTCAAGATACTACCATCGTTTGAACTAATATTTTTGATCCCAAAACAATTAAAGTAATGTCCTGTTCTGGCAATTAAAATCAAATGCATATTCACACACCCATACACTTTTATAGATTTTTTTTTGTATCATTCCCAAGTTAATAACAGTGTAAAAATATATTTTAACAGCTTTAACAAAATAGATGAACTCACACATAGTAACGAGAGATAGCTTTCAAGAAAATTGAGATAGGTACTTACGCAAAGCTCAAAGATCATGCTTTGATTTACATTTAGATTCAAAACTGACATTCGCATGAGCAAAATTAAAAGTAACAATCAATTCAATAATAATTATGTTAATAGTTAAATTGCCTAAAAGTTATGTTTGAAATGAGTGAAAAAACTATAGTTTGATCTCAAATAAAGTGATTTTCGTGGAAAAAATTGTGTTTCAAATTTCAGAATATTTAAATTGAAGAAAAAAACAACATAAGTACTTAAAAGATTCATAAAAGTTCACTCAACCAGAAGCAAGTTGTATCATTACTATGTAAGGCCTAGAGTCATGGTCCCTACAGACATGCCATAGATTGAGTGACATCTATAAACTTACTATTAAATCAAATTATTTTTTGTAAGGTTCCTGAAATTTGATATAAGACCTTTCTAAAATTCTAGATCAATTCATTTCGGATAGTTTTCACATAATTACTAGTCTAGCATAGCTAATATACCCATAAATTATAAAGAGAAATATGTTTATACCGTAATAAATAATAGTTTCTCAAACTTATCAACAATATTATTCTCAAAACATTTGATCGAGTTAAAAAGATGAAAAGTAATGTTATAGAAAGCAAATAATTAGCAACATCTTAAAAGGAAAACAGTGTATGGCATTTATCTAAATAAATCTAACACACCACTAATTTAATGAATGTAATTTATTAAATAAAATATGCCAGAAAGAATAAATATTTAACAAGAAAGTGAAGAATTGCTCCATATGTTGAGCTTTTAGTAAAGTCGAGGCTAGGGTGTTTATGTACACCGGTACATGTCTTGTCATAGAACATTTACTCAAAATAATAAATGTGAAAACAGTATATTTGAATTAGATTTATTTTGGTAAAATAGTAATCATCTTTTTTTTTATTATTAAGGCCCACAATATCATATTCTCAGTAATGAAATAACAGAAGACAGCTTCTAGTATAAACGTATATTGTCAAGATAATATATATAGATAACAATAGTACGCAGCTAGCAATATAAAGGTTTTAAGGGAAATACTGTGGCTAATAGCTAATGTTTATTCCTACCATTTATTTATTTTGTATAGTCACGTCTACGACTACCTACATGTTGAGTCCGACTAAGGAGTCCCTACTTATTTTGGTGTTAGCTTTGCAATCATTTTCTTTTAAATATATCTTAAAGCATTTTATTAGATACAAATTACTCTTATTATTATTATTCATTGCTTTTCGAAAGTTTTTAAATTAAAAAAAAATGTGGTAATTAATTTCGCTTTTCTCAGGACTACATTCTGTCTTTAACTGAATACAAAGGCTTCATGCAACGGGTTTTCTAGGTTTGGAATGGTTTGATCTAGGCCTCTTTGATAGGTATCGCAGACTAAAACCTAAGAGCATCTTTGAGTGATGTGGAACAACCACCCAATAGAATGTAAAACTGGAAATAAACTGGTAGATTAGTTTTGAAACATTTTGTTTTCGATGCCTAACGTATTACTATCGATTGTGACTTAAAATGTTCATTTATAAGAATGGACATCAGTGCACATAAGTTGTTTTAAAATTTTCATTATTTTAGTAAAGAGAATTATAATGAACTTTGTAACTCTATGAGGAAAACCTCTTTTAACTTTTGAGATTATTGTATTTGTAGGAATGTACAGGAAAGGTGAATAGAAACATATAATAGGAACAAACACAATATGGCTTTTACAGTGAATCAAAGAACACCGTTCACACTTTACATTTTTAAATCCATCTTTTCTGTACCATCTTCCAAATAAAATACAATTCATTTTGTAATAAAGTGTAAAAAATATATAGTTTATTCAAATTAACAATTTAGTTAATACCTACAATTAAATGATAGTTCATTGATCTACTTCGTAACAAATGTTGTAGTTAAATTTTTTCTTGATTTATTTAAATAAATAAAAAAAATCAGATTTATATTCTAGACCAACCAAGAGGCCTACCTTTAATCTCTCGAAGAGTACTATAGTAGGACTAATAATTTAAATCTCACTATTTGACACCCACTTATGAGACGTTTTAATTTTAGGACCCGTTTTGTGTAACTTTTATTAGTAAAATATTTTAATGATTTCAGAATTTACAAGTCTAAAATAAAAGATAACTGAAATATGTAAAAACACAATTTCAATAACTTTACAATGTTTAATGGACACTTTTGTAACTATGATTTAAAATATCATGTTTGAATATCAAGATATACAAATAAAATATCTCTAAGACTTCTAGATATCTATTTATTTCTTATCTTGTGTATTATTTATTGCTTTAATTATAGAATAAACCTGGAAAAGTAACAGCACCCAAAAATAAAAATAGTTTAGACATTGTAAACAATGTTTCAGAAGAAAATCTGTTTGTTTAACATCTGTGGTGTTTGTGTATTTTGAGTCAACTGCCTATAAACTGAGGTATATATATGTCAATGTTATTATTTTTTAGTATGCCATAATGTGTAGTTTTATAATAAATTTACACTGTAATTATTACATGAAATAGAGAATAATTCCTCTTTAAATAAATTCAATAATAATTGTTGGTTAATAAAGTGCTTATGTGGCTCAGTTTAAAAACTAGTATGCTTAATTTAAATTTAAGGAATCAGCACCGTATGATTTTGTTGATGCAAGCAAATTAATTAACCTTAACATATATTAATAAAAATCCTGAGCATTATGCATTTGCTTAGAGGGAATTTAAACACATAGTCGTCTCTCTTATAAAATGACATTTAAACTTTAGCTTTACTATGACTGTAAAAATATTCACAAACATTGTATAGTAATAGAAATAGACTTCATTCTTTGTAATTTTTTTCACTAATAATACTAAGATTATAGTCGAGAGCTTATTAGAAACCACGTTTAATAAAACATTATATAATTATATACTAAAATAGCATGACTTTTGAAAACATGTCAATTAAAATAGGTTAAAATTGGGATATTTAATAAACATTATTCATATACCTGGCTCTAATCAAGAGTGTCACATATTGTTTGTTTAGTAGTGCATTGTGTCGTGTGTATGTGCTACATATGAACAATGGGGTAGTCCGGGAAAACCGACATATTATGCAGCTGTCAGGTCATTGCAACGCATTAAATAGGACTTCCAAATAAGGAAGGGGGAATCTTGATATGTAGGAACAATTTTATTTCTTTCCCATCTAAGTGGTGCTGCTAAATTTGCATTTTAACTTAAAAATAATATTTCAAGGTCAAATGATTTGTTTTATCACATATGTAAAGATGACTTATATCATACTCATTTTGTTGATATTTATAATATTTTAAAATTATTGCTTTAAGCTTCTTTAATTCACTTAAATAAAGTGTGTATACCGGTATATTAGTTTTATTAAGAAGTGTTGATAGTCATTTGTTTTTAAAACTTAAAGAGTAAAAATAAATAGATGAATTATTTTATACTAAATATTATTAGTGTGATTTTAATATTTAAATGAAATGAAAATAACAATTTATTGAGGAATAAATCAATATAAATTATATTATCTAGAAAATGTCCATCATAAAGGTCCTACATGTAATAACTTATTCACCATACGCATTGTTTTTATTTGTCAAAATTATTATTTTTTACATAAATACCAATTTCAACACAATTCTAGGTGCTTAATTTCAAGGGAAGGGAGTTTTAGAAAAAACCTTTATATTAGTTCTGATTATCACCAAACGATGGCATGAAACTGTTTATAAAACAATTTTCTCAAAATAAATTTGATTTACATTTTAGAAACTCTACTAGTACTTTATTGACTATAGTGTAATTATTAATAAAATTCCGGCTACTCAAAATAAATGAGTTTAACCATGTAGGAGTTACTTTTTTAACTGTAATTAATATTATTTGTAAATGCAAAGCAAATTTGTTATGTACCATAAATCTCCTTCTCTAAAAATACTCACTTGGATGCAATTAACAAATGCGCAATCTCACCTTTAAAAATAAAAAATAATACAAAATGCATGTGATAAATCATTGATAGAATTTGGGGTTTCTTTGAATTTTTATTAGTTATTTTATCAGGATAAACTAGTGAAAGACTTTCACAAAATAATATTATTAAAATAAATAGGCCAACACTGTACATATATATGTATGTTTGACAATCATGCTTTCAAATGTTGAATAAGAAATTACATCGAAAGTTCTGAGTATGTGAGTGATTTTATTTAAAAAAGTTTAAAGCCTCCCAAAATAAGTGTAATGGCAGTGAAGCTCTCTAAAATCAGCAAAATGGAGTTGAAGTCCCTCTACTATTTACTTTGTATTACATTTTCTTTCGTCTGTCAAAAATACACAACCATTTTGTATTTTATTTACTCACCCAAAATTGATTTAACAATTGGCCAGGATTCAGTTTGTCTAAAGAAATTTAGATGTGTTTATTTGAAACCCCATTTGTATTTTAAATTTACCGATTTATTAAACCATTTGGGATATATTAGATCTAAATAACTATAATTTAATATTTTTTAGTCATTGTTAACTGTGGGCATAAAACTTGGTTAAGTATTTATAAAGTTATATTGTATTTGACAAGTCATCTATCATTTTGTGTTCCACTGTACAAATATTTTTTAAAAAATAGTTAAAGTTGTTATAAAAACTTGTTTATTAGTTTTCCCTCAATTTAGGAGCGATCTCGAATATAAATATTGTATAGATTGCCAACAAGTTGGGTTAACATTCATATTGATGTTTTCAAAAATGTGAAATTTAACATTATTTGTATGCATAATATTAGTGAACGTAGTTTGCACTTTAATTAAAATCACTTGTCATTATAGAACAGTTTGGACAAGATACCAAGGACATTAACTTTATCAACCATAGTTGAATATTAAATTAATTTGTCTTTAGTAAGTTTTGATTGAGTTTAGCTTTAATATATTGTAAGTAAGTTATTTCTGATATAGCTAAAATTCAAGTTTTATCAAGAAAATTTACATCAGACGAGAAACCCAATTTCCGAATCATATAGTGAGTGGCTTAAGGACTGAATTAAAAAAGTAGTAGTTCGATAAATTAAAAAAAGATAATACATTTAAAAATAAGTCAAAGATGAATATTTTTGTTAAACTACAGTACTTGGGGTTGTTTTAGATGTTTTCACACTGAATGTTGTTGTCTTTGACAACACAACACTATAATTTGAAACTTTTGAACATAAACATTTATAGCTATATACTGTATAATCCAGAGGATACACACATTATAAACACAAGCATACATAATTTACTTTTGTTGCACAAGGTAGGGCTTTGACATGATTTATAATATGATTACTTATACTTCAATAACAAAGAGGTAATGGTTCTACCAATTATACAATTAATAACATACATTATACATAATACCATAGTGTAAACAGTACATTAATCACACATACATTTGTTAGATAAATGGGATATTCATTTTATTATATTATAATAACACAATACTTTGACTGCATGCCTAATAAGGAAGACATGCCCAAACTTGGACAAAATGACATAGTGTTTTGTGTTTATGTGTGTGCCTCTTAATGAGGTTTTTTGTGTTTTGTGTTCTGTGTGTTTATTGATCTTGTGATTTATAGATGATACAGCCAAATGTTGAACACTTTTTAAGTATTTACAAGAGCCAAGTGGAACCATAAAGTACTCAGCGGGATATTTTCAAATAGAGTTGATAATTTTTTTTTAAAGTAGCCAATATAATATAACTTATAAAAAGTAAAAATAGCATTAGTAAAATAAGCACTTATTAATTTGAAAGTTTTTTTTTCACACAAAATAGCTGAGATTTTGAGACAAGCTAACAGTATAAACAGTGTCCTTGTTTGGGAACCCTCCAAAATGGCTGCAGCTATTATACAAACACTTATTGTATAGATCATTTGGTAGTAAAAATACATCAAATATATCAAATATATTAACAACAAATAAAGTGTTTTTTTAAGCAGAAGATTTATGTAACCAACATATGTGTTTAGTAAGAGATGTAAAAAAACAAACAATAAAAAACAATTTTTAGTGACAGCTAAGTTACATTCTAGAAGACACTGCTATCACTGCCAATCAAAAAATTGTGTGTTTTTTTTATTTCAGAATATGTGCAAGTGTCAATTCACAGCAAGCGTTTCAATCTAGATAAAAATGTTCCAAAGAAGTCGCTCCACTTGTAATATATATTTATCTCCCTTGGGTTATTTAGAGCTAGAGGATTCTTAATCGCACAGGATTTCAAAAAACAGTTAAAACATTATTGCTTTTTAATCTGAATATCAGTCATATACAGAGAGCACACGCGCTTGCGCATGAAATGTACAACACCTCGACTACTTGTTCTAGCCTACACATTCATTCACAACAGCCACTTCAATCACTTGTCTTTTGTTATACATTGACACAATGACTGCTTAGAAAACCTACATAATAATTGAGGTGACAACTTTTTTTTTAAGCTGAGTGATCAGCATTTGACTGATCATATGAATATTCACCCCATAACCCTCGTTATAGACATTTATAATGACAATATTTAAAACATCGTTGATTTCAACGTCAATATAAACTCGATCTTTTTTTGTTTCAAACAAGTGTTCAATAAAACAAGAAATTGTTCTCTCCTCCTTGTTTTGTTAACAATAATGTGGTGTGGTATCAAAATACAAGATTTAAAAGTTAAAATACTGTATTTACTTTATATACAGAAACGTATTGCTCTCAAATTTTCCTATGTGGTAAATCATGCCTACAAACATGATAATAATAAAAGATTTAAAAAAATGATGACATGTGTTTTAATTTTAGCTCGATAAGTGAATAATGCGAAATAATTTTTTCATTAAATAATTTTCTATTCCATAGTTATGCAAACAGCAAGACCACAAAATAACTTACTACTCCAAAGCTTTATTTAATTGAGCACTTTTTTCAAAAAGTGAAGTGGATGAACAGTAAACGTACCCACCATTCTTTAAGAAAGTCAAGATATAAAATTATAGTTAAACATTAAAAAAAACTATTCTTTAATAATATATGTTTATTCTTTTACTAAATAAATTTTAAATATGTGACTTTAAAAAAATATTAGAAAGTAGCCTTAATTCTCCTTTTACATCTATCTGACAGCTTTGTAAATTATTCCATAAAGTAAGATGTGATCGACAAAATTTTTATTTGTTTCTAGTTACCGTTATTGTATTCTTTTAAAAAATTTAGACAAAAATACATTTGGTATAAATACCACTTTGGCAGTCACAAAAATATAAATATGTATTCCAACCAAGACAATAAGAAATGTAAGTAAAGTTGACTACTTTTTGTACCGTTTCATATTTTGCAAAATCTAATGTTTTAAATTAATTTAAGTTTGAGTAGCTAATTAAAAGTTATAATGTTAAGTATAGAATAATAGATTTTCACTTAACATAATTTTATTTCAAAAATAAAAGAGGCAATAAAAATAATTTTAAATTTGTTTAGCCAATTTTTTTTTAAATTCCACGAAGAATAAAAAATTAATTTTTCGATTCTACCGATCTTTAATTACCTGATTTGTCATAGTTGTTTACATCCTACTAGTTTTTAGTTTCATTATAAATATGTATTTTAATAATAATACAATCAATTTACATAATACTTAATAAAATGCAGTTTATATCAAATGGACGCAAACAAATCTACACGAACAAAACATTTATGGACGATAAAAAATGATTTAAAAATGATTTAAATAAAAAAAAGGAAAAATGCTACCTTTATAAGATAATCATTCTATGAGTGTTTAATTCATATGAAACAGCTACAAGTAACACAGTTTATGATTATTGTAGGACACTTCTTTTATTTAGTGTAAATATATATATATATACTTTCCTTTAATATACAATATACAGATTTATTCTTATTTACTTTTATCTACCGACTCTTTTTTTCTGCTACTTTTACACCATAGTTCCTCTCAAATGTATTTACCTTATATAATTTTTATTTTGTTTCTAATTCGATTCAAACTACAGAGATAAATTAATTACAAGTACTGATAGTAATTAGCATTTAATAACACGTAACATTCTTTGTACTGCAACATTATAATCCATTGTATTTGAAAAATATGTGAACATCGGCGGGCCATTTAAAAGGGAGACTAAACATAATAAAAGAAATAAATATACAAAAATAGTGAACATCGTTAAGTAAATCTAATAATGAAATGAACAAATACTATCAAATTATTAAGAAGAACATCTTGATATAACTTTTCTAAATATGCAGGGTAAAACCATTAGAACATGGAACATGCTTCCTTTTTGACTAAAATAATTTACAA
Source organism: Timema shepardi (assembly GCA_902151425.1). Classification (NCBI taxonomy): domain Eukaryota; kingdom Metazoa; phylum Arthropoda; class Insecta; order Phasmatodea; family Timematidae; genus Timema; species Timema shepardi. Next base: position 165,750 of record CABFVX010001043.1, on the reverse strand, counting down.
ATAGGGTAAAGGGTTGGCCAACTTTCTAAACAGAACAAATTTGGGTTATTGTTCTTTAAAATGTGACTAAAACAAATAGACTTCACATTAGGCGAGATTTGGCTATTGACCTGAAGACAGACACGTTAAAAGAAACAGAAATAATATAATTATTTAGATATATTTTTGTCATTAGTGATAGAGTTTGTGTTCTTACTTTGAAAGGTAATCTGATAAACTGAAAGCTCAATACATCTTACTCAACATTTTTATCCTTTTCAATCGTCAAAAACTCACCTCGTTATTTTCAAATTCATACAATTTAATTAGCAGTTTATGACAAAAAGTTAATTTTCCATCAACATATTCAAGTAAGAAGTATGATTCCCTGGTTTTGAAATTAGATAAAAGGGAAGAACATAATTTATTTATATGAAGCAAATTATTAAGGAATATTTTTTATCACACCTCTTGGGAGTACAAAACATATGAAGTTAACCGAGAGAAGTAAATATTAAGATTTATAGGCCTACATATAAAAAAGTCCTAGCTCTAATATTCGATTTCTTCTTATGTTGTACTATCAGAGTCTTCAACTTAAGTGAAGTATTTGTGTTGTCACAATGTCTGATAGTATTGTGACAAAAAATAATATTCAAGATCTATGCTCACAAAAAATGGCCTTCGAATTAAACTCCCTATTAAAGTAAAATAAACAACAACAATAATAACGTTTGTTTCCAAATGACCACTTGGAGTATTATATAGCATTCCTCTTCCTAGTGCTGAGTGGAGGGATGTCTTAAATCCACACCAGATTTCATCAAACTAACTAATCTTACACAGTTAACTACTTTCACTACAATCTAATACAACTAAGATTAATAACAAGCTACGTATAGTACGACTACTTCGACAATGAAAGATTCTTCAGAGTCACTTTCTTATGTACACATTTTAGCATCATCTTGTTCAGTTTACATTAGTTCTGACGGATGTTTTCCACCAGGTGTCTATGATGCGACTTACTTATGAAAGATAACCATATTATAACATCAATTGAACATATTTACAAATGCATAAACAAAATTGAAAATAAAATTTAAAATTTCAAATTGAATTTTAAATGGAAATTAGCCTATACTATTTTCAGCGTGATCTCGTAAAGTACGATTGGAAAATTAATTCTCATCAAAATTCATGAATCAAAGAAACATTTCTCTAAAAGTTGGAATAGCTCGAATGCATTACCATCCAAATGCTTGAAATTAATTAAGAAAAACTACTAGCCACCAGGAGAAAATAAATGAGTACTTCAACAAACATATTTTAGCATCACAAGAGATAAAGAAAAAAGAAGTTGAAATTGACATGAATTATTGAGATATTGAAATATTTTTTTTTGGTTACTTTGTGATTGTTTAAGAGATATATAAATTTGTTTTTAATTTGGTAAAACTGCTGTTTTAAGTTAGGCCTTAGTTTGGAGTCATCAAATGTACCAGCGCTTTGAATCACTTTTTACAAAATGCAACAAACAAGATTGGATATCTAAATCGAGAAATATTTAAATGTACTAAATTATAAAAAAATAATCCTAATTTACATATAACAAACTTTTAAGTCACAAAGCATTTCTTAAAAATATGCCAAAAAGTAATTTTGTTTTATGACATAGTATAGATTTGTAACAGGAAAGCCCCCCTTATTTTATGGTGGCAATATAATAGAATTAAATTTTCCTTGCGTTACAGGTGATTTAAATTTTGAGCCACTAGAAGGTGTTTATTTTACACCCTTATATTCACCCATTGGTCCATATATAATGTTAATCTGATTATTTTAATATATTTTCTTAGAAATGTACTTACCCTGTAACCTATTTGTGATGCAATTAATATAATTATATATGTTATCATATTGTTTATTAAAAGCAAACATCACTCTGAATAAGTTCACAAGCTGTCCTTGGAAGATTGTAGCTTTTACAGGCCCAAATACTTGGATTTAAAATTAATGATTACGTATTCCAGTAATTAATTTAAAACTATCTTGCAGATGGGAAAGTGTGCTAGCAATAATATTTATACGATGTGATTTCTAATAAATTATGATTAACGATCAACATCATTCATTCACAAACAACAAACAAGTTCACAACAAAAATTGCATCTTAAAAAAAATTCCACTTCTTTTGAAGGGTACGCATATGATGTACTTACATTTTGTATACATGCTTAAATATACAGATAATTTCCACTATAATTTGTAATATATAATTTTATATATATATATGGATTTTTATAGGTCTTCTTGAATAAACACACAAACATTTTAACGGAGTGGATAATGATTATAATTCATATTTTAATTAATATTATTATAAATATTTGCTTACTTAAAACGATTATTTCAACAATATGTTTTCAATATTATATCTATTTGAAATATTCTAACTCAGCAATGGATATTATTTCACACCGGACCAATAGCTTTCCCTCTCAACAAACACCTCCATCATTCTTAATATAACAGCGAGCCTTTTTCCTTGAAAGTGAATTATTTCAAAACAGTGCATATATTCATTGGAAGAGTGAGGCTAAAGTAGTGGTAAAAATACCAGGTGTTATTTAAGCACGTGATTGAACAATAATCATTGAACCATTACAGGTAAATTAACACACTCATAAGTAATATAATCATGTTCAACATTAGCTTCAACTTGTTAAATTATTCAACATCTGTTGACACACCTTTTCTTATGACTATCTTGATGCATCAAACGGGTACAACATGGTCAAAAAGGGGGTTATATTTTACAAATATTTCAAAAAGTTGAAACAAATATATTTAATGTTGTTTTTTTAATTTCGGGAGAAGGCGATTAGGATTAATATAACGCAAATAGGTAAAAAATAAAGGAAGTACTGTAATGTGTTGTTCAGTGAAAAACAAGAAGTATATCACCTGCTCTAGATGGACAGGACACAAAATTAAAAGCGAGCTCTCACGACAGACATCCGGCGGAAATAAGTTTTGGTTTTTAAATCTACTTCGTTCTTCCACTTTTTTTTTTCTTGCCATTGTCCAACTTGATAAATATATCAATATACTTACTCTATATGTTTTCATGCATTCGTTATAATTGTGTGTGTCCACCATTGAAATGTCATTTATTTATACTTTTTTTTGTGAATGGTACAGTAAATGCACCAGTCTTTTTTTTATTATTATTATTATTTTTGCATAGGTATTTTTGTTGTTCCAATGTTGGTTATCCAAGTGGTGATCACACAACGGCGACAGACATCTTGGGCAGAAGAACAGGAGGGTTGAGACGATGCCACAAAGCTTGTCTCTTGCCACCACATCTGTAGCCGTGGTGATCCAAACCTGCCACCAGAACATGTGAACATCAGCTCACTCGCTGGACAAATATAAAGGCAGAATTAAAGGTGTCATTTCCCATTTAATGCCTAAAATACAGACAGCCGAGCAATCTAATGACCGTAACAGAAATTTTCAAAATCACTCAAGCACTTTTAACATTTTAAAAATTTATTTAATTAAAACATAGTATGTTGTTGAGTCCATAATTTCTGTCCTTTATAACTTTTGAACTAGTTAATTAATTTAAATGAAATTTGGGAAATATATATCTAAATAGCAAAGGTATATTTGGTTTTTTTAAAACTTTTAATCATACTAGGGGTAACTATTTTAATACCAAGTAGCTAGAAGTGTTTTCCCACCCTCACTCCAAGCAAATTACTGTACACAATCTAAATTCTACCTTCCTCATCTGTGCTCCATCAGTGAGGATATGGTAAGAGCCTGGAAGGAATAATAAAACATAATACAACAAATAAAGCGCTAATGAGAACATTCAGATAAGTGTGTCATAAGTTTAAACAAATTGCTTTTTATATGTTAGGAATAACAGTCCAAGAACAGTCTCCAACTATTCCTGTGCTTCTGGTTTTAAAACCGAGGAGGATTCTTTATAATTGATCTAGCTTCAGACAGATTATTTACTCTATCACATTAAAAACTGTAAAGTTCATTGCTGCACTTACAAAAGTATTCCACCTATTTCTATCTTTAGCTAGTTCTATCTAGCCCCCCTCGTTATACCCTATCCCTATCCTTAGCTAGCTATATCCAGTCCATCTCATTACACCCTATCTATTCCAAGTCCATTCTAATGTTATCCTCCCCTCTGTATATAGGTCTTCCCATTTTCACTGTGTGTCCTGCCCACCATAACCAGCAAGATTTGACTACCCTAACAATGTCTTGTGATTAATAAATGGTATGTAGCTCTTTATTATGTAGCCTCCTCCACTCTACAAGTTAATTAATATCACAAATAAATACAGATTCAATTATAAACCAAGTTTGAGAAATTACTAAAGACTTTGCCAAAATTTAGATACAAGAAACTTTGAAATATCAAAGCTTCTCACAACCCCAAAGAATAGCCAAGTAAAATATAAACATAATATCACTAATAAATATGAAAATGCCTGGCAATGTGCTTACCTCCGCTGTAGCTGTTCCGTTGCGCTCAATGATAGCCATTAGTGAAAGCTGCTGGTATGAGTGGGCCCTGGAACGAAACCAACCATTTCTAGTCTCTTCGCGTGGACGGACACGGTCACAAAGTCCACAGACAATCAGATAAAACAAGGGGAATGAATCACCAACAGTTTACCACACAACAAACGCAACACTAGGCAGGTCAACAATCTGAGCCAGGAACATTAAGCAGCGCTGGAGTAGAGCACTAGTTAAGGACAATGTTTTTACAGTTTTTCTTACAACATTTTATTTTTCTCTTTAGATACAATAAATAAAACTTTGCTTCAGTGGATGTGTTTAGTTTAGTTTTCTACACATGGTGATATCAACAATTCTTGAATATTCAATATAAGTGAAAAAATGACAACCTGGACATGGAAATCTAATCCAGGACCTTTGGCTTTGTGAGCACCAATGCTCTACCACTGAGTCATCCTGGTTTGTCTCATATCCGGGGCAATCTTTCACTTTCTTGAATAAATGTCATGAATATAGTGAAATTTGATGAAAACTCTTAATTTAAAATAGTTTCTTGTTAAATTCCATTATGCCCGAGGCAAATATTCAAGAGCTGTTAGTATCATAACATGAATAAAATTAAACTAAAGGCACCCACTGGAACAAACTTTCATTTGTTACATTCATAAAAGTTTGTTTGCTGTAAAAACAAAAAGCCACCTTAATTTGTGTTCCCTCCTTCCTCCCCTTAAGAAGATGCCGATGCTCCCGTAGTACAAACACTACTTTCAAGTGCAAGTGCCAACATGGTCTGATCTTCAGAACCTGACTAATGACTAATTAATCAAATAAATTGTTCAATTAATCATAAGAATAAAAGAAACCAGTGGTACCTTGTGGGCTGTTAATAGGGCAAGAAAGGCTTGATGAGACTGTACTAGTAAAGTGCTCCCTCCCCCTCACTATACACAATAATGTGATACAAAAATCTCCCGCTTCAGTGGTTGAATGGTCTAAGGCATCATTCTCACAATAAACTGCACTGCCATTGATGAGGAGATCGAAGTTTGAATCTTAAGTTTCGTGTACCGAAAGTATTTTTTCTTAAATGGTTTTTCCCAATATTCTTCCATGAAAATGCATTTCATCCAAATTTTACCAACCTTATTCCTACCCCATTAGTATAATTGATATCTATTTGAATAACCCAAACTGAGCGGGTAGGGATATGCGGTGGAAACTATTCCGAAAAAACAAACTTAAAGTCCATTAGTGGAAGACCCACCTCGATGGCGTAGTTGGCTAATGCGCTAGTTTCGTGTTGAGCCAGGCTGCCGAGGACGGGGAAATCGAGGTTCGACTCTCATTCGGGTGAACTGGGGGTGGTATTTCCTAAATGGTTTTCCACTCACACTTAGCAAAAATGTGGGTTCACTTCCTCTAAATTCAACCTTCCCAATTCCTAATCCATTAGCATAATTAGTACTTAAGCATATAATCCGAATGGGTAGTAAGATGCATTGCTAAATAAATAAATTATAGTGAATGGTGAGGTAAAGTCATTGTAAAATCCTATCAAGACTTGCTTGCCGCGGCAACAAACCATTAACTGCCCCTGTAAAGCGACTAATATACAGTCACACAAAGTTACCGGGAGTTTTCAAAGGTATAATGTATAGTAAGTGAAACATCTAGAAACAAACCAATCAAAACTTGCAGTTACCTGTAGTGTAACATAATATCTAGTTTTGTAAAGCTAAAATCAAGGAGAGAAAACAGGGCTACTTCATGTGTATGCATAATTTTGTGTAAATAAGTTTCTACTTTCTTTTATATAAATATATCCACGCTATGTTTTTAAATATATTTGTACTATACTAGTATAAGTGCAATGACATGACAAGCCAAACAAGCTTTATTTTTGAAAGAAACAAATTAAATTATTGTAAAACTTTTCAAATTAGAATAAATATTAGAATAAATATTTAACTTTTATTTAATAGAAACGTCATGACTAATTGTGGTACATTAACATCTCAACACAAACTAATTGATACAAAACCTGTGCCTTGTTATCTTTATGCACCAAACCCTTTGATTAATAAATTTATTTTATTTTCTCAGGGGTACTTGATATACTTAATTGATTACACATTAACACAAGACCTACAAACTATCTTAACTTTAGCACATACAAAAAAAATCCACTACAGTGTCCTGTCCGTTAATTATTTTCTTAGCACAGCGTCTTACCACCCGTTTGAGTTATACACCTATGTATTAATTACTCTAGAGATGAAGAAGGTTGAATATAGAGAAAGTGCACCCACATTTTAATGGAGGAAGAGTGGAAAACCATTTAGGAAAACCACCTTCAGAGTACCCGACCAGGATCAAACCTTGATCTCCCCACCATCGGCAGCCAGTCTATTGCGAGAGTAGCGCCTTAGACCATGCGACCACTGAAGCGGATGTCCGTTAATTCATCGGCGTGAAAAGTTGAGCTCCAATTTATCAATAGGGAAACGTTTTACCAACCAAGTTGAGTTATCAAACATTGATTAATATAGCTTTTACAAAATTTAATAAATGAAGCTGAATACAAGATTGGACAGTATTTTCACAAACAAATTAATAACATCAAGGAAACAATATTTTATGGTGAACAGGTGTTGCCTTCCTTGTTGGAATTTTTATCTCTCTTTGGTAACTTGAAGTGGATGGTGTATGATTTTTTATTATTATTATTATTTAGCACCGCGTCTTACTACCCATTCGGGTTATATGCTTTAAGTACTAATTACGCTTATGGATTAGGAATTGGGAAGGTTGAATTAGTGGAAGCGAACCCGCATTTGCGTGGAGGGAGAGTGGAAAACCATTTAGGAACCCACCTCCCCCCCCAGTTCACCCGACCGAGTTTGAACATCGATCTCCCCGTCCTCAGCAGCCGAGCAGCTCAACACGACTAGCGCGTTAGCCAACTAAGCCATCGAGGCGGGTGGATGGTGTACAAAAAGGTTTTCCTTGTAATAGTGTTCACATATTCGGTTTATGATGTAAAGTGTTCTAGGAGCATCATGTGTGTTCATGTATTTATCAGCCCATAGTCTGTCCTCCTTTGCACCAGTTACCACTATTTTCTGCAATTGAAAGTTAATTGTTCCATATGTAAAAATATTTTATAATGTATGTTCACCAAACAAATATGTCTAAGGGTCAGTAACACCAAAAATATGGTAAATACAATTTTAAAGGAGAGAAAGAGAGATGCTTTGCATAAGACGCTTGTTGAGCAGCTCACATTTTTCTTAAGCAGCAACGAAGTGCCGCATATGTCTGAATAGATTCATGTCCAAAAATAAAGACTTGTCTAATTTTTACCAAATATTTATTTCAATATTGAGTTCATACTCCAATTTAAGATCGAGTTTACCTCACTATTGATTAGCATGCAAGATTGTTTGTAGACTGTGCAGATAAGTCAGATACATTTCAAACTAGGAACACTTTATTGAACTGTGGCACAGATTATAAGAAACAATAGGTCTTAGAGTAGAGACAGAATGAGGCCCATAAATAAAAGCTACCACTAGTACAAGCTATATAATAATCATTGATAAACCAACAAATATAGAACTTAGTACAAAGTGAAGAGTAGATAAAAAGTTTGGGCACAACCAATGACTATGAGGATCAAATATTCCCTTTGTATGAAAGTGAGGGCAGTACTCTCAAACCAAGGGAAAGTATATTTCAAAAGAGTTAATACAAATATGAGTAATAACATGAACAAGTGCTCGGCCCAAATACATTAAGGATTGTTAAGCATTAGAGACCATAACCCCATGTTTTAATGTTTTTCAACCAGTGTGCCACAAAGAGTCCACAGATGTACTAAGGGAGTTTGGGGGAAGGTCTAAAAGAATCGAGAAAAAATTGTGGAATAAAAATAAATCTTTTAAATCTATCATCAACACTATTTAAAAAAATAACACAATGATTCTAATGTTAACTATTTAACTTTTAAAACACAAAGATAAAAACTCAGTTTAAAACACTGATGGCATGTCTTGACAATTTTAACACCTTGTTCAGTAAGCTGTGAGTAGAAATAGATTGAAAAAAGTTGCCATAACAGTTGACCAACCTGTACTCATGAAAACCTAGCAAGTTACCGTACTAAGGGTGTATTTAGTGGGTTTTGTACAGGAAGAAAAAGGTGATATCAGTTTTAGAAAAGCACGACTAGCAGACAGACAGCAGAGTGTTCATTAAAAATAAAGAATGCCGCTTCAGTTCTTCAATAGCATGATTATAAAGCCTATGCCTAGGTAAAATTACAAATAGCAGGTTATAAGAGAGGGATGCAATATAAATTTTATTTTGTAAAAAAACATGAGGGTTTTTATTTGGATATATTATTATTTTAGCCCAAATGAGACACATGTGGAATATTCTATATAAGTTATAATTAAATAAAAATAACACACAATGACATATATAAAACATAAGGCAAACACATTAGAATAATTGGACCATGATATCGACAGACCAAGCGCCAATATGTAAAAATTGGAGTTAGCACTGCCATCTGTTAGCTAAAATATCAATCTATTGTGAACAAATAATTATTTCTCTATGTACAATGTGCTGGTCTCTATAGACGTTTAGACCAACCACCATTGTTCTAAAATCAGTTTTTATATATGCATCAATAGTCTAAAGACCCATATTTTCAATGTATATTTAACACAATATATTAGTTTATTAACAATAAACCAGGCACCAAAGTTCCTACATTTGTCTATTGATGCAATCCATTAAGGTAAACTATTATTTACTGGTCTGTGTGGAGAATTTGAGTGATATTATTAGATAAATAATATTACTTTCTGAAGGTTCAAAATAATATAAAATTGGGTAATAATGTCAGTAAACTAACCTTAATTTTAGGGTTAGATATCCAATTCCAAATACCTGTCGAGGCAACCCTATGAAAACCATAGATACCAAGTCTTAGCCCAATCGGTAGAATAGTTTAGGCTCTAATTATAGGTACAGACAGACGGACGAACAGAAAGTCAAAAACCACTTTTTTGAATTCGGGGGGGTAATGAAACGTCAAAATTCATCAAAATCTTGAGTTCGATTAGTTTTGACGAGCACAACACTTTATCTATCTGTAAGATAGCGAGAAAGTAAAAAGCAAAAATCAAAAACTGACCAAGAGACAATCTGATGAAAAAGTGTGTTCTTTTTAAAATAACCAGTTTGAATCCATCGAAAAGAATAAAATTCTTTAAAAAAACACATTTTTCATTAAAAGCATTTCACACAAAAATGAACATTTAATTTAATACACAATGGTTTGCAAAACCGTGATTTTCTCAGTTTCACGAAAGTGTTGCTTGGTCTGTTGATACATAACATGGTCAAAATGGATAGAATGAATAAATGAATTTATAAAAAACAAAATAAATGAATATTCAAACAAGAGAGTAACAATGAATACCAACAAATTGTTTGCAAATCATTGTAATTATGGGAATGTCCTTATGAAGGAGATCACCATTCAAATTTGTTGAAAAATAAATCTGGCCGGGGCAATCAAACCCATGGCTTAGCATGCCAGTGTTCTACCACAAAAATATCCTGGATTTGTCCCATGATCAGGGTCATTCTTCACCCATAGTTTGTGGCAGAGTCTGTGACGGACATGTGAAAATTATCAAATACATATGAACAACCAATTATTATTGCAAGCTATCAAATACCAGTGAGTGAAAAATGACCTTGAGAACAGACCAAATCCTGGCTAGCTCAGTGGTAGCGCATTGGTGCGCTAAACTAAAAGTATCTGGTTAGATTCCTGTGTTGCAGTTTCATTTTTTGACTAGTTTAAATTAAAAGAGTAATAAATAATCATTCCTACTTACCAGATTCATAAATGCGCTAAATCGCTATTTTCAACTCATGCCACTCTCTTACTAAATAAATCTAAAATCCTTGTTCCCTTTCCTCACAGTTCACATGTCCTCTCTATCTCCCCATATTTAAACTATATCGTAGAGCTCCAGACACTACTATAGACCCACCTAAAAGAGATGCTGCAACAATCACTATCTTTGTAGTTCGGATTCAAGCAACTCGGTTGTTATGACAATAGACTCAAACTTACTTCATACTCTAACTCATCCCAAATTAAACTGTTTGCCTATAGGCCTTTGAGAGAGATTACATCACAAGCACATTATTAATCTCAAAGTTTCGAGACATAATGGTTTCTCAATAGGTTTACTCTAGTTCCTTTGTCAAAGCATGTTGCTTGTCACCCGCTCACCGGACTTTGAGAAAGGAAGGAAATTTTAATAAGCTGCGTTAAGTTGTGGCAAGGCTTTAATAGTAGAGAAAGAGAGAGAGAAGATCTGCAAGATTATCTCATTAGAATACAAAATATTATGTGTAGTTATGAATAAAGAGTTTCCTAGAAGTAAAATATGTGATAGTGGATCTTAAATAGTCTTACTAGCAAGTACCATGCTTAATACTGAATACACAGAGTTTGTTGAATTTTTCAGTTGCAAAACATAAATTATACATAGCTTTACTAGCAAATACCATAAATAGTGTGTGTCACGAAGAGTTTCTTGGGTTCATTAGTTTCAAAATATGGTATATTTTATAATAGCCTTACCAGCGAGGACTATCCATCATATATAGGTAACTAATTTGTTAGTTGCAAGGCATGCAATACCATTGTATGAACTAGTTATGATTTTACTATAATAAATATATGCAATACCAGTTATCTAAATTGACTAACTAGTACCTATGCATTGTATAGACTATTTAGATTCATTTTTATGATAATATTTATATAGATTTTTAGGGTCACTTTTAGGATCATTAATATGATTATAAGGAACAATTTTCTTATCACCTCTAGGACACCTTTTATGATCATAGCTATAATAATAATAAATAATAATTTATTATTACTTTTATGATTCATGCATGATCCTTAAGGATTATTACAATCATTTAGGAAGCATTTTTCTAATCAGCATTGAGATCACTTTCTATAGCAGTCCTGAATCAGTCTGCTACCTAACTTATAAGCAGTCTGCTTTATAATTTGATTTTGAGTTGAAATGCATAGAGCAGTTCAAGTACTTGGGAAGTTTTCTGACAAAGGATGCTTAATGTAACAAGGAAATTGGGTCAAGGATCACCATAGCTTTTAACAAGAAGAGGTTACTATTGAAAATCAAGCTAAGTTTAGAACTGAGAAAGAAACTGATAAAATACTATATTTGGAGCATCGCGCTTTATGGAGCAGAAATTTGGACTCTCAGGAAGATGGAAGAGAAATACTTTGAAGCTTTGAAATGTGGTACTGAAGAAGACTTGAGAAGATCACGTGGACCAACAGGTTGACAAATGAAGTTCTAAGAAGAGTAGGTGAGAAGAGAATCATTATGGATGTGATTCTTCAGCGCAAAGCAAACTGGATCGGACACATCCTTAGGAGGATATGTCTTTGGCACGACGTCATAGAAGGAAAAGGTGAGGGAAAGAGGAGCTTAGGAAGAAGGAGGATTCAAATAGTGGATGATTTAAAGGAAAGGAGAAAATTCTTGGAGTTGCAGAAGGAGGTAGAGGACAGGGTGTATTGGCAGTTCACTGACTAAAGGTATGGACTTGTCATAAGATAGAACACCTAGTAATAATAATTCTGCTAGAAGATTACATCTTTTTAGTGGCATACCCAAAGTGATATGATATAACAACATGCGTCCAAAAGTATCCACACAAGTTTTAATTCAACTCTGCTGTTTGTTTTGTAGGAAATGATTGCTAGACTTTGTGATGGTAGATGGCAGCCCTTGGGCAGGCGGTCAAGGTGATGAAGTAAATGGCAGTTACATAATTAAATGTTCTGTCATCAGTGTTACTGCAGGCAAGCCAGCCATCAGTGGTATCATCATCTCACCAGTGTTCACAACATATATGTGTATGTTTTATGTTGTAAACAATAGCTTATTGTGATCATGATTCGCTTGATTGATTTAAAGATGCTCTTCCTCTTTGCAGAAAAATATATTCTTATTTCTTAAGTAGGCCTATTAAAAGTTGGTCACTAAGAGAGTTGGTGAACTTGTTATATATGGTTACTAACAAATGTTGCACTTGACTAACATACAAGTATTAGTTATTTTTAATTACTAGCATGAGATAATAGTAAATTAACATTATCAGCCACAGGGCCGGTCTAAGGCGTGTGCAACTGCATACACAAAAGAATTCAGGGGGGCGCCAAAGTGGCCCAAAAAATTATTTTTTTTTTTTATCTGGGAAAATATAGATATGATTAAAGAAAGTCATTTGCAAGAAGAATGCCTATTTCTTAAATTAATATTTACATCCATATCAAACATAGTACTTTTTTAATTTCAAATTAGTGCATTAGAATACACAAAAAAAGTAAATACATTTTGAAGGTTGTTTGGCGCGACCCACACATTGAACTCCATTTAATGTAATAAGTTTATTGTCAAGTACCAATCAAAATATGTCTATATAAACATGTGGGTGGCTTTAAGGATTATACTCACCATACCTATGTCAGTTGCTTCAGCCGAGAGAAGTTTTCCCAAGTTGAAGTTAGTAAAAACATATCTGAGATCAACTTCTTCTTAGGAAAAGTTGAACAATTTATCAATATTATCGAATGAAAATGAGATATCATCCTCAATGGACTATAACATTTTAATTATGACTTTTGCTTCTATAAAAGCTAGGAAATTTAATATTTAGAACAGTGGTCCCCAAACTTACTAAGCAGAGGGCCACATTGAAATATTCAAAGCTCTTGGTGGGTTGGATTGAACATGATACATACAATACATACATATTATATATATATATAATGCATAATTTCGTTCTATATCTCATTTAGATATATGCATATCTTGTAAACTTAGTTAAATATGACTAAAATGTAAGTTGTGCAGCCAACATAATTATCCTCTTCCTCCTTAAATAGGAAACATACCTCGGACCGGACCCTCGGCTCAAAATACACTTTATAAAACGTGGCTAGCGCGGATTTTATACATTACATTAAGGAAAAATATAATTTCGGTATTTGTCAATCTTCTTTTCAAAGTGTCCGTGAGCCGGCTAAACACATTCCGTAGGCCGAATTTGGCCTGCGGGCTGTAGTTTAGAGACCCTTGATTTAGAATATACCTGATTTTTTTTTGTAAAAGGAAATGAAACCAAATATTGCATTTTACTTTTCTTTTTATTTACCAACCATAATCTTTATAAAATTCCTGGTTTTTTAGTTCTTGAAAGTGTATTATACTTTATACCTCACTTTATAGTAGAAAAAAAAACCTTATCAGTAACAAAAAAAAAACTAAAAGATGTTAAGTATGAAAACACAATGACGCCATTGGCTGACTGTTATACAGTACAGTCTAAAAAATTCGCCAATAAAAATATGTATAAATAGGGTCTAGTTTTAAAATGGCCATATATAGTATTCTTCACAGTTTTTTTAGATGGGGAGAAGGTGAGTTTTTCACACACAAAATTTTTGCCTTGGACCGGCCCTGATCAGCCGTTATTAACAGAGTTACATTCTACAAAGCATGTGCCTTGTTTAACAATCCCCTTTGTGAAGACACCCAAAGCATAATGAATGTTATATACTGTCTGCTTGTGAGTATAAGCTCTTTTTTATGGTTACCATGTTTTCATGGTTACTGGAGTAAACAAAAGACTTCTAATGGCCTCTGTGGGAAAATAGGCCTAATTTCTGGTGTTCACAGCAATCTTTACAAGGGTTCAGGAAAAAGTACCAATTACTCTTGAAGTCATGTACTGTGTTCATGCATTTGTTTGGTTCTGTCACTATGCACCAGCAAGAAGTAGTCAATTATAGGAATAAGTAATGTTCAAGATTTGTTGCCGCATCAGTTAATGATTTAAGAATGAATTGATCATCTCGTCTCCTCGAATCCCTGGTCAGGCTTTACGATTCCTTTAAGGTGCAACTTTCAAGCCACTATATATAATTTCAAAAACCAAATGTGTTGTGTGTGTGAGAGATTCCTCTTATTTCTGTGTGGTGATGCTTATGTGTATTCATTAACCAAAACTAGTGTGGTAATGATAATGGAAAATGAAACAATCTCAAGGAGAATAATGAAAATAAAATTTAGAGGGGGAAAAACCGCGAGGGGGATCAAGAAAGATATGGGAGGTGAAGATAACAGCAAGTGTACGGGCGAGAGGAGAAGAATGGTGGAAGGAAAGAGGAAGATAGAGGAATTTTACTAAAGTGATCTAGCCACAGGCTGAAAAGAGTTAAGGATGATTATGATTATTTTATATAATTATCTGTTGAAGAGAAACAATTCTAAAGAGTTTGTATGTTGGAAAAAAAAACTTGCCAGCATGCACATGCAGATCACTACTAAATAAGTACCACACATTAAGGAGAGAGTGATAATAATTATGAAACATTAAATGCCTATATTAATGAAGAGTAGTAAAGTTAAGTCTAACTTACAAATTTTGTAACTTAATATCAGTAAAGTCCTTTACTATACTCATAGTCCTCCAATCATCCAACGGTTTCATGTTTCACAATGTGGGTTAATCACACGTCTAAAACATTCCTTGAAAGAACTGACAATCCAGAATGTAATCGTTTGTTTACTGTAGAATATTATGAAGTCAGGGATATCGGGGTACAAATCCCAGTCGGGTCTAATGAGTGTTTTTGTCTAAATAGTTTCTCACTCTCTTTCCACACAAATGCGGGTAGATTACCTCTTAAATGCTTCCTTCCTCATCCCCACCCCATTATAATAATTATCATAAATGTGTACAATCTGAACAGGTGATAAGACAGTGATAATGATGCTGATAATAATATAATAATAATGTATAAAAAACTAAACATAACCATTTCATGAAAATATTCAACAGCTACTTTTATAAAGGAGCGTTAATTGAAAGCACCGAAGAACCATTTAGTGAAAATACATTAACTGTTTAGCTATCAAATTCATATTCTTGAATATAAACCTACAAATGCAAATCCTATGATATACCCTTTGTTTATCCTGAAAGGTAGTCAGTTTACCTTTCCTGGTTACATTATTGTGTGGCCTAAAAAAAAAAATATATATGATTCCGCTGTATATGAAAGATACATTTAATTTCCAGGTTCTGCCTGTATGTGAGAAACACATTTAATTTCTAAGTATGTTCTGTATGTGAGAAACACATTTAATTTCTAAGTAAGTTCTGTGTATGAGAAATACATTTCATTTCCAGGTACATTCTGCCTTTATGTGAGAAACACATTTAATTTTTAAGTATGTTTCATTCTATTAGAGAAAAGCATTCAGTTTTCAAATAGGTTCCATTGTATATTGTGTATGATTCACTGTATATGAGAAATACACTTAATCTTCAAATATGTTCTGTTGTATATGAGAAATAAATTTAATTTCCAAGTATGTTCCATTGTGCATGAGAAATATATTTAATTTCCAGTTACATTCTGCTGTATGTGAGAAACATTTTTAATTTCTACATACATTTCATTCTATATGAGAAATACATTTAATTCCCAATTAAGTTCTACTGTAGAGGATAAGTTTACGCTGATGATGTGCAATCTACACAATAGTTGTGAAGGATTAAAGAACTGACAAAGTTTTTGAAGATAAATTAAGAAAGCTAGTTTACACTTTCACTCAATGATAACATAAGTTCAGTTTGAAAAAATACATAATGAAAATGGGATAGCCAAGTATCTATATTACTTGTCTGAAAATAAGATGACAGGTTTTAGGAGTGTGCAAGAGGAACCATAATAAATGATAACTAAACATCTATTATCTAAACTATATATGACTACATACGGGTATGGGTGTGTGTGCGCATGAGATATATAGATGAAAAAATTACTTACAAGATTATAGATTAAAATAAAGTATATAAGGAAGCATTAAATAAACTATAGTAATAGAAGTAATGATACTAAGCTACATATAGTATAGTTGATAACAGAGGTCAAAGGAAGAGACTGAAGGAATAAGAGTGAAAGGGAAATAAAGCTTGAAGTTATCCTGTCATGTCACAGTAGAACATGATTGAGATAATTTAACTCGTTTGTATGATGATAGATAGGAAAGGTAGCTCTAGTGAGGAATGAAACATAGCCAGACAGTAAAGACTGGAAGGAAGGTATCTCTAATGAGAAAAGAAACACAGCCGGACAGTAAAGACCGGAGGGATGGTTTCTCTAATGAGGAATGAAACATAGCCAGACAGCGAAGGCTGTCAAGTCTAGGTACATCTCAAGAGTCAGGCAGGCAGGCGGGCACTTACAGGGTTATAGCTGATGGGAGCGCGACTCACCGCGATGGCGGGGAAGCCCGACGGCTGCGGGCTGGCTGCCTGGACGTATCCCGCCACGCTGTCTCCTGCGCCTGAGCTATACATGTCCATGGGGCCAGGGGAGTTGGCTGGAGGGAACGCGCCCCTCGTGTTGGCGGTGTGCGGGGATGCCGGGGGGCCAAACCCTTGCGCCGCTGCAGCTGCGGCAGCCTGGTAGTTGTTCATCACTGCAAAGGAAACCGAGAAGTGCCGTTGAGGTGGCGGTGGTGGAGGCGGTTGTTGCGGTGGTGGGGGCGGAGTCCACCTCGCTGAGTGTCCTTTGGAGCAGAGCCAACAAAAAAGAAGCACAAACCTCACAGACACAGGCGGGGAGAGAACGTGCGTGAGAGCGTGCCAATAGGAGAAACACACTTTTAAGCTTACCCCGTCTCAGCTGGATCATCCAGGCACAGATAAATACTGGAACGATTAATTGTGTACTTGGTAGATTGACAAACAGTACATTTACTGTGAAATGTATAAATAACAATATAAAACTGACACCTGGCCAGGAATTAGAAGCCTGTCAGCCCAGATATATGCGCCGACTGCTCTACCAGCTGAGGTATCCAAGATCTACTCCTTGTCAGTGTGTTCAACTATAGCAATCCTGCTTCGATGGCCACATTCTCTAAGGCATCACTCGCGTATTGGACTAGACTGCCGATGACAGGAAGATCGGAGTTCGAATCCCAGTTAGGTGTACTGAGGGTGATTTTTTCCAAAGTGGTTTTTCACTCTTTCTTCACCCAAATATGTGTAGTCTTCCTCAACTCTCGCTAATTAGGATAACCGGTAATAAGTAGTAGTGCTAAAGAAAATACATCAACTCCTAAGCATACTGACCTAGTTAGGACTTAAGTAGTACCATCACTTGCTACAAGAGTCCACACCACAAAGACATTACTTTAAACTAGCGGGTTTCTTGTTGCAAGCGTTAATACTTAGCTATAGTCAAATTTTAATAGAAAACCCCTTTTTGAAAATACAAATATATTTTTATTTGGTCAACAATGATAACAGTTTGATAAATCATTTAAATTGTATACTTAATGATAATATACGGTGTATCAAAAGGGACAGCTGAATATATATATATAACATGACTTGACATATGAATATATGAAAGTAGATCTAATAACTTTTATAGCTGTAAGATAAGGTTCTTCTTATGAAAATTGGGCAGAAGCAAAACATCAACAGTTGGTAAAGAAAACTCGTTAGTTTAAAGTCGTTGCTGTAATGCAGTGCACTCTTGTAGCAAGTGGTGATATTACCTAGGTACAACAATATGCTTGAATTTGTATTAATTTGAATTATACACTGACTAGATTGATATCGTCAAGCGCTAAGTTGGTAGAGTGGTCGGTGCGCAATGTTGACTTGACATATTCAAACCCCTGTCCGGGTATCATTTGTCTATATTAATACAACCACACCATCAAAATGTCATCTGAAAAGATGCGTTCAATTAGCATACATTTATGTAATAGATCATTTACATAACATCACATGCAGGGGAACACTCACAGGGGAGATTTTGGGGGTTGAGTGTTAAGGGTTGAAATAACTCGCAGACACACATTAAAATATCATTCCTAGATAATACATTTAAATTATTTTTGATGATTTGACAATTTAGCAAAGTGTCCACACCATCTGGAATATAAATGTTAATATAAGAAAAGTATGAGGAATACAGAACCTAGAGTAAATACATATACATTATTGTGGAAGGGGGATGAGAAAAACCACTATGACTTATCACCTGTTAACCCCAGAACCTCTGTATTCTACGAGTGCATGCAGTCAAGATTTGAACCTTGACCTCCATGTTACAAGCAATCCAGTATAGGTACCATCAATGCGAACAATCGGGCTAGAGGAATAAATGATGGAAGAAGATAAGCGCGAGAACAATTTCAAAGTGAAAGAGAATAAAGTTAAAAACAATCTTGATAAGTTTGTTAGTCTTTAATTTATTTTATCGAGCTATATTGTATTAATTTCATGGAGTGGGTGGGCTCAGAAACTGCAACAATGAATAGACGGAGTAACGAAACTTTGTTGCTCCACATCAGGAGTAAGAGGAATTAACAATATCAGTATTGTAAGAATTCAAAATCAAATATTTTGGACACCGGTGGTGGAGCTTTAGTTGCGTATAAGGGGTGATGGGGGGTTCAATTAGCAAAAATAAAAGAATTTGATGGGCTTACTCTATCAAGTCCAAGGGGGGCCTCACATTCCAGGGAAATTTTTGAAAATTGGATGCCTCTAGTAAGAAGCTATTTGGAGTTTGATGCAAGGCCATTTTTCAGATTCATAATATAAAATATCAGGTGACTGAAATTAATCTAAAGTGAGGCAAATATATTCCAGAAGGCGAAAGGGGAGGGGCGTCAAATTTTTTCCCATAACCCCATCTCACCACCGATTTAAGAATTAGTTCCCCAGAATACCATATAAATCCACCTCAAAATCAAGGTCAACATCAACGTAAGGTAGTTTATGCATCCCAACATGTGATATCAGAGATAAGGAGAACAATAACATTCCTTAATAAATACCACCTACTGTGGTGGGTACTTTATATTAAAACATGCACGAGGTAGTTCTCATGCTTTGAAACTCTCTTTGAGCTTGATCCCTTCTTATAGGTTCATTTCACGGAAACCACAATCAGAATAAAGTTCCAATGTGGTCAAGGATCATACATTACATTCTATATGTGATTATGAGAGTTTAGTGGGTTAACTTTCCTATTTAGCCAGGGATAACCAAAGGTAGCTCGTATAAATTATTTGTATGCATATAAACCATTAAATGAATATATACATTTTTAAGGAAATATACATATATATTTAAATTTGAGGTTACTTGAGGCATTAATAATTTATAAATTCATAAAAAGTTTCACATATAGGTTTTTCCGAACTAAAAAAAAAATCTTCATTGTTTTAGATACGTTCTTATACCCACAGAAAAGGTGAATTGTAATAAGACCAGGCACCTTAGTAAAATCAAAAATACATTCTATGGAAACTTGCATTATGGGGGCTGAAGAAGATGCAGCATTAATATTAAGGGTTGTTTGATTCATGATGAATTTTAAACACGACAAAACATTATGGAAACAATATGAACGTACTTGAATGATTTATAGAAAATTACTTTTTAAAATATATAATAGCCCCAAAAAATTGTATCATTTTATGTAAGGAAAATTGTAAATGAGTTAATGTTAGTTCTAAAAACCCCCATTACAAGTTTATGTGATTATTATTTAAACAAAATAAAATTACAAACATCATTAATAATAATAATAATAATAATTAAAAATTAAAACATGTTTATTTAATTATTCTTAAAACAGAGAAATAAAGATTGATACAATTAATATTTGCTCCCTTTTGCGTGCCTAAATATTATATGCCAAAATAATACTATGTGATATTTATGGTGTGAAATTATCTTTAAATGTGTGTCATAAAATAGAATTGTTTGGGGAAACTATTTTGAATTCTAAAAGTATTGTTATGCAGTAACACAACATTTAAAGCTAAAATATACGTATACAACACTCAGATTAGTTCTTTATTAATGTATTATAGTTAAACCTGGCAAACATTAGCAACACACGTATTCAATTTAATAAAAACTTACTAAGCTATAATCAATATATTCATTATATTGAAAAATGACACCTGGACACAGGAATCAAACCTGGGACCCTTGGCTTAGTACACCAATGCTCTAACCACTAAGCTATCCCGTCCAGTCATCATTCACTCATATTATAAGGCAGAGTCTGTGATGAACGTGCAAAAATCATCATCTACATATGAGTGAATGCGACGCATGTCCAGGCTATCATTTTTCACTTAAGTGAGGTTGATTCAGCTATCCGGACTGGTCCTGTAGTTAAACTTTATCATGTGTCGGTTTGTGATACACATGAATTAATAATCTTACTATATCACAAACAGTGCTATTTTAAAATCTATCAATGTGAGTAAATAAATATTACACAATTGTAGACAAGTGAGGCACATATAAAAGTAACTCATATTTACAAACACGCCAATTTTGATGCCTTCATGGCATATTCCTCAGGTAGGGGGCGCTTTCATTTATGTTTAATTTCTTTTACAATTCCATTGTATTTATTTAGTTACATATTTTATTTTACTTAAAGCACATTATTTCATATTATTGATATCTATCAAAAGTGTAAGCAGCAGACCACAATGAACTAGTGTATGAATATGTTAAAAGTAGATATAGTAACTTTTTATAGCTGCTGGATGTGCCCATTCGCAAGAAAATCTAAGTTTATCTATGTGGGAGTTCACTAGCGAAAATCTGATGAAACACATCATATTTACACAAACTAATATTCTTGTTCAAGCTTTCATGGTCACAGCGCAACAAGCAACAAGAGCCTTCGTGTTGATCTGTTGAAAGTGAACGCCCCTCCCCACCCCTCCCCAGACACAAAGGTGAGGTGGATTCCTATCCTTTCAATTCTCAATCACATCCAATAAGAAGCAGAATGTCACGCCTTTACACAGGCTAGCAAACAGGGAAATCTCACAGTAACAATTAATGTTGCAAAAAGTAACATAAATTACTGATGTATTTTGATAATCTCTGCAGAGGGATATACTAGCTACATAGCAGCAGTGTTTCCTAAACTATACCACCAGGAGCACATTAAAGATTTCATGGGATATTCTGCATAGGACCATTAAATTTTACTATACATTTTCTTATAAGATATTTTTTCAAGAGCCCGTCACTGCTCAAAAAAAGAGTATGCTACTGATGAAAGTTTGGAAAACATGTAATAAATGAACCATAGTCAGACCGAAATATTCCAACAGTTTGTATTGTTTTGCCAGTATTTTCAAATTTATTCGAGAAGTGTCATTTTTTTCTAAACAAAGTGAGGGATCTGCTACTGTATTTGTGTTATTTAATAAGTAGGAAATTTTTTTTTACTATAAAAAAGCACCAGTGAGCAGTTTTTCCGATTTGATCACATCTCAGTAAACATGGTAACCAAGTGATACTGATGCCATTAATTAAGGTCCATTTTTACAAAAAAAAAGCTTTGTCGAAAAATATCAACACATAGTTTTTTATATATTTTTATTTAGCGAGCTTTTTCTTTTTTGTGGAATTAGATAATGACTTATTGGGTTGTTTTAAATTAATATATTATCTTATTTTAAAGTGAGTTTTGATAAAACTGCCGCTTTGTATTTTATTTTTATTTAATTTAGTTGCATTGTTAACAATATCTGCATAGAACAATGTACATAGTTTTTTCCTCCTCATCGTGCATTAATACCCACCCAGGCTACACGCAAATGTACTAAACACACTAATGTGTTAGGGATGAGAAAAGTTGAATTTATGAGGAAATGTACCCTCACCTATGTGGAAGAAGATTAGGGAGCCATGTATTAAAAACCACCCTCGGTACAACCAACTGGTATTTGAACCTCTGTCATTGACAGTCCAATCTATTGCAAGAGTGACGCCCTTAGACTGTCCGACCTGCGAAGCGGGTTATGAATAGTAGAATGTCAATAAAATCAAACATGAAAACAAAAAGTTTGAAATAATCAATAACTTCTGTATACACATTTAAAAAAAATTCTCCTGAAATAGTTTTGAGTCCTCAATCTAAGGTATGCGTGTGAATGTTTGCCAGGAGCGGGTGTAGGCATGCAAGGACTAGTGCAAGACCAGACAAATACCTGACAAGGCCTGTGTTAGCAGTGGGGTGTTATTGTTTGGAGTGAGCTGGCCATTCGTTAGATCAACTGGAACACACACAACAGCCAACATTAGTGACACACCTTCCACATATGACATGCATTACACTAAAATACACAGGGAACCATTTGACAAGGGCGAGGTATAACTGCACTTAGTGTGACAAGAAGATACCTTGGGTTTTATATACAGTCCCATTTTCATAAAAAAAATGGCCTTTTAGAAAATACAAACATTTATTTTGCAGCCAAAATTGATAACATTTTACTATTTTACTATATGAATTGTTGTGATAGTGCCTTTCAAATGTGACAGCTGTAGATTACATTACTTGACGTATGACTATATGAGAGTAGGTCTAGGGGAAATGGGATTTGAAATGAAAATGTTCAGGCAAGATCTGGGTTAGGCCTACATGAGATAATAGAGGGTAGTATGGACACTTAATGAGGATTGAAAAATAAAGTAGCCCAAGGATAGTGATGGAGAGAAAGTGGGTAGGAAAAAGACCGCAAGGAAGACCAAGAAAGAGATAGGTGTAACAGATAACAGCAAGTGTGCGAGTGAAAGGAGAAGAATGGAAGCAAATGAAGAAGGAAGAATTGTGGAAGGAAAGAGGGAGATGGAGGCATTATACAAACTGACCCGGCCACAGGCCGGAACCATGTGATGATTATATTGAGTAACTTTCCTGTCAGATAAGGCCCTTCCTATGAAAATTGGACTGCAAAAACAAAATCCTAGCAATAGCTGAACTGGTTTGTACTAAATAATCACTAGATCTACTACACTTAAAATCAATAAAATCAAGAGTTTATTGCAGCACAATGAGCCATATTTGACCTCCTCTACAAGCATTGCAAATTAATATTAAAGTGGGGGTTTAGTTAAACACAAAGTAGTAATATTTCTTTCCCACAGTGCCTCTTAAGGGAACATTTAATTTTAAAAACTTAGTAATGAAACACATTTATCCAATATTATCTGATTCTTTTAAATTTTAAACCCTAAAATATGTCTAGTAAGACTTACAAGCATATAATGAGAGCTAATTTAAAGAAAGAAGATCGAAATAACTATCCAAGTAGGTCTTACAGTGTTGTTTTCCAGTATCAAGGAAATATATTTTATCTAATAATAATAATAAAAATAATAACAGGCATTTCAATTAAAATTTATTTCAAATGACAGAATTCATAATTGACTTTATCTTATTTAATATAACATTAAGAAATAGACACAACAAAATTATACATGTACTGTAATATTTAATCGTAATTAAAATACTTGATTTGTTTGGTAATCTATATTATGAACTTTCAGTTCTACTTAGTATGTATCATGTATGGAACTGCTTCAAAAAGAAACTGTACATACTTTAATCTGATAGTTAAAAAGGGAGGAACCTTGAATTTATGACTGAGAATACCAAACAGCAACATTAAAGTTGTACAGGCGTACCTCGCTTTGCAACTATTTGCTTTCCATTGCTTTGTTCACACAAATGTTTCAAGTTGTGACTATACTAAGAGCCACCGCAATGATAGAACTTCCTACTGCATCTCTTTGTAATGCTCTATGATTTAGTGAATTATAAATAGTTTATAACTATTTTTTTACTATCAATGAAATATAAAATAAATTAATAATGGCAAATTGCAAAATCAAATGCATACACTATTTATTTTAATTATAAATGCTTTAGTTATGTATTTATGTAAGTTGTACATATAGATGACAAATTGCAATACAGTACAAGCATCGGCAAAGTTTGGGGGGAGGGGGAGGGGGGAGGCTACGATTTGTTTTATGACTGGAACTTAACATTTCATAGGCCTGTATTAATAAACCTTGAAAATTATTTTTAAAATATCAACCAACATGTTCTGCAATTCTAGAAAAACATAACTGCATGTAAAAAAATTGTTTTGAAGTTATGAATACCATATTAAAGTTGCTTGCCTAGTAATCCAGGGATGCACACACACACGCGCGCGCACGCACGCACACACACACACACACACACACCTCAATCACCCTTTTAAAATGCATTTTAACCTCAATAATTATGCTTATAGTTATATTTAAAGCAAGAAGATATTACATTGGTGGTAAATTAGTTAGGGAGGAAACTATGCTATAAACATAATTTAAGAGACAAGACACTTCTAAGCTTTGGAAGCACGGACTGTCTGGGCAAGTGCCTCATAAAATCTTTTTTTATAATGGCTTATTTAAAGGAGATGTTAATGGTAAAATATAAATGTCAAATTCAAAATGGCCCTAACCGTTTCACATATGACTTAACCCCCCTTCTTGAAGGATGTCAGTGAGCCGTGAGAGGGGAACGTGTTTAATGGTCAGCAAATGCGTATTATGGCTTTTAAAAAGTATATAAATAAAGCAAGTCCTCGACTAACGCAGACTCATAGATATGCAGTTGCACTACTTAGACTTACAAATCGAAATTCCATCTATCACATGCCACTTTAAAACATAATAGATGAATGAATGAATTTAATAACTGCATAACGTTAGATGAATTATCCCCATGGTGTGAGTCGAATTGGCTGCATAGCATAGGCCAAATTAACAGAGTGGCATGAGTTTTATTAACCAGCTGGCACGAGTTAAATTAACCGTGTAGTGTGAGTTGAAGACTTGTTATAAATGTAAATTTTACCTAGACGTCTCAAAATATTACCGGAAATAGTGACTTTAATATTATTCATAGTAAAATAAAATGTGGGTTTCGGACTATCCCCCTTAGTTCTTTTCAGTGAGAAAGTGTGGGGGGACGATATGGACCTTGTGAACACAGCAAGGGGGGCGGCATCCCCCATTCCCTGACTAAACTACAGTTGGGCTTACGTTGCGTGACCGGGTGACGCGAGTGTTGCTGTTGTTGCTGCTGTTGATGATAAGTTGCGGCCACATGGTCACGGTGGAGGGGAGAGTGGTTGCCCATTTGTTCACTAGAGCGCAGCATTGTCCCCCCGGGCTGTTGGGCGACGGCGGCGGTGTAGTCGTAGTAGGTGTTTGCCCTGTCTGNGTTGGGCGAAGGCGGCGGTGTAGTCGTAGTAGGTGTTTGCCCTGTCTGAGGTGGGCGGGGCAATCCCCGGCGTACCCCCGGGGACAGTGGGGGGAGGGAAGAAGCTGTAGCCAGGGAACCCTGCGAAAGGACGCACCGAGAAGCCAAAATAAAGTTCCCTCAACAAATCAATGACACAATAATTAACAATAAATATGAAGTTTAAAAAAAGATTATTTGAAAGTAATTACTGCAAGTAGACGCATAAAATGATATATTTAAGGTCGAGGAAAAGGGGACACGAGTTAAGGTCAGTATTTTTGCAGTTTTCATTTTTTTTCTGGACAAAATAATAAAAAATATTGCCCCAGTAGATATGTTTAGTTTAACTTTCCACACTTGGTAATATTGTTTTTTTTAGCACCGCATTTTATTATCCATTTAGGTTATATATTTATGTACTAATTACGTTAATGGGTTATGGATGAGGGAGGTTGAATTTAAAGTAAATATACTCGTATTTGCATGGCGAGAGAGTGGTAAACCATTCAGGAAAAACCACCCTCAGTACACCGCATTGGGATCAAACGACAATCGCCCCATCATTGGCAGTCTAGTCTAGTGCAAGAGTAGCGCCTTAGACCATGCAGCTGCCAAAGCGGGTTTAACAGCTCTTGAATACTCATTGTGGGCATCTAGTGGCATTCGAACACAAACTTTTTAAACAAAGGAAAATGGATTCATCAAATTCCAGGAAGTTCTTGACAAATATCCAAGACCTGATAATATTACTATTTGTGGAAAATTTACCTCAATGTCTCTACTGGAGAAATATTTAGCTAATGGTGTAAAAAAATATAATTGAAAGAACCTCAAAAAATACTGGTCTTTATTTGCCTTTCCTTTCACTCCCACATTAACATTTATTACTTAATATTTATTGCACTTGCATTATTACTAGGGGTAACTCATGGGTTGTTACAGAAGCAAGCAAATCTCGACCTGACTGTACTAGTAAATTGTTCCCTCCCATTCAGTACCAAACTTGAAATTGAAAGTCAATAAACATACTATCGTTCATTGTATGTGTGTGTTGTTGATCGAATAGTGAGGGGGAGGTTACACCCCACTAGTACAGTCTCGTCAAACATCGTTTGCCCTTGTGACAACAGTGGTTTATGTTTTTTATTTTATTCAAAGTATATGGGGTCTGAATTATTTTGGCATTCATAGGGGGACGAATATATAACGGATGTTAAGGTATGTAAAAGGGTTCACCACCTGCCGTTCAGCCCAAGCCCCACCACAGCATAAGATCTATGTTCTGAGCACCGTGTCTTTTAGCAAAATAAAACACTAACTAAATCATATGTGCAGATAAAAACATAGAGAAACATAAACAAAACACAAGCTCAGGCAAGTAGCAGAGTAAAATATATACACGTTTAGTCAAACACTAAAATTTGTGACAGCAATAAATAGGTATGGAGCTTTTTTATTTAGCACCGCGTCTTACTACTCGATCAGGTTATATATACACACCTAAGTACTAATTACGCTAATGGATTAGGAATTGAGATGGTTGAATTTAGAGGAAGTGAACTTGCATTTGCATGGAGGGAGAGTGTAAAACCATTTAGGAGAAACCACCCCCAGTTCACCCGACTGAGATTCAAACCTCGATCTCCCCGTCCTCAGCAGTTGAGCTCAACACGACTAGCATGTTAACTAACTATGCCACCGAGGTGGGTGCAGTTTTGATGCAATGTATCTGATATGTGTAAAATATATTTTACTAGCTTATCATTCCATGACTTATTTAAAGCAATAGATTATGTCTTGAGATTTATGATCTATTAAACACATTTATTTTTGGAAACTAAAAATTTATAGTTCTATCTCGTCTGTTTATAGGATTTTCTTTGACAAATTTTGTTTTGAAATAATGTCCTTAGTTTCATTTTCCATTAAATAATAATAAATGTTCATATTAATATAGAATGTTAATAATTTTATTATCATTACATAACTATGTCAAACATTATTTTTTTCAATTACAGTTTATTATAAAATATATGGTGCATGAGATGCCATATTTATCTGAAATCCTTACTGTATATACTGTAATATATGTAACTATTAGTGCACTTGAATAAGAAGAAAAAAATATTTGTTTGAAGAAGAAGAAGATAATGCTTTAAATATGATTCAAAACTTCTAAATAATAACAAAACAAAAAAACTTTTTAAAAAAAGCAACATAAAATACATGCTTGATCAGAAACAAATAAAAGTGTTTTAATAATAATATATACAAGTGTATTTTCTTTCTATCTCTCTTTCTATATATATAGTTCATATATATAATTCATCTAAAATGACTAAGTTTATGCAGAACATTGCATTTCATAACAAAACAAAATGATAACAGGATAAAAATAAATTTCATCTCTAAATTAGTTTTATTATTCAGATATACAACTCTAGCTAATAGCAAGTGCATGCTTTTAAACTAACAAAATAATACAGCCTTTATATACTACAATGTTATTGCCTTATTTTGTGAATAACTTTTGAAGTATACATTTTAAAAACAAAGTAAAGTAATATGTGTCTATAAAATATGTGTTGAGTAAAATTTTGGTGTTCAGGATGTTATAGTTGTTTGACATAAGTTTGTTTCATATTATTTTGTGATTTTCATTTGGTTCGATCAACTCTATAACTTTTCAATACTTTACTGTTTGCTAGACACCGTGATTAATATAACTGAACATATTTAGAACTAATGATTATATAGAGAATAAGTTGATATAAAGTTTTGCAAATTGTTCAATTAGTGGCAAAAAATATAATTTTAGGCTTAGTTCAAGCAATCATGTATGTCTTAATTTAATGTTTATAAAGAATAAAATAAATGTAGAAAACTTAAATTGTGCATCAACAACAATAAGCCTAGGTTCACAATATTTCAACTGTATAATAAAGACTTCATTTTTTGATGTTGCTGTTTACATTACATCAACTAAGGCTTTAGTCTAGTTAAAAGGTTTGAATTTTCTTTTTATGATGGTCATTAAGATCCGGGTTTGAATATTGGT
Source organism: Timema shepardi (assembly GCA_902151425.1). Lineage (NCBI taxonomy): Eukaryota > Metazoa > Arthropoda > Insecta > Phasmatodea > Timematidae > Timema > Timema shepardi. The sequence continues at coordinate 136,846 of CABFVX010001043.1, read as the reverse complement.
AGGGAGTACCAAGTTTTCCTATCCCTGCTCTGCTCTAGCCCATAGCAGATACTACTCACAGCAGACCAGAAAATCAAATACCTATTGGCTACTCATGCAAAGCAAATTGATATGCAAAAAGACACGACGTACTTACTAGCTTGTTGGGAAAATCTTCATCCCTTATTATTGGTGGAATATGTTTGTTTTAATAGCCACTAAACCAGTATTAGTAATTACTTCAAACATAAGTTAGATAGTTTTTTTTAGGTTATGTTACTTTTAAAATATTAAATAGGTACTTAATTTATACTTTAGAGGAATGTGAGGGACATAAATAAAGTTTGGTTCTTTTTTTTATATAAATAATTTAAAAATTTAGTGTTTTTAAAATCGGGTTCACTCTAGTTGTTAAATTTTATTACTCTATTAATATTTAGTTAAAATTGCATATATCAGTCAATTATCTATCACTAAAATATTCTATTTTAACAATCGCTTTATTAGTTAAAATCCTTTTAGTAATTTTTAGTGAATGTTACAATGAGATTATTCCTAAAAAATATATTTACATTGTGGCATGAAAACCTTGTTTTATCTATCGCTGAGCTAATTATATCTGAGTTATAATTACTATAATTAAATTACAGAATTGATTTTTTTAACATCCACATATTTTTATTTCTATGCGAGAGGCAACACTATAATATATTAAGCACTCTAAATTTTTGTTTGTTTGTTTATTTATTTATTTTATGATTTCAGTCATAAGTGTTAAGAGCAGTTACTATTTAATCACCATAAAGTAAATTATAAATAAACCCAGAGTAAAAACGAGACCACTGGGAAAATTATTTTGGCTGTCATTTTTACTAAATAAATAATTTGGTTTTAAGTTAACCCCACCAAAACACAAAAATACAAAGCAAAGCTCAATTTATAATTAAATTAATAAAACTGTAGGAATGCAATAGAAATCAATGATCAAGTATTTTGGCTAATTATTTAAACATATTTTAGAAAAAGATCAACGATAGTATATTTTAATTAAATGTGAGAAAAATATATAATTTGTTCAAATGAGTGGTTGAATAAAATTGTGTTTAATGTTTCAAGGCAAAGTAGAGAAAGGTAAAAAATAAATTGATACTAAAGACAGAAAAAAGTAAAGTTAACATTCAATATTTATCAATGAGCAGTGGAAAAAAAAAGTGAAGCCTAAAATACTGTTGCTTTCCCATTAGTCATGTATATTATTGAGAATAATTTTAATAAAATATAAACAAGCAGCGTTAGCTCAGTTTTAATGGCAGGATTAGATATGATCAGAGAAAAAAGATTCCGTCCAATTTCTGGCAAGGTGAACAAGGGCTGGTTTTCATTGTGCTTTGTGATTCTCTAACAAAGTGAATGCTGGTGAGTTTCTTTGAAATCCACCATTCTCATCATATGGCTTAGTATTATCATATGCTTTGGGAAGCCATAAAGGTTTAAGTTAAATTATTATTAATGAAAATAATAATCCATTAAAACACTTTCCCTTCTTTGAGTCAACAACAAAAAACAACATTATTAATATTGAATCATTATCTATGTATTCTTTAAGATAATTAGTAAAATCAAGAAAACAACACTGCAAGTATTAGCTCAATATATGTGCCTGCTTTATATTATCAAGGAAAACAAGAAAACAACACTGCAAGTATTAGCTCAATATATGTGCCTGCTTTATATTATCAATAAAATCAAGAAAACAACACTGCAAATACTAGCTTATTACTTGTACTTTCTTTAAAAAGATCAATACAACCAGGGAATCTACCCTAAGTTTTAGTTTATGATAATTCATTTATGGATTATTTTTATAAACTGAAAACAAAGTTTTAAAGTTAGTACTCACTGATTTGAAAGCAAGTAATATTATAAGCTATAAGGCCAATACTACATTATGTTGATTAAAAATTCTAGTTTAAAGTCATTTCTCTAGGTTACACATTAAAAGTTAATTATTAACACAGTAAAACCAGTGTCACATTAATGGAATGACCTACACTACATGAATAGCCAATCACTAAATGCACTAATGTTCCTAATGAACCAATCGTAGCTTCCGTGTACACTATTCACAATTTTCTCACTTTGTAAGAAATATGTGGTCTACATTAAATTGTTATTTGTAATTAAATGTATATAATTTATATTTGTGGATTGTTTTTAGAATACCATTGGTACAAGTAAAGCATTTCAGACTAATCTTATATTAGCTGTATTACAGCTGGGTATAGTGAGGGTGGTACTTCCTAAACGGTTTCCTACTCCCCCTTCATGCAGATGCAGGTACATTATCTCTAAGTTATACCTTCAAGTCACCAGTGTTGCCAATACCCCAAGAAAAAAATTATCTAACTTTAGAAAATGAATTGAAATAAAGAATGTATTAAACTCTTTTCTGATTTTTAACCTAATTTCCAAATTGTTCTAAGTCCCCCATGGAAGTGCTTCGCCCCCCCCAGGTTGGAAAACACTAGTGTAAACATTTATATCAGGTTATATTAAAATAAAATATTATAATGCTCCATGGCTAGCCCCCAATCGAGCCACATTTAGTGATGCTAATGCCAACATTTGCGGATAGAGGGTGTCATGTAGTCAGCACAATGAACCCTCCAGCCATTAATCTCAGTTTTCTAGACCAGAGATGTCACCTATTTATTCAAGTAGCTCCACAATTTTCCTCAGGAGGCCGAGTTTGAACCCTTCTCCAGACCCACTTATTCACAGAGAAATTCTGGAAGCGCCAGGGATTGAGCCTGGACCTCTGGATCTGTAGTCAGGAACTATTAACATTAGACCACAAAGGTGGTCAAAGTGGTAAAACACCGTTAAAAAATAGTCCATACCAATATTTAAGTTGGTGGCAATTTAACTAAGCAATCTAGACTCTAGAATGTCAGGTTCTATTTCTGTTTGAAGTCAAATATATGTGTGATACAAAGTTTTGTCCTGATCTCTAGTTAGTAAATTAATGCTCTTGGAGTGTAGTTTGTGAATTTGTTTTTAGTGTTAAAGTTAAAAGAACCCACTAATAGTATATTATCATCAATGAGTACCCGAAATAGACTTTAACGCTAGCAAAATGTTTGATACAATGAATACAAAAATTAAAACATCTCACACAGAAGCTACGATCTATGTAGGTACCGTAAACATATTAAAAAACTGTCAACTAATAAAAATAAAACACACTTTAAACACATGTTAATATATGTATGTAATTCTAGCATCTAAAATAAATTATCCACCAAACTTAGTTACTTGCAGCATCAATAATACAATATTATTCTGGTTTTGAATAACCCATTTTCAGTCGTATAACAACCATGTTTCCTATAAACTACAGTACTAGCCTCTACACAAGAGTCGACCAAGACTAATGGACTTATCCAATGCTCTTAAGGTGGGGTGTAAGGTCACGTGAGTTAAGGTAAATATTTTTGCAGATTTTTAAAACAAAGCACTTATTTTTTTGTCCAAAATAAATAAAATACTTTAGTAGATATGTTTACTAGTTTAATTTTCCACATATAATAATCCCAGGAGTTATTAATTCAAATAAAATTATAAATACACCTAGGTTTGAATCAAGTTGAATGGAAACAATTCATAAATACAATCTAATCTCGATTCATAGTAACATGTTTGGATCTAAAGTAAGAGTATTTTGTATTATTATTATTAGCACCACTTCTTACTACCCATTCGGGTTGTATGCATATTATTTTGTAAAAAATGCAATGAGTATTTTCAAGGTTTTGAAAACTGAAACAAACAAAGGAAAAGTGGGGAATGTGTTTGGGGTGAAATGCAAATTTTACTGAGTGTAATTAGCATATTTTGAAGTAGGATAGGGGTTGAACCAGTTAGATTGTTCTTTAAACCAATTTTATTTGGTGAGGTGAGAGGGGGCCAAGGGGGGAGGATGGTGAAAATCAAACATTTGTACTAGCACAAAAAAAAAAACCCTCCTCACCAAAGAATGACACAACAAACGCAACAAAAAAAATTCAGCAATAAAATAATTTGAGACCTTTGTAAGTGTGCAAAAATTTAGTGTTTCTCTGATTTCACTCAAACATGGAAATTAAATTTCAAAATGAGTCAGCTACAGCTTTATTTATAATATGTGAAAAAAAAGTTCAATTTTTTTGATGACATTTAAAAAAAATTTACAAAACAAAATAATGATATAGGAACAATGATTGTTTATGCTCCAAAATATGATTTTTTATCTCGGTAATACTTGGCTGGTTAAGAGGTTACATAGTCATGGCCGACCCTTGCTCTAATTACTAGCCACTAGAGAACTAAATATTGATTACACTTTAGATTAACAAAATGGATACCATGATATATTATTCTGATTATAAATACCTAGAACCTATGGATTATCCAACTAATAACAACATAAAGTGAGAATCTATTTTAAGCAGATGTTTGTTTTCATAATAAAATTGATTTAGGATATTTATACAATACAATATACACCATAATGTTGCCTAAAAATGAAAAAAAAACAAAAACTTTCAAATGTTATATAGCAATGAAATATGTTAGTTACACAATCAAAAACTGAGTAATTCATAAAAATTATCTAAAATAAAACATCACTTAGTAACAACAAAAAAACTTGTTCCTATCTACTGTTAAGTGATGTTAACAAACGTTTAAGCTAACTCTAGTTATCTTATAAACACTGTAATAAATAAAATTATCTATTTCTAAGCTTACAAAACTACTGTACACTGCTCACACTAGTTAAAAAAAAATAACATCAACAAATGAAACTCTATCAATTTCCACAAAGACTGTCTAGGAAAGAAAAATGTTTAATTAAATTGTTTCTAACTTTTTGTGTTCGATGCTCACTCGCCCCAAAGTTGACTGACCGGCGGGCTTGGAGTCTTCTTAAAGCGTTGTTGCACATCGTGGCCATGACCTTGGTTCGTATTTTTCTTAAGTGCACATCTTCGATTATTTATATTTTATCACACTTCTTAATTTTCTCATTAATCTTATGCATTCCGATAACCATGTGATGGCATTGTTGTAGTAAACGTGTCACACAACAATAGGGCACAGCAATATTTTAATCACTCAGACCTTACATTTATCATTAAACCAGATGAAGAGTAAAAAAATCTAATCTTATTGCGATTCGAATTGACCGAGACTGTTTCTTAAATAAGGTTGAGCTTATATAAAATTATGATACCGTACTATGAGGAAATTAACTAATCGTAATTTATAAAAAAAATTCTGGGCGTCTTAGTACTTGTTTGGGCTATAAGCATACATTAACTACGCTAATGGACTATAAATGAGGAAGATATACATTTTAGAATAAACAAATGTACCAGCATTTGCATTGAAGGAGAGTAGGAAACCATTTATAGGGAAAAACAACCCCCAGTACATCTAGCCGGGATCCAGAACCCGAAATCCCTGTCACCGGCAATCCAGTCCAACATGAGAGTAGCATGTTACACTTAACCGGTGCGAGTTACTATTGCCAAAATACATTTTATAACTGATAAAACGTACCGTAGTTTAGAAACACTGAATTATATGAAATATAATAAGGGAAAGAAACATTCTGGGGCATTATGTCATTTTTCCTGTATAAAAGACCTAAACTAGCAGTCCAGACGGATCGATTTAAAATTACTACGCTTAAATAAGGTATATGATTTTGATTTCGGTTAACTTAATAGAGGAATTAATAATAATAATATCTATTTATTTTTACCAACTTTCTAAACAATGAAAAGGACCAACTACATGTCAAGGAATCTCTATGCCACAACATGACTCATCCAGAGACAAATACTAGTTATCTATAATTACCTGGCTCATATGAAAAATAAGTTCTAAGCTATACCTTGATTTTCTTACGAATGGATGAATAAAGCAACTTTTTAGAAAATGAATATTTTTTTAAATGCCAGCATTGAACACAATTATTATATTATTATTGTGATTTTATATGCATTGTAAATATCTATCAAAAGTGAAGGCTGCAGATCACATGACTTGTTGTAAGAATACATAACTTTTTTTTAGCAATTATAAATGTTCATTCGTAAGATAATTGTGGTACGGAAGACTTTCAGGATGTACAAGAAAGGTTGGTTACACACATAAACAATTCTTTGTCAAGTAGAAAGGAACAAATTATGATTGGCGAACCAACACAAGACAAATAAAAAAAAAATCTAGTAACAAAATTGTTTTGAGACATTAATAATTTGTTTTCTTTCTACTCTATAGAGACTAGATGTCAACGAAAAAGGATTAAAATCATCTCTAGCAAGCACTATTTTTTTTTCTTCCAAAGAAGACTTTACACTAGTAAATACTAATTGTATATTTACAACACGAATAACATGGTTTTAGTTGATGTTAGTACCGATAAATATTTATAACACACAAAAACAAATTCATCATAAACAAGTGGATAAAAGTGTTTTTATTTCAGGTTGTACACATATGTACTAATTATGCTAATGTGTTAGGGATGAGGAAGAATGGATTTGGAGGAAGTGTATGTACCAACATTTTTGTGGAGGAGAAGTGGAAAACCATTTAGGAAAAACCACTCTTGGTACACCTGGCCGCGATTTAAAACCTGATCTCCCCGTCATCTGTAGTTCAAACTATTGCAAGGCTTACACCTTAATCTACTAAATGTTTTCTAACCTAACTATGAATATTGATGTCATTATTTTACATTAAGGTATTGATAGATGATGTTTAAGTGAAAATCAACGTTAATTGTTATTACTGCTACTAAACAAAGGGACATCCAATTTGACGTACATTGTACAATAAATGGAATAGATATGCAATAATTGCAATATTTTACAAACGTTAAATAAACTGAAGAACCTATTTAAAAAATTATAATTCAAATAAAAATGATTAAATTTAAAGCTAAGCTAAAGCGATCTTTGCAGTTTAATCAGAAATTCAAAAACTAATCCAAGCAACAAGGTTACAAAAAAACAAACCAAAACAACGCTAAAATATATTTGTACAAGACTAATAGTATAAGTATAGGTATAGTGTTTAAAGCTTATTAATAAAAATGTTATCTTAAAAATTAAGGAAAAACCAACATTAAAATGTGATTCTAATATAAAAGAAGAACCAGGACATCTTACCAGCCTGGAGACAGCTGGTGGGAGAAACACGAACTTCAGCTCTGGCCCTACCAATGCCACACAGTGCAAACCCTGGCAGACAAACGTTCATCAACTCAGAAACTGAATGTCCAGGAGAGTCTAACTGGTTGATTGTTCAACTAGGCGAATTAGCGAGTATATTGTCTTACTACTTGTTCGGCTGAGATTTTATCTACTAATTATAATAATGTGTTAGGGATGTGGAACGTTATATTTAGAGGAAGTGTACCTTCATTTGCATGAAAGGAGAATGGAAAATAATTTAGGGAAAAAAACCACATCCTCAGTTAACCCAGCCAGGATTTGAACCCCACCTCTCCCCATCATAGGCAGGCCAGTCTATTGTGAAAGTGACTCCTTAAACCACTAGTTAAGTATGTCGTAAGTGCTGTAATAAAGGGGTAGTTTTCCATTTATTCTAAAATGCTACAAACTGGAACCTAACATCTACACATGGACGTGCCTGGCTTTTCAAATTTGAAGGTGAGGACATCATCATCATCATCATCATCATCATCATCATCAACTGTTTTCAGCCGGTAGTTGGGTCAGTATAGTAAAATGCCTCCATCTTCATCTGTCTTTCCATCATTCTTATCCTCTCACTCGCACACTTGTTAACAGCTTATCCCAACTATTTTATGGTATATTTCCCCTATATACTTCATTTCCATCATTCTCTTTGGGATCTTTTCATTTTCTCCATACTCATTGGAGGGGACATAAGTTTTTATTTATCTGCCTCTCCACAAAACCATAAAATTTACCAATAGTTAAAAACATTTCTATATGGTTAAGAATACAGAACATGTACAAAATTAAAAGACATACCCACTTAAGGAGTTTAAAAATAAAAATCAGCTTAAGGTGTATAAAGAAGAGGCTAGATGAATCACTCAAATAAAAAATAATATAATACAAAGAGCATATTTCCTCAGAGAAATGTATAATACCTAAGTTAACTTATATTAAGAGAGTTTCATTGATTCAAAATATTAACCTCATTTTAAAAAACAACAAAATACTCAATATGTATAGTACTTAGGCCTACTCTTTAAAAACTAGGGGAAAAAAACTTATTTTCAAATAATAGCTAAGTGAATAAATATAATAAGACATAATTTGTAATTGATATACTGGATGAGTCATGAAGAAAGCATAGGTAAATTATTTTAAATCAATTAATTACTCCAACTATTAACGAGAAAAGTTTTGACAGTAAGTAATAATAAAAGTAAAATTCTGGCTATGCTGCATGTATTTTTAATGTATAGAAAGCTTGCTTATTGTAAAATTTGGCCAAATTTGGGGATAATTTATTAAACTATGTAGCAGACATACCTAGTAAAATATATTAAATGAAATATGAAATTATATGCCCCTTGTGTGAACATTATCATGAGTAACCTATTTAATGTTCTCGTCACTTTAAAGGACATCAAAGAACATTAAGAACGCACAGTGAATTATTTTAGAATCAGTTTGTCTCTTGGGTTATAACAATATTAATACCATGGGAAGGAATTAATTGTTTTATTGAAATGTTTGTTAGTTTCAAAGCAAACTTCCAAACCAGAATTAGATGTTATATTTTTCATAACAAAGAGCCACAACACTTAAAAAGAAATATTAAAAAACTTGATGAAATTCAATATTATCATACAACACTTTATTTTTACACAATTATTTTATTTTTTTTATTTTCAGTTAAACGGATATGATTTTAGCAAAACAATCGACAAAGTCGAAAAATATCAATCTAACAATATTAAGCAGAATTCTCACAAGACATCTTTTATTCTTATAAATGATGTCATTTCATTAATTATTACAAATAAAAAAGTCTTCTTTGATAAACAGTTCACCATCTTTCACATACACTTTTTATAATGTTAACAAATAGGATATGTTTGATGTTCAACTTATAAATATTGATTAACAAATAACATAGCACAGATGCCTCAATGCTATTACAGGGGTATTAGCATATTCAGGGAAACGAATGGCGAGGACAAATATCACAATAAGACAATAAATGTTCTAGTTATGTTTACAATGAGTCATTAGTGTATCCCATTTTGTACCAACCGTTGGAAAACTTTGGACTGTTTTAAACAGCAATCGCCTTTACAATGTTCATAGAAAGTCTTTCAACAAACAAACAATCTGACTTACCATCTCCATAAAGCTGCATTCATGTTAATTTCGCCAAACACATTTGCACTTCGACACAATTATATAATAAGAATAAGCACGGTAAAAATATAAATACAGAGCAATGAACAAATATAAAATATTATATATAGCATGTTTTGGCTGATACTTATTTTTTCTTTTATAAATATGAAATGTAAGCGATTCACAAAACACTGTAAGAATATTTATCAAATTTAACCAAAATGAAATATCTCAGATTGTTCATTAATTTATTCCCAAGACTCTAATGATGTATGCGAGACCATTAAAATGGCTCTAAAATGTTTCGGAGAAAATTAAGGGTTTGCCTAGCTCGGACATGATGTCAAAGGATTTAAGGATGTCAAGAGAGTATGTCGCATGAAGCGCCCTTTGGGTCGTCCTGTGAACTAGTTTGTACAACAATCTAACTTACTTACAGAATGTCCTGATGTAATTAAATCGAGCAGCAAATCAAATGAGAGTTTGTTGCAGTGATAGTTGTCAATACAAACGCTATAAATATTGAATTTATTTGTGTGAAAAGTGTATGCAATCACAAGAATATCATGACTATGGATACAAATAATTATAATATAAAAAATGTGATGTATTTATACTGATAAATATGATTCCATTCATACACATTTTATATATGAATAGGCATTTGAGGAATTGATAATATTTAATAAATATAGAAAAAATATATTACAAATAAAATAATAGCTTTTTAGACATTAGTAACTTGACATAATAAATACCCCCTTGCCCTTCCACGAAATAACAAAGATATAGCAATTTAAGTAGTTGTTTTCTAAGTGAAATTTAAAAAAAACAGTAAGTGAAATAGTTATACCTACTGAATACTAACTGATGAAATCCAGAATATTATTGGAACGTGTGTTAGTAATGGATGTTGAAGAGTTGTCAGAGTAATGGAAAGTAGATTTCTAATATTGGTGCTATATGAACATTATAAAATGTGTTAATTAGCAATATAGTGGAATGTAAATCACAGATGATGGTGCTATATGTGCTTTATAAAATATGTTATTTAGTAATATAGTGAGATGTAAATCCCAATATAGGTGCTTTATAAAATGTGTTAATTAGCAATATAATGGAATGTAAATCCCCAATATTGGTGCTACATATGCTTTATAAAATATGCTAATTAGCAATACAATAGAAAGTAGGCCTCAATATTGTTGCTACTCTCGCTTTATTTTAATATATATGAATTTTAAACATTTTGGGCAGGAAATACCAAAATACCGAAATTTAAACTTGATCACAATATTTGTTTGCAAATATCATCAGATTTGAATATATGACAATCATTTATCGGAGTATTTATTAATATCAGCTATTTATAAAAACATAGGCAGAGTAATAAAAACCCATCAACGAGATGTAATAGTATTATTATAAATAAAATTATTTATTGCAGAATAGTAAAACTACAAAACTCTGATGGTAATGATCTAAAAATATTATGAGTTTGATATCCGTTTGGATAAACATTTACTCTCCTCATCTTGTTTTTTCGGGTACTTATAAAACATTACAAAAACACTTTTTCAGATAGGGTATTTCTTCCTTTTCTTTCAAACTATGAGGGTATTTCTCCCTTTTCTTTCAAACTATGATTAAGTTATTTTAACCGACAGATAATAAGTATTTATAATATGTGTATGAGGTTGAACTCAAACTCTTTGATACAGATTTCTAAATCTCCCTGACTAAACAGATCATACTGTGCGTAAAAACCATTCTCTGAAAACTATTCTCCGAAAAAATTTAGCCTGATATAAAAAATTATTCTTTGGTTTGTAATACCTTACCAATAAACTAAGTAAAGTTGAAACATCTTATTGAATAAAGATGCACTATATCTATAAGATACTGTATCTGAAGATGGTTCATTTCTATGAGCGAATATAAACAATGGACTTTTTTACATCAATATTGATTAATATTAATCCAATATCATGAAACATTAATTCACAAGATACAATTTTAAGTGGTTATACAATACAAGAAAATATCTTTGGCATACATATTATGTATATAGTAAGATAACATCTGTTCAAATTAAATGCTTAAGGCAGGCTTTGCATGATTATAACTTTGTTTATTACAATGAACGCTGTATGAACGCCAATTTGCATGGATTTTACATTTCGGCTAGTAAATAAGATCACTATTTAGAGAAAAAATATTAATAGCTAAAGAAGAGATGTTATACTAATTATTAGTTTATTATTAATATATTTTATTCAATCCTTTAATAGTATTAATCAAAGCTAGGCTAGATGATATTCAAATTAAAAATGGTAAATTATAATTTAGCCGGATTATTTAAAAACTAAACTATGCTGACTAAAACACTTAATAATAATTGATATGTTTTTAAAAGCTAAAATAAATGGAGCTAGGTTTAAATTATATTACATAGCTATGCTCAGTTTTTTAAATCTTTACGCAAACTAAATTTAATTTAGTAATTACAAGGAGTTTCACGTGATTACATTATTTTTAAAAAAAGATCTTAAACTTTAGCTATCCCAACGTGCAAACATCCAATATGGAAGGAAACAGGACGTGTTGCGTTTGGAGTTGAAAACAATTAATACGTTGGAGTACCATAGTAATTGACGATGCCTGAAAGATCAATTATGATTCCAAAAATAAACAAAAAGTGGGCACTGGTCACTTGCCAACAAACGCCTTGCTGTCCTGGAAACAAGTAGGTTGAGAAAAACTAAGTTCCCAAATTGAATATTATGGTTTACTGATATTGTTCATTAACTGTAATTAATTCTGGTCTTATTTTAGCAGTATAAATATACTGAAAAGGTTTTTATAGTGATTCGCTTCACTATGTTTTGTCACTATGAGAGTGACAGGGTGGCTACAGAACATATTTTACAAAATCCACTGATTTTTAGGGTTTTTCAAGCAACATTTTTCAAATGTCCCTGACTTAGGCCTACATTTTTAGTTTTCCTTGATGAATGACATATTTTTCGTTTATTACATATAGCACATATTTTGAAAAAGAACCCTAACAGCTACTAAACAAACACGCATGTGTATACCTACTAAGTTATTTTTCCAGTTTTAAATGCTTTGAGCCTTATTAAGTGTCTCTGTGTGAATATGATCTAAAACAAAACCTGTACAACCATCTCATGCTAACATTTCAAATCTAGGCAATGAATTTGGTTAACATGCAAGAAACATAATCTTTTAATTTTTTTTTTAGTGTTTAGGTGCAAAATTAATATGGTTTATTAGCCAAATATTAAAATTCCCCAATTTCTTATTATTTTTAATTAAACTCTCAGACATTTCCGTTTTCCTTACCTTCCGCCACACTATTTGACTTTACTTGGTGAAGTGACTAAACGTATTTAAAAATCAGATGAATAATTACTGTTTTTATACTTAAAATGTCCCAAAAATATAAGTTTACTGTTAACCAAGTGTACATTTTATTTAAAATAAGGGATCGTAGGATTGAAATAGCTTTATTATTTCATTAATTTGATCTTTGGCATAACATGTCAATCATCATGAATCTTGCATGATCACAACTTCAACATGAACATAAACTTTACAAAACTTGTTATGTCCCAATGAAAGAGAACTTGGCATAGGACGCCAATCATTCCCACAACCATTAACTTGATTGTACTTTTTTTTCCCCCCGAGACAGCATTTAAATTATTTAATAACACACAAGGTATTAGTAAATAAGTGATAGTGTGTTAGCATGCATGAGGATTGAACAAACAGGTTGTAAGACATGGTGCGGAAAAATTAACTGTTAAGACATTTTTTGACTTTATATGATCTAACAAGAAACAATAATAAGATTAAAAAAAACTGTTTAAAATAAGCAAAGAAAAATGCTATCTTTAAGTGAAAAAAACAAAAGTTAAAACTATAATAACTGTGATGTTATTGTGTATACATTTATGCTATAACCTTTCTATTATGACTAAATAAAGTTTTTAATTGCTTGTGAAAAATAATTCTCATAATTGGTCTTTCAGGGATCCGTAGATTTAGTATAGAAGGTGTATAGATAAACAATTACATCCAGCAATTAGTTATGGTGTTTCTTCAACAGTTATATATTTAAAAATATATATATATAGTCAATTTTGAAAGGCGAGTATTGTTTTGTTATGTACCAGTCATTCAAATGATTGAAACTATTTTCAAAAAATACTCGCACCACTGTGACAGTACCAATTTACATTTATTTATCAGATATAGTCTTTATCTTAGCAAGAAAAAAGCAGCACAATACACAAATTTGCAAAAATGTTGATTAAAATAGTTCACAATATTGATAATAAAATATTATTGCCCAACAATTCATAACAATAACAATGTAACAAACATGGACGATACATAATTGGAAAAAGATTATTAGCTTTTTAGCAACACGGCATAAGTCAAAGTTTTGGGTGCTTTAGTCAGTTTTTTCGTAATCAGACTTGATAAATTTAAGCTTGCATATTTTTTTAATAAGTTAGTTTATATTAAATGACCATAAAAAAAACATATATAATATATTGACTAAACATGAACAAAAAACATATTTTTGATTATTTTAAAACTTGGTATAAATATGCCTTCATTAAAAAAATTATTAATAAAATGAACTTTATAAAACCAAACTATAAAAAAATGCTTGGTAGATTATAAACAACTTACTTAATAAATTAATTATCTTTTGTCAGTATTATATACTGACCTATCATAAAAAAAAAATATTCTAGGCTTCATTTAGTGACTTATCTAATGTTACAATTAAAAGTGAAAGTTTGGTAGCCTGTTGCTGAAATGACAGAGTATTGCAAATGTATGCCACCACATTATAAATATTAGTTCGCTGTAGACCTCCATCAGTGAGAGAACAATTTCTACAATGGTTTGCTGAACAATTAAATACAATCAATATTAATAGCCAAATATTGGAACTGTGTTTGTGTGTGTATTTATATAAGGTATTCTCTAATTTTTGAATGCAAGATTATATATAATAAAGGTTTAACACAACGTTATTTTATACAATAAGCTGGAATGCTAAATTTGAAAACTTGTCCTACAGAGTGACTCAATACCCATAGCTCCCAAGGTCAGAGATTTTTAACACCCTCATGAAGAGTACTGATAGGCCAGAACCTAAGTTGAGAACTTGAGGAGTATGGACAATTTCGTTTGTTTAGTGACAGCAGTATTAGATATATTTCTCTCTCTCCCTCTCTCTCTTTCTAATAACAGGGTTGCCATTATTTTCTTAATATGAAATTCGAATTCCCAGTTTACCAGACACTTTAGGAATGAAATTAATTAAATGGAATGGAATCAATTAAATGGAATGAAATTTCATTTTTCATAAACGTGACTTGTGTGAGCTCATGTAATTGGTGTTTAGATCAAGATGAATTTGAGTTCGGTGAGGAAATATATGACGTCACTACAGCCCAATCTTTCAGTGTTCAAAATAGCACACTTAGTTCTTAGGTTTACTTATCTTTCGACAAATTCATTTGCCTTGTCCAAACTAAGTCCTCCAGCATGTTCTATTAGCAGCTTCCTTTTATTTATTCTGGAAATCCATCTTATTTCCTTTTTTTTATTTTTAAGGTCATCAGTTGGTTGCATTCATGCTCTTATTGGTCACAGGCACAGATAAATGTCCTGAATTCACAAATATTCAATTTTTTTAAAGTTTATAGTGAAATTCTGTGTCTTACAAACACAAAGAAATCCTTGTGATTTTCCTGTTTTTCCCAGACACAAAGAAATCCCTGTATTTGCCCAGCGCTCTGTATATTCCCAGTGCTTGGCAACCATATAAGTTCCTAATTTTTTTTTTACTTACACTTCCATCCATTTACAAAATCATGTACCTACTTCATAAAAAAAGAGAGGGTTTCCTTAAACACACACGCATTCCAAGATTTTAGAATGTGTTTTATTGGATAATAGTAATGTGGTACGGCTTATAGATACTCTGGCATTTGAGCTTGTGGTTACCAGAATACTATAATATGTCCTATTGTGGTATACCTATGACACTAAAATAGAATGCCTGCTAATTGTTACCATGCCTAGTAGCCAACAAACCATCAATTTGATGGCTTTTAAGGGTGTACAACAAACATTAAGATGTTTTGTCTCCGATTCATGAGATGAAATCAGTTAAAAGATTCTAAAGTATTTGATTAATTCATTTAAACATCTAATTTCCTATTCCAGCTAAGTCTGCAAACTACACACTATAACTAGCACAACTTTCCAAATATTGATTGGATTAAAGAATTAGTTGCATATTTTATTTAGGCTAAGGAGAATTGTTTGTTTCTATAACGACATACACTTGAATATATATTTACTGTTCTAAGCTATATACACCTATTACAGCATTTACTTACTATAGTAGTGTGCTAAATTGTTTTATTAATTTCACATTGATATAAAATATCATTTCGATACCGGTACCTACATTTATTTCTCTAAAGTTATATAGATCTATATCTAATGAAACATAATATCTCGGTTTTTCTAATGGTAAGACTGTTTTGAAATATAATAACCCATCTCAAAGTATGCAGAGTGGAAACTAAAAATGTAACATTATATGGTAGTTTAATTAAAATGAGACTAAATGCATTGTTTAAGAAGTGATTATTATATTTTATATAAATAGCTAGAATCATGTTAAATACTAACCATACTGTAAGTTATATTAAATTTTTCAAAGAAGAAAGTTGATTGTGTGTTATTCTATACACAAAGTTTAATCAACATAGTTATTCAGTTTAGTATTTAAATTATATATAGCATGAGTTTATTAAGATAGGACAGTGAATGTGATTAATCAATAATTACCTAACATGTCAATCTCCCAAAAGTCAAATCAAACACAGTTAATCATTTTGTTAGCTGATCCCAAGAACTTGAAGATAAGTGCTTCTCAAAATTGTGTAAATTCATCCAATAAAAATATTGGCATTTAAATAAAAAAAACAATGGGTTAGCACTTGAGCATCAACTCAATTTGATTTATTTGAATAAAAACAAAAATTGCTATTGTTTGGATGACCATATAGTATTTGTATTTGAATCAAAGTTTTTTTTTCCCTAGCCAACATTTAATTTTATCTGATGAATGAAAGAATAAAAGAATGAAAGTTAAGATAAAATTATACCTTTAACTAATGTATCTGTGTTAGTAGCACTTAGCTTGTGTTACAAAAACAAAATAACTCCAAAAATAGTATTTTGCATAAAATGTAGTAAGTAGCTTAATACTTTCCTTATAATGATATTAAAATTAATTGGATATGCATAAGCTCATGATCAAGGTATGACTTTGATTTATATAATTTAAATTCTATCAACAATATAAGTATTATTTTATATTAATTTAAACGGTTTGTATGAGAACATAAAATGTTTTTAACTTGTTTTTACTTCAGAATGAGTTCATTAAATTATTTTTTTAAATCTTAAAACAAATTTTTTCTTAACTTTGAAAGAGAGAAAAAAGTAATTAAAAAATAATTACAAAGCACCAGACCCATATTTCGTCGTGTGACTAAATCAAGTACAGTCGGGTCAAAACGAGCGCGCCGTTGCTATTTTTGTTCCTGAGACTGTCTCGAGGCCTAGTTCACAGGGGGACCGCATGGACGCTCCCCGCAGCAGCGGCTGCGCTATACACCCCCAGGTGGTCCAAGGGATAGGGGAGCAAGGTGAGGGGGTGGTGATGGTGGTGATGCAAGCTTGGCAAGTGATTACCTGTAGGGTATGGAAGTCCAAAGCTAGGGTAGCCCGAATAACCTCGACCAGCCGCGTACGCGGCATATGCGGCTGCTGGGAAACCTGCGGACAGAACCACAGAACCATTGAGAAACAGGATCACCATTTAATGTTCAGATGTTTGGTACTATGGCTGCATGAGGTGGGGTTTAAACACACTTGTACATCTTGTAGGGGAGTGTTTCTCAAACTGTTGGTAATACTGTACCCTTTCAAGGCCATGGCCTAGCCAACATAATCCTTCCGAGTCTTTATAAAAAAAATAGGAAACACATACCTTCCATCTTGTACGGTATAAATGGTCATTCCAATTTTAATAAAAACCTTAGTGACATACTAAGAAAAGCCATGACAGAGAGAAATAAAGGATTATAAAAGGCCATGACATCTTGTCAAAGTCTGCATTAAATAGTTTATCATACTTAATACTATCAACTAAAATGTTATTATTTATAAAACTTAATTCTGTCGGCTACACCCCACTGAAATCCTTCATGTACCTTAGGGAGTACACAAACTACAGTTTGGGAAACACTGCTGTAGGAGAAGTAACATTATAATAACACCTTAACTGCCAAAACCTGAAAGACAAATTCAAAACATCCACAAAAAATAGTAAAAATTTGTAAAACTACCAAATCTACTCTAAAGCTGGACTAGAAGCAAGGGGTGACAAGGCATGACCCAGAGAAAATTTCCTTTTTAGAAAAATATTTAGAAACAAGTAGAAGCCCATCCACTACAGGCAAGAACAGCAAACTGCAGCAAGCATTGTTGGCAAATAAGTCTCAGGGCTTCTGGTGGTGCAGTTCCTTGCATTACCTGGCCATCTCTTGTTATGGTAGGAAGAAAAGCGAAGGAAACAAGGGAAGGTAATTTCTGATTTGGAACATTCCATACCTCTTCGGGAGGGCTCAGGTAGCTCGCTTCCGGTGTAATGGCTTCACAGAATTTAGTGTATTGGAGTTCAATAATAAGCTTAGTCAAATTCAAGAGTTTGTAACGTTTCTCTTGAGACATTCTAACGTATTTAATAAATCTTTCTATTTCTTAAGAGGTCTGGGAAAAAGTTATGATGCTCACCAAACACAGCTCTTTTCGTGTTGATCTCATGGACCCACGTTCTAACCTCTCACTTTTCCTACTCCTCCTGAGCCCACAGAGCAAACAGACACACTTCACCCACAGACTCACTGTCATACACGTTGCACTTCCCACTTTAGAATTGGCACTGCTCCAAAAAACAAATAAAAAGGTGCACATGTCATTGCGGAACTTTGCTACATCAAGTGTGAACATCTGATGCATTGCTGCTTGCCATACCTTGCCTCTAGTGGGCGTCCAGCTCAAATGGACCGTATTACTGTATAGTTTCATTAGTTAAGGTGCAAAAATGTAGGTTAACTAACTTCATATATTTACTCTATGGATACAGCACACATTATAACGACTGTTGCATATGACATCTGTCATAATATGGAACGTCATGCATGACCCAAACTTTAAACAATGTATTATTATTATTAGCACCGTGTTGTACTACCCATTCGGGTTATACGCACTTATGCTAATGTGTAATGGTAGGGTGATGAGATGAATATGGAGGACCTACAGTTTAACGTGGAATCTGAACCACGGTGGAGGCCTGGCATTCCCCACATTCACAAGATGTCTTGTCAGAGGTTGAACAATGTAGGGTGAAAGGGAGTGTGATATAATATTATGATTTTTACAGTTTTTTCGAAAAATAAATATTTTTGGACAAAATAAAAAAATATTGCTTCAGTAGATAAATTTAGTTTAATTTTAACTTAGTAATCTCAACAGTTGTTGAATATTTGTCATGGGAATTGAAGAATTTAAGGATTTTTTTCTCTTCATTTAAAAACATATCAACAAATGCCAAACAGTTGTTGAATAAGTGTCATGGTAATTTAAGAATTTGAGGATTTTTCATCTTCATTTAAAGATGCAGTGCTAAAATAATAATAATAATAATAATAATAATAATAATAATAATAATAATAATAATAATAAATGCCAACATTCTCATGACAGACATTCAAGAGCTGTTGAGACCACTATATGCAGAAAATTAAACTAAACATATTTAATGAAGCAGTAATATTTCATTTATTTTAGCCACAAAAGAAGATTTTGTTATAAAAACTGAAATTTAACTAACTTAATTCATGGTCCGTTTCACTTAACTTTAATATTTATCCTAGGTTATTTTATAAAACAACATGAAACAATCAAAGTGGTTATATTTTCTCAATTATTAGGGACGGTTCAGTAGAAATGACAGTTACACCTTACACAATCATAACAATGGATATTAAAATATAAGTTTTTTATGTCATGTCCAGACGTAGCAGTGTCAACTGTGGACATTTAGCCATTTTCCTTTCTAGAGAGACAGTATTGTAAACTAACTTAATTCAAGAGTAGACATATTATATATGTATTCAGAAGTCAATTTAACAATCTGAAAGGGAAATTTCTGTTAAAGTTAATCAATTAACACAAACAAACTGCTATAGTGATTATTTTCTTGGAATGTTCATTTCATTTAAACTGAAAAGAAATACAAATATAAGACTTGTTAAAATGTTATTTTTTCAGTTAAGTAATCCAATGCTATAGTATGAAAATATGTAAATACCCTTCATCTTCCCTGAAAATGCATCAAGCGTGCCCTGCTTGGTTACATTAGGGCACAGCCTACAGGATGGGCAAGGAAAGACTGCTCCCTTTCAGGGTAAATAGTGTGTACATAGGCTATACATAAATGTTACTTTACAGAAAATCTCAAATACAAGTATCCAATGGATATAGATATATAAATTTACTTATAATTTCTTACCAGATGAAACACTAATATTATATTTTAATGATAATAGTTTTCCTAATTTATAGACACTAGCATCACACACACACACACACACACACAC
>CABFVX010001043.1:95969-113765 GCA_902151425.1 Timema shepardi | reverse complement strand
GGGTTCACTACCTTTAATTTAACCTTCCCAATTCCTAATCCATTAGAGTAATTAGTAATTAAAGCGTATAACCCGAACGGGTAGTAAGACGCGGTGCTAAATAGTAGTATTATTATTATTATTATTATTATAGTAACTGTTTACAGATGACTATTATTTTTTAAATTAAAAATGTTTTGAAAATGGCTTTAACGTTTATGTTAAAATGGGGTTTTTTAGGCAGGTGCAGTATAGTAAAGTTTTCTAGTGGACCTCTCCTTACCCTCTTCCCCCTAGAAAAAAATAGTTTCCTACACCCTTGCTTGCCAGCGTCTTCACTATATTAAAAATGATCTATCTGTAAGCTCTTATAGTGTTAATGAATTTTTAAAGTGGATCAATATGCCTAGGCTAAACAGGGATTAACATTTAAAAATGTTTTAAGGAATACATGTTTATCAGAAACACACAAATAGCACTCTAACTTATTTGGTCTGACTAACAACAAATAAAAATACTTTCAACAGCTTATCAGAAGTTGTTTGAGTGACTATTTCTAATTATTAATATTTATATTTGTCGAAACAATATACAGCTTATGTGATGTATGATAAATAAGTACAGTAGGAACCCACTATAACAGCTGATTAGGTACCAGAGCCCTGATGTTAAGCAGAAATTGCTTAAACATGAACACAAGCTTTTTTTTAAACTTTTAAATGCATATAAAAGCGTAACAACATGTGTACACTATCATGTATAAAGTGCGCAATACATCTTTCAGTCAAATTAAAATGATTGGAAACAATCAAATAAAAACAATTGAATGAATGATCATTTCATCATTCGATAATCGATAGTTAAAATCATTCAATAGTGCCCATCACTATCGACTGAAATGATGACATAAAATGGCCGCAAAGACATTCACTGCATGCATTATGTCAAAAAACATCATAATAGCGAGACAAGTGTTGAACATAGTGAACATGTATATAATTGAAAACTGCTGTATTAGCAGAAGGTCTAAAGCGAGGCCCTACTGTACATATATACAGTTTTTTTTATGAATACAAATACCAAACATAACATAATGAAATTAAAAACTATATCTTAAGTAATAATATTTAAAAAAAATCAAAATACAACAAATTAGTCATAACATTTACTTACCATCAGGTAATGCTCCCAGCGACCACATAAAATCTAGAAATTCAAAAAGAACAGCTGTTAGTATGTTGATAAAGATGTTTAAATTTAAGAAGTTTATTTAGAAACATTGATGAAACATTACGGTAATAGTTATGGTTAAGTTATTTTAACTATATTTAAATATTATATTCAAATATATGTACTTATATAAAAAAGAGTCTATTAATTAAAATAAAAGGCATAAATTCAAAAATAAAATTAAAACTAAAATGAACTTCAAATAAATTAATATACAACATAAAATTATCAAAACAAATTTTTAGCATCCATGAAATTTCATAACAGCTATTTATTGAATTACTAAGCTACTCTTTGCTACCACACTAAAAATGGAACATGGGACAAATCTGAGATATTATCAAATGGCCATGTGTTCAAATCAAATATTGTGATTTCCAACAAGATTTTGTGTTAAAATAGGAATGTAAACTATAACATTGCATTATGTCAACTATATCTAATTTTCAGTTAGTATGCAGGTCTAGTTTTATAACATACACTAAAGCATTAATATGTACACACATATTAATTTTTTGACGATTATAACATAGTTTTAAGAAAATTAAAAACTAATTTATTTCCCTTTAATAAAAACGTACAGCCACAACATTGGAATGGTGTAACTGTTCAGTGTATTAAACTATTGGTGTATGAATTTGAATTTTTAAATTGAATTTTATTTAGAATTCATATTAAATTTTGTTATTAATGTATGAGATAGTATTGAACAAAATGTAATACAGCTAATTTTCTAAAAATAAGGTAAGTTTTACTTTCAAATAGCATTAATAACATGAGCATAAATAGAAATTACTTTTTAATAGTTATTAACTTATTATTTTAGTCTAAGACATTTAAAAAAAATAGTAGGCCCACTTCATCCATATATTGTGTTCAGTAACTGAAAATATTGTGTGTAGTGGATATTTTATTTGTAATTCTAACAACGCACAGTTTGATTCAGAGACTTGGTAATCATATTACATAGATTAGATTATTTCTATGAATACAAGGTATCTATAGTATATTCTCAGGCTTGTGAATGGGTCATAATCCGAACCAAATATATTAATGTCGGTAGATTGTAGAAAAGTTATATTTCTAAACTAGAAACACACCAGCATTAATAATTTTTAAGAGAGTTTAATGGACACAAATTTGGGTGGCAAAACATAATTATTTTAATTTTTTAAATTGTATAATTTATTGATATTCATCAAGTGTGGCTTAGAAAATAATATTTCTACTAAATAGGGTGTTTTATATCTTCTAATGGTAAGTGGTTATCTGGAGAAGTTTTTTTTTTCAAGAGTTGTCTCAAAACTGTGCTGGTGGGTCCAAACTTCTGTCACCATTGGTTGAACGTTGTGAGCTCTGTTTTTTTGAATGGTTGAACGGAAGGCACTAATTCTACAAGGAATCTAGACTCGCTAACACACTAAGACCAGGGGTGGGGGAGGGGGGTGACTACGGTTTCTACTCTAGGGTGACTAGTCTACGGTTTAGTTTTCATAAAGACAACAAAGTATGATTAAGATTTTTCAAAAATTTATTTTTATTTTACATACAGTTCTCGAAAACCTATTTTTATAACACAAGACATTTGGTTTATTGTTAAATGATTCTAATATATTGCATTGGTATAATAAACATTTAATTAAAGGTTGATTTTTTTTAACAAATAACTGTAATCTTAATCTATTCAATGAGAATCTCTTGCTATAAATGCAAAAAAAAAAGTATCTTTTTGTATACTTTTGTTGCCATTAGTTTGTCTAAATAACATAAGAATACGTACATAAAATTACATTAATTAAGGTCCAAAAAAACACTAAATCGTAGATATAAAAAAATTGAAAACAAAAACACATGAGTTAGACAAAGTCTATCTAAACAATTAATATAGGTCACTTTGATAGCTAATTATTTAATAAATATGTATATATTACAGTAAATGTTAAATAAGTTAATATTTCTAGCTATACTTGACTAAGTAAGTACATTCCTTGTTTCATTAATATAGCAACCTTCACCCATCAAATCAGGCAGCTGGAGGGACTGAAGTACACTCAAATCAAATAAGATGAAGAATCAAAAATGCATAAAATATATTATAATAGGAGGAAAGTTATTTTACATAAACATTTTAAATATAATAAACTCTATTTCTGACTCTAGTAAACCTAGTATTAATGCTCTAAATTAGAACGACTAAAACTTTTTTGTAGATATAGTTTTAAGTAGATTACTTCTATTTTATTTTTAAATGTCACTAAAACATGTAGGCCTATAGCTATCTAATTGGCTCTAATAAGAACCTATATAATCTAATATCACAAAATCTACTACAGAGTAATGAACGAATTTAAAGTGTCCTATGTTAAGTATATTAATCATAGAAGTGTTTTGAAAAAAGTCAGTTATTTTAGAAAAGTTACTAATATGACAAGCGCTATGATTTAGTCATTAATTTTAAACTAAATAAAACTAGTACTTAAATCCAGGGCTGTGGAGTCGAAGTGGGAGTCAGTCAGAAGCCGCTTTGGGTGGAGTCAGAGTTGATAGAACTGTACCGACTCTGACTTCAAAATAAAAGCTTATAATATTATAACAATTAATGGTAAATGTATAGTTTTAATTCTATAGATTTTTGATCATTAAGAACAATATTTGTAATTTCGATTAACAAATTTATTCAAATATAAGTTCACAATGCCAAATAAGCTTCCCATGAAGTAATCTGTAATGGAGAATTTTACTACAGTAAATTTGTTAATATTAAATATTAAACAACGGCAGTTTATGAAGGAGTCGGATAGTATAAAAATGGAAGAGTCAGTCGGAGTCGAAAGTTTGGTATACCAACTCCACAGCCCTGCTTAAATCAGTATTCTACTACTCACGGTCTACAAGTTTTTTTTCTCTCTCAAAATGAATCTAGAAACAGTGCTCGAAATCCCGCGCTACCTACGAGTCTGTATTAAAACCTGTGTTGCATTTCTTTCTCGAGTTTTAGTTTCTCACTTACTGTGATACAATAAGGTAGCGCCATTCTCCTTTGGGCGGTGACTTCCATCCCAAAACTGGAACGGAGCATCGGCTCCTATGACTTGCCCTTTTGACCAACCACTCTCCAAACTTTAGTGCTTTCATTTCTAAGTAAAACACTTTTACCATTACACATATAATATAGTAATTACTTTTATTAGCCTTCTCTAAGCAGTAAAGATGGGACCTAAAATTACTGAATCCTATAGACATTATGAAATTTCATGAACTATCCTGAGAAAAGTCCAAAATACACTAAAAACAGTTTGAAATAAATAATAACCGATACTATTTCCTTAAACATATGAGTATTTTGATATACATTTATTTCATCCTTAGGCTAAAATATAATTTCAGTTTCCGCGCCAAACACATTATGAAGGAAAGTGAATGGAGCAATTTGAAATTGAATCAAATGCGTTTAATATTATATGTATTTTAGTCAATTTTTTAAAATTGTTTATCATGCTTTAAGTAAACACTTTGAACCTTTAAAAATAGTTTTCATATACGTGCTAATATACATTATAACATTGAATGACACAAATTAAAATAAATAAATTTAGCAGTGAAATAAAATAATATATTTGTAGGAAAAAATTATTATATTCCAATTAGTTTGCATGAATAATAGAAAAGTTTCCATAATTTTAGATGATAGCTATAAAAATGATATATTAGCTAATTCAATTACTATAATGTAACATTTAATTAGGAAAGTAGAGTAAGGCATTTGTTAAATTTGAACAATTAACTTGTTTTTTAACACTATTAAAATGTATTACTGCAACAAAACATATTTTTTAGCATGGCATACATGCAGCTTTAACAAAAAATAAAAACGATTCCAAATATGATTGTATACACTTATTAGAACCATGGTAAAGAATTTGATGGAACGAAAATTAAATACATTTTGTAATATTGAAACTATATCCATCTCCCATACCAAAGTAGTAACATCTTAAAATTAAACACCTTTTAGAAAAGATCTCGAAAATACGGTAAGATTATAATTTAACAACAAATTTTTTCTATTTGTTTCAAGAGCATAAATAATTATAGTTAAATGATGTGTACATCTTTTTCTTGGATTAATTACATTCTTTACTCATTTAATTAAAAAAAGTAATGATTATATCAATAAAAGGACAAAAAAATATAATTGTCGAAAAAGATTGATTAATCAAAATTAAATTGTATTGTTATATAATTGATAATATATTTTAAAAGAACACAATAAATTAAAACATTTTAAGGGACATCACATTTATAGATAGTTAAAGAGTATTATAGTTTAATATTAGACACTTGAGCTAATACTACTCCATGTAGATCACAACACACACACATAAGTTATAGATTAAGGTAGGTCAGGATAGGAACAGCTGACAGTGTCACAGGCTATATTTAATTTGCATTATACTTTGTTTTATATGACTGTCTCATATATAATTTTCAAATATTTAAGTTTTAATAACACCATGTTAATTAGTTTATTTATTTTCATTGTTAAAAATAAATTACTAATAAGGATATTTGATTATGGATGACTATAATGAACTATAAATATGTGTTTGAGTCATTTCAAACAAAATATTTAATCACAAATGTTGTATGTCAATTGTATTTTGTTAATTTGTAGTGATATTTTAACTATTCAAATATACATTTACTGTCTAACCATAATAACTCAAGTTTTAACTATTTCACCACCTAGAAATACAATGATCTAACTAATAATTTTAATTTTATTTCTTGTAATATAAGTTATATTTTCGATGGATATGTCTGATTACTTTTTTTCTACCTAATCATGATTTTATTTTGTTTTGCATAGAAAAAACTATATTATTCATAATTTACCACTATAGTATATTATAAAATAGCTTTATTTAAAACTAAACTAAGATTACAATAACTGGAAATCTTTCAATGTAATCTCATTTTTTAGTCAGTACTTATACTTGCTCTTAGCTGCTATAAATTATATTCTCGTTTGCGAATAGTAATTTAACTCATTTGAAAAGTCTTAGCTGCCAAAGTATCAGTTTGAACTTTTCAATTTAGGATGAAATTGCATCCCAAACATTAAATCTATGGCTGCAGCTAGCTTTATATGGTTTATAACATGGCTCAATATAATTAGTTCTCTTTGTAATAAGTATTCTCTTAGATGTTTAAAGCTCTACAAATCCTAAAACCATCAGTTTAAATTTATTTAATAACACTATACTGACTAGAATCTAAACTAGAATGGTTTTTTAAAAAATAAAAAAATAAGAAAGCTAAGTGCTTTGATTTTTCTCAATTTCTCTTTCCAACTACATAGGCACAGCCGCACCACCACTAGCTAATTATATTTTTTTATTTAATAACAATTTATGCTCGTTGTATAAAGGGCAGTAAAATTAAACATATATGATATGGCGCAAACATTATAATTTTTGTCAGGATAGGTTATTTAATTTCAGTGCAAGAATTTCACGATATTTCTTTAGTTAAAACATCATTGTAACATTCAAGAGGGTAATATAATAGGTCTACTTTTATTAATTTATCAAGATTTTCTTTTATAATATCACACCAATTAGTATAAATTTTGGTAGGCATATAATAATTACAGATTCTTTTCAATTTTCTCTTAAATGTGGAGGGTTAAAGTTATTGCATAACTATCAAAACAAGCAACAAAACTATTTATTAAAATTAATTATCTCTCAAAATTCCTTTAACTCAGCTATTTGGACGGTTGCTGAACAATTCATGTTCAACCCTTATTTTATGTTGTATGATCATCGTCAAAATTAATTGTTATTTGTTATTTTTAATACACACATATATTTCCCTCTTTTTTTTTGGCAGCGGAAAAATCCAACCATTTTAAGCTGATTCTAAGTAAATTTAAATTGTATGATGAGTTTATTTAAACCATTTAACTAGCGGCGGTAAAAGAACACGTGACTACTTTTTTACTACCAGTCTTGGGAAATGAACACGATTTAGCCCTGATATAACCACCCTACCAGCTACATCTAGGACACTAAGAAATATCTTTGAGGCAACTTTGGTAAGACTAAACATATACAACAAAAATCCTAATATTTACTCTACACTCTAATAACTTTACTAGAATTTAAATGATGGTTGTAAGAATTAAATAGATGAAGAGAAAAAAAATATATTTCTCTAGGTTAGTTTATTTTTAATGTACTATGAGGAGATGTTAATGTTTTTCTAAGTGATATTTTTTATCAAACTAATTTTGTACAGGTTATGTGCTGTTATGTGTGACCAAAAAGATATTAAATGTGTTTTATCTATTTGGAGGAACCTTAAAATATATTCCTGCATTTAATATTTGAACGTCATAATAAAAAGTTGGGTGTAGACAAATTTCCTTTAAATGGCTAGTTTTGTTCAAGATACATAAAGTTATGTAATTAATCCTATAAAATGAGAAAAATAATAATAAAAAATCATAGGGTTTTAAGATATGTAACATTTGAGATAAAAGTCATAAAATTTTGGATATTGTATAAGCAAAAATAACAGTTTGTAACACGCACAACAAAGTTTGATAAACGTCAATCCAATTTTAGGATATGATTTTCTAATATTGTAATGTATTGCTTAGAAAACATCTCTGCAATTTAACAGAAACATATACACAGTTTTAGTAGAAAACAATAACTAATAAAATACTGAATCGTTGACTTAAAAATAAGAATTGTTTTTATTTTCTTAACATAGAAGTAGAATAAATGTTCAGAGTCATTAGGTAACTTGCTAAATTCATATATAAAAATCTGCTAGTGTATCCAAAAGTCAGCCAATATAGATAGTAATTTTCCTTTCTTAATACATTAATATTCCAATTGGTTACATTCAAAGCTTTTACAAGACTAGTTTCATATAAGTTTTTATTCTTTGTGAATACATTTGTGCAGTGATATTTTAAAATCACTTTAAATGCGCTAATATCAGTGGCACACATTTGTTTATAAAATTACTGTGCGTGTGGGCGATCAAATGGATCATTGGAGAGAGGGAAGTTTACTATTATAGTCCCGTCAAGCCTTGGTAACAACCTACCAGCTACCACTGATCAGTAATAATTTATTTGAAAATAGTTGAATTATTGTGTCAATTGTATTCAAAAAAATTCTATGATTCGTTACCAATTATAAAATAAAGTCTAAAGGGTATTATAAAATAGATCTGAATAGTTCTAAACCTATCAAACACATACATAACTTATATTTGATTAATTTTAATTAAGTTAATATCATTTTAATATATACAGTAATTGATTTGATGCGACCTTTTTATATAATGTCACTTAGAGAAAGCAAATTTATACTTTTAGTATCAAAATATCCTAATTTTCAGGCATTTCATTTAAGACCTAATCGATATAAAAAGATCTTTAAAACTGTGTAGTCATAGGTATTTTGAGTTTGCCTCAAAGATTTTCAAATAAATGTGTACTACACTACAGTGAAATACTATAAACACTAATCAACTCATTAAATATGAGTGATATGGAGGTGTGTTACACACACAACCCTAAACAAAGCTATAACTCTAAAAAATATAATTCAAATATATTCTAAACTTAAAAAAATATTTCATCAAAATTACACTTAAGTTTTTAACTACAGTAAATTGCGTTTAAAAATATTTTGGAACCATATAAACTATGCAGTGAAAACGTACTTGTATTAAATATAACTACATTAATTCTATGACATAGTGTCAATAACATAAATAATACGCATTTAAGTAGTCGAGCCTATGTATAAAACATCTTTTTATATCTGAGTAATTTTCTTTCAATAATAAAAACAAGAATATATAAAAATCGTTAAAATATCATATTTAAATTTGTCATGTAAATTAAAATATTTTACATCTTATTAGAAATATTATTTCAGAACTAGTTCTTTATAAATAATTAATTACTGAGCATAGTGATTTATATTTGTTGGGAATCACATGGATGCGATGGATGTACAATACATCGGTAAAAAAACATAATCAAAACTAAAAAATTGAGCTATTTCTGTAATAATGATAATTTATCAAGGAATAATAATAGTGAAGATGAAATAATATTATATCCATAGCTTTTGTCTGATTGAAAAAAATACATTGGAGTTTACAACATAAATGTATATTAATACTTATAATAATGTGATTGAAATATCTTTAAGCAATAAATATCAAATTTTCCCTCTAGTATAAGTATTTAAAATATTTAACTATATTATTGATAATATATAACACGTTAGTGTTATTTAAATGCATTTAATTTAAGGAAGTAATTGATTACTAAAGCTTTATGAAAAGTGTAATATTTACTAAGTTTGTAAAGTTTTAATTAGAGGATAGTATTGATCTAAACTGATTTGCCTGGATCAATAAATAAAGATTTTATGAAAAATATAAAAATAAGAAATGTGTGTAGTGGTTGTGAATAAAATATAATTATTCAGAGTATTATCTAGTGTTCTAGGTCAGTTCAATATTTGGCACACAAAAGACAGTAAATCTAACCTCCCCTCCACCTAGTATCCCTCTAAAGGTTCTATTGTCTGAATGACCAAGAAGACAAAGGTTCTATGGACCAGATTAACAACGGAAAAGAGAGAGGTTCTATTGGCCGGATGAACTAGGGGACAGAGAGAGGTTCTATTGACTGGATGAACGAGGGGACAGAGAGAGGTTCTACTGACTGGATGAACAAAAGGACAGAGAGAGGTTCTATTGTATGGATGAACGAGGGGACAGAGAGAGGTTCTACTGACTGGATGAACAAAAGGACAGAGAGAGGTTCTATTGACTGGATGAACAAAAGGACAGAGAGAGGTTCTATTGGCCGGATGAACAAAGGGACAGAGAGAGGTTCTACTGACTGGATGAACAAAAGGACAGAGAGAGGTTCTATTGGCCGGATGAACAAAGAGACAGAGAGAGGTTACTAGTTATTGTCCTGGTCTAGATCTGCTGGTGGCCTGGGAGAGGCGCGAACATGGGTCAGAGTCCCACAGCGGCTGGGTGGTACATGGCCGACATGTCTAGACCTTGTATCCCTAGCAGGTCACTCATGCTGTACGACAGGGTAGGCGGGTGGTGGTGGTGGGGGGGTGGTCGCATCGCAGCCACAGCGCTTGCAAACGCGCGCTTGCAAGAGGCGGCGGCGTGCACAGCCCCTGCGACACCGTACAGTGTGGGAGTGGGAGCGTACTGGAGGGGATTGGGGGCGGTCTGGGCGGCGGCCGTCGCCATGGGAAGGAACCCGGCCAGGCCGCCCCCGACGGGGTGGTGGGCTGCTGTGGCCGGGAGGGGATAGGGTGTGTATCGGTAGGCAGCGGCGGACGCGGCTACGTTGGAGGCAGCCGTAAAACCGGCGGCGGTGGCGGGATTCAGCATGAGCAACTCACCGTATGCGCCCCGACCCGCGGCGCGCGTCTTGGCCAGGTTCGCCGGTAACATCACCTCTTTAGGTTGAGCCTTCTTGCACTCCACCTAAAAGAGAAGTGTCGGTATTAGCTGAAGTGCAGATATAACCTCTTGCAGATATCACCTTTTTCACTCCACCTGAAAGAGAAGTGTCGGTATTAGCTGGAGTGCAGATATAACCTTTTGCACTCAACCTGCAAGAGAAGTGTCTGTATTGGCTGGAGTGCAGATATAACCTCTTGCGGATATAACCTTTTGCACTCCACCTGCAAGAGAAGTGTCTGTATTAGCCGGAGTGCAGGCAACTTCAACTCTTTAGGTTGAACCTTCTTGCGCTACACCTGCAAGAGAAGTGCCTGTATTGGCTGGAGTGCAGATATAACCTTTTGCACTCAACCTGTAAGAGAAGTGTTTTGTATTAGTCGGAGTGCAGGCAACTTCACCTCTTTAGGTTGAGCCTTCTTGCGCTCCACCTGCAAGAGAAGTGTCTGTATTAGTCGGAGTGCAGGCAACTTCACCTCTTTAGGTTGAGCCTTCTTGCGCTCCACCTGCAAGAGAAGTGTCTGTATTAGCTAGCGTGCAGACAACTTCACTTCTTTATGTTGAGCCTTCTTGCACTCCACATGCAAGATAACAAAGCTTAAAACACTAGAAAGGGTAGCGATAAAATCAAATCTTAACAAACAGTAAATCTAGTTAAAATTACCAAATTTAATAAAATCACACAGTAAATGGGTTTCAATACCTGTGTTCTGTTATTATTAAATGTACATAAATATCACTAATCTTAATACATTATTATTGTTATTATTATTATTATTATTTCTAGCACTTAACGTTAATGTGTAATGATAGGGTGATTGTGAGATGAAATGGAGGACCTAAAGTTTAACGTGGCATCCGGACCACGGTGGAGGCCTGCCATTCCACCTTAATAAATTAATGTATATTTCTCCTTGGTACATAAATTAGCAATACATATTTATACGTCAAATCAGCTGATCAACATCTGTAATTTTTGATAAATATTATCAATAGGCCCTACATATTTAATAACAATAATAATATAGTAAAAGGTTACCAATATTGATTGGAAAATATATATTTTTATAAGGTTCATCCTTCCAATATCCTTCTGAAGTATGGAGTGTCAATGCAGCAAACAAACCCTCAAATATTAAACCTTAACATTAATATTTAATTGTATTTTTGTGAACAGAGTAAAATAATCAAAGCTACTATAACATACTATACCTATAGCTATACCTATGGATTTGATTGGTTCATTGGTTCATCCAGTAGTGATATTATAGGAATTATATGGAAGCATTTTGTGTTACAAAAATGTGAATATCTAATAATATGTTTTAGATAAACAAATAAATCTAGGAAAAAATCAATGGAACAGGTGTTATAATAAATAAGATTTCTTTAAATAACTAGTAGTACTCTATTAAAATATAATGTATGTTTTATAGATAAATTCGGGACACTATTTCATAGCGTAATAATTTGGCGAGTTTTCAAATATGCAATTAATAAAAAAGACAAATCATATTTGATAATTTGTTAACTTAATTTTGGAGTTTGGTAAAAATAGCTCTAGTTATTTCTTAAAATGAGGGTGTTGAAGAGGAAATGTTGAAAATATGTTTAAAGGGAGGTATTGAAAAGTAAGTATTAAAAGGAGGCATTGAAAAGTTATTTAAAAGCAGGTATTGAAAAGTAAGTGTTGAAAAGTAAGTGTTGAAAAGGAGGTATTGAAAAGTAGATGTTGAAAAGGAGGTGTTGAAAAGGAGATATTGAAAAGTAAATGTTGAAAAGGAGATATTGAAAAGTAAATGTTGAAAAGGAGATATTGAAAAGTAAATCTTGAAAAGGCGATATTGAAAACTTTGTATCCAAAAGTATGTGTTTAAAAGAAGATATTGAAAAGTAGGTGTTTAAAAGGAGGTATTGAAAAGTAGATAATTAAAAGTAAGGGTTGAAAAGAAGGTAATTAAAAGTAAGTGTTGAAAATAAGATAATTAAAAGTAAGGGTTGAAAAGGAGATATATAAAAGTAATGGTTGAAAAGGAGGTATTAAGAAATTATTGTAAAGTAGCTCACCATTTTGTTGTTAATTTCATGGAAGTGAATCTCACACACTTTGTCTACGACATCTTCACTTTGGAACGTGACGAAACCAAAACCTGCAAAGGAGAAAAATCACACAGCTATTATAAAATGTATAATTATATCATAATTAATAAAATAAGTATGTTACATTTTCAAAACAATCAGATAGATATGCTTTTTTTTATTAATAAAGGAAGATTTATAAAACCAACAAGAACTGGTATATACTATATACCAATGGCAGCTTTTCACTATCAAAATTGCAAAATCGAGCCATATAGAAATAAAATAGTTTACTAAAAAAACTGTTGGTGATTTCTCAACAAACTATGAAACCAGAGCCGCCACTATTTCTTTATTACAAATTTCCTTACGTATTCAAAGCTTTCCTAAAATAATTCCCATTTTTTCAAACGACTAATTGAAATATCAAGTATATTTATTTTTATAAGTGACTGCTGTGAAGTCACGTATCGTAACTGATGTGTAGAACTGGATACTTTGACCTTGATATAGACATTATGCAATCATTACACGACACAGTGTTTAAATAAGAGGGAAGGGGTAAATACATATATTCGAATCGGTATGCATCTCCTAAGCTAGCTTTTTTACGATTCTATAAAGAGGCCCTAATCGTAAACATTTTCGTCCTCGAGATTACGATAGATTTCACTCAATGTTTATATACCCCTAACCCCAAAATCTGGGTCTCCCAATCGGTCTGTCGTGTCACTGGGTATACAGCAGGAACACTATGATGGATTTTGTTAACACTAAATGTAGGTGTTATAACTTATAAGGTCGGGGGAAAATAGAGATTTAGATTTAAAACTAAGCGGGACTAACTGATAACTGATTTTGAAAATTCTACATTTTTAAAAATAAGCTCTAACGATTTTGTAGAAACTTTTTATCTGTAGAGTATTCTTCGTGGTTAATAGCAGTGTATACATGTGCGTAGGGAGAATCTCATTTTGGTAGGAGGGATAGGGGTTTTTCAAACTAGCACGTTTAGAACAAGAGGATATGAAGAATTAATACTAATAAACTGAGAAATAAGAATATGCTTAATTTATATTCTTGAGACAAAGTATATCTTATATATATATATAAAGTGTAAAACAGGTAAAACTTTACAAGTGGCTATATAACTATTATTTATATTATACTTTATTAAATGATTCAAATTATCAAATAGGTTAACATAAAATATTATGCTTTAAAAGTCATGTATAAAATCATCTTTTAGGTGTAGCCTTAAAGAGTAAAACCAGCTCGTCTGATGACATTGCAAAGCGTCCTTCAACTAACTACCTCAGCCTCCACCGAAATCTCATGATTCACACTAATAAGTGCAAGTCTCGTCACACGATAATTTCCTGTGGTGTTTCTTAGGCATGACTCTAAACACCTAAGTGTAGAGAAAGTACGCTCAGGGGTTGCTGTCGATACTGGAAGTGTAGCTAACATTGCAAGAAGTTTCCAAATATTTGGGGGAAAGTCCAAGCTACACTGTAGGAAAACTTCAATAGCAGTCGTCATTCTTTTTCATTCAATCTCGCCCGCTTTGCTTTCCAGGTGGTGATCTCAGTTGAACATGTACAGTACTTGTGTTAGGAAGTATAGCACAATGGCAATTAACAATCTCAACAAATTATTACTTCTCAACCATTGTTTTCAATCTTGATTTGTTTTCATCAGCATACTCAGAAATAATTTGATGAGAAACCTTAAACAACTTCCCCTCGATAACGCGTAGAAGATTTTTTTGATATGTCTTGATATTTTATATGGTAATCTCAATCTGCATGATCAGAAAACATTTCTTAACCTTTTTGATATTTGTTGAAAGGCTTTTTCACCAAACTTCCAAGGCTTAGATGACTTTCCTTCCCAAAATATT
This sequence comes from Timema shepardi, assembly GCA_902151425.1. Taxonomy (NCBI): domain Eukaryota; kingdom Metazoa; phylum Arthropoda; class Insecta; order Phasmatodea; family Timematidae; genus Timema; species Timema shepardi. Next base: position 99,037 of record CABFVX010001043.1, on the reverse strand, counting down.
GTTTAGAAAATATTACACAAAACTTGCTGAAGGTACCAATTTCCTTTTTGGAGAAAAGGAGCCAAGAAAACAATTTCATCCAAATGTGTTAACAACAAGTGTCTTGGATCTTTGGGGTCAACAGGAAAAACATAGTATTTAGGAGTAATCCAAGAAGATCCAAGCATTTTTTTTATCTCTGGAGATCGCTCATAGATTTATTCAAATACTCTCATATGTCATTCTCACTCCACATTGACAATGGATCCGCATTATATTTAGGTGAAAAATTGTTATCATCCCTATGATAAATGCAATCAAAGGTGTGGTCACTAGTAGCGCCTGGTTTTTATTAGAAGTAGAGGTCAGTCTATCTATTGCAGTGGAGGTACTGAGAGAAATACAATCAAAAGAAGAAACTCCAAACATGCAATCATTGGTGTCAGTAATTTTGTCACTCAGTAGGGACACTAGTTCTGGGCGCAGTTGGCACACAAATGCTCTAACCAGAAGAACTAGGTGAATTTTCAATAGAGACATTTTTGGAAATGTTCATGGTTGTTAGGAACACCTGTCCCTTTCTTTTTAATCGAGACGAATTTAAAAAGTGATGATTGTTTCAAATAACGTTTCATTGTTGTGATTATCATGTAATGATTGCTCTCCTATGCAGAAAAAAATCAACTAAGCTAATTATTGGCATTAGGGATAAAATTTAATACTAAATTTCTACTAAAATATCTCATAATGTGTTAAGTATTATTAATATCACTATTATTAAGTGTTATTCCTATTATGATAATCATCATCATCAGAGATAATGGGCCAGTTTCATAGTCAAATTTAGTACGCCTCAAGTGCGGTGCTACACTAAGTACATGACGACACCTACCTAAACCAGAATGGAATGGGCCGTTCTCGCATAGGAAACTGGCCCATTCCATTCTGGTCTAGGTAGGTGTCGTCATGTACTTAGTGTAGCACCGCACTTGAGGCGTACTAAATTTGACTATGAAACTGGCCCAATTATTTTACTTGCACTTGGATGTATGACAAATATTTTAGGTCATTGATGTTAAAATATATTTATGCAAACGTTTTAAAACTATATGCTATTTGGATCACAAACAATTTAATATAAAACCCAACTATAAGTATAGTAGCCCCATGGCTACTTTGGTGCTGACTGACAGCTCACACCTGGCTTCTGACAGTCAACATTTAGGTTATACATCTAAATGTTGACTGTAAGAAGTGACAGATGCTAAACACATGTTTTTTCCGATCATATGGTTCAGCGTAGGGATACATAATGTGGTCTGGTAACGTTTTAAAGCCGTCAGTCAGCACCAAAAAAGTCATGGGGCTACTGTACAACATTATATTGTACTTACCAATAGGTTTATTGCCAGAAATATTTGCACACCTACATAAATTAAGTACCGGTAATATTACAAAATGAACTATAAAACAAAATCACTGTATTATTATTTTTAGCACCTCGTCTTACTAAACGTTCGGGTTATACGCACGAAAGTACTGCAATTTGCGATTCTTTCAATGAATATAACCAACAACACCTCCTTTCAAAGAAGATGAAAAATAACTGCCAGTGCCCCACAAACTAAGAGAAGGGTACAAAAGTGAAGCAAGGTGACCTTGAACGGGAAGGAGGGGAAGTAGGTGAGTAAAATATCCTGACTAAAGGGGAAAAAATTAACTTTTAAATTAATACATTTTGTTATTGGCTAGTAAGTGACCCTTTAATAACTGGCCACACTTAATGTAGCGAAACACTAACTTTTAAGCGTATAATATTAACAATTAAAGCGTATAAACCGAACGGGTAGTAAGACGCGGTGCTAGATATTATTATTAACAATTAAATAACAAATCTGCCTATTTATTGAAAACACCTTATTGTAAATATGTACTTAACTAGACGATAGATGTAATATTAATTCATTTGTATGTATTTAATGCAAAATGAAAAAGTTATAGCCTAAAGTTCGTTCACGGTAGGAGTTTACCTCTGAAAGGACTTTTTTCCCTACCAGAAATCTATTATATAGTAGGATATTGGTAAGAAAAAAGACCTTTCAGAGGTAAACTCCTACCGTGAATGAAGAATAGATACCGGTATATGTGCATGTGCATGCTGATTTCTTTTAACACTCAATTTCTGTAAACATAAAAAGCTTCTGGAAATTTAATTTTGAATTAACTACATTCAATATACATATCATAGCAAAATGTATATTTAATTTTATGGTTTCATTTCCTTTTTTTTCAATATAAAGGTCTAATAAAAGACTAAGTTTTTTTTTATCTCCACGTATTACCACCTAGTCTGGTTACACGCATAAAGTCCGTTCACCGTAGGAATTGTTTTCTGAAAGGCCTTTTTCCCTACCAGAAATCTATTACATAGTAGAATATTGGTAGGAAAAAAGACCTTTCAGAGAGTAATTCCTACCGTGAATGGAGTATAGATGATAATTAATCTAATGGAGTAGGGATGAGGAAGGAAGCATTTTAGTGGTAATCTACCCACATTTGCATGGAAGGAAAATGGGACACCGTTTGGGGGGAAAAAACCACCCTCAGTAGAACCAAATGGGATTTTAACCTCAATCTCCCCATCTTCAGCAGGTCAGCCTAACACGAGAATTAAGACTGAGACCATTCGGTCAATGAAGTGGGTAAATATTTCTATTAAGTGTCATCAAGTTAAAGAATATTGCAGTACTTTTCTTTTATTTAACTTCCCTGTGATTTTCCGGTTTTCCAAGCGCGGGGAAAGTATTATAGGCCCTAATCGTAAACATTTTCATCCTCGAGATTACGATAGATTTCACTCAATAGTTTGTGTAACCCTAACCCCAAAAATCTGGGTTTCCCAATAGGTCTGTCGTGTCACTGGGTATACAGCAGAGATATAGGGATAGGCAGTGGAGACAGCTTGTATTACATTTGAAATTATTTAAGCGACCTTTCTATCAGATTTATTGGAAAAGAAAGAACGGTACAGGTGCAGCACTTATAAAAAAAAAGTGTTATGTTTTTATTTTGAAAAAAAAAAAAAAAAA
>CABFVX010001043.1:83325-95896 GCA_902151425.1 Timema shepardi | reverse complement strand
AAAAAGGTTAGTGACTCGAGGGAAGTCATCCAGCCGAATGCGTATCGCACCTTAAGAGCATTCAAATCACCGAACGTTTTCACCTTTTGAAAGCAGTTTACTAGTAATGCAGCGTCACCCTTAAAAAAACATTTTAGTGCTTTTAAAGGATAAAATCTATGCACAAAATCGAAACACATCAAGAATATACGCACGAGCTTTAAAACGGTCACGTACTTCTGTGATCAAATAGTTTAAAAGGTATCGCAATAAACTAGACTGCCGATGATAGGGATATAGGGGTTCTAAGCCCGGTCAGGGGTACTAAGGATGTTTTTTTATTAAATGGTTTCCCCACTCTCTTCGCACTCATTCACGGTTTAATTTCCTCTGAATTCACTCCCTAATGGGTAGTAGGACATGGCACAAAAAAAAAAGTCAATGTGTAATTTTCCTTTCTAGAATTTCTAAAATATTCAAAACTTTAATCCACACTTGACTGCCGAGGAAGGTTCTATCTACCTGGATAAAAAGGAACTCAGAATCAAAATATGGAATATATTTGATTGAGATAGAAATCTTGGAAATAAATTTGTCGAGGAGAGTCTGAGATTGTTTCAGAGTACGGGGATAAATCATCCAGAAGCAAATGAAACTTCCGCCTCTCTTCTCAAGTCTAGTTTATTTATTAGAGTCCGTGTCACACAAATTGTCTTTGGATAACTTTTTCAAGTTTGCCACCGGTCCTTTCTTTTCTTCTTCTTCTTCTTTAGCATATTTTATATATATACATATATATGTATATATACATATATATATATATATAAGGATTTGGGTGGGGGTGGTGACAATCGCTTGAGAAGTAGCTGTAATATACTTCGCCCTCGACTTCATTTTTATAAAAAAAGATTTTAGATGAGTCTTGGGTGACTAATGACGTCAAGACATGTTTTTATTATAAAGTTAATTTTTAGTTGAAATATTATATAGATGTATGGATAGTCAAAGTATTCAAAATGTACAAAATATAACCTTTGCATTCACGTTTAATAATACGAGATGACACTAACTATTGTATTTTGCTGAGAAACATTTGTAAATAGATTAACCCACTGTAATTTTTTTTATCACCGCGTCTTACTACCCGGCCGGACTATCCTCACTTATAGCCCTCGTAAGATATCGATATTAGGTGTAATTCAGAACAAATGTACCCAAATTTTTGTGGCGGTGGAGTAGGAAACTATTTAATAAAAACAATCCCCTAATTACACCTGGTTGGAATTAGAACCCCAACCAAACACCTCATTACTAGATGAGAATGACGACTTAGTCCATGTATCCACCGATGTGTGATCGTATAAAATTAAAACTATTTATATTCAATTTAAAGTGGAAGGGACTGGAACACAAGGTAACATTCATATTTTTACATTTAAATTATTTGGCCAACATTTAAAAATAAAATTATATATATATATATGTATTACTTTAGTAGATACGTTTAGTTTAATTTTCTTCGCCTGGTGACCTCAACAGTTCTTGAATATATGTCATGAGTATCAGGGGTGCCCACAGGAGGGCGAAAGGGGCAGTTATCCTCCTTGAGATTATGAGGTTGTATAGATATTAGAAGTAGGCTAATTCCCCGCCCAACATTGTTCTTAACTAGCGCTCAAACATTGCCCCCAGCCAACAAACAGTTATAGAATATAGCTAATAAACTAATAATTGCTATCGCAGGCCACCTGCTGACTCTAGGGTTGATAGGTTGGCGCATGCACGAGCAATTCCAACGGTATTCGCCATTCAAACCGTCGTGGTCAAGTGTCCACCCAAGAATTAGGATAAATTTGAAATATTTTTCTTATGTTGTATGTTATTTTCAGAAGACAAGGATTGCCTTAAAAAAATGTCTTTTGAGGCTTCAATTTAATAAATTTCCATACCCCTCACCCCCGGAGAAAAATCCGGCGGGCGTCCTTGATGAGTATAGCTAACTTTGATGAAAAACTTTTTAAATGATGAGAAAAGATCCGGACCAAAGTCCGCTACCCGCATTACAGATATTCAACAACTGTTGAGATTATCATATTGTGTAGAAACTTAAATTAAACATATCTAGTGAGGCAATATTGTATTTATTTTTGTAAAAAAAAAGTGTTTGGTTAAAATATAAATCACCTTAATTAGCTTTGAAACCAATACCGTGCATTAAATACCCTTCGAAACATTAAGACCCACCAGACCCGTTTCAGTGGTCGCAAGGTCTAAGTCGTTAATCTTGCAATATAATAAACCGCCGATGACGTGTAAATTGGGGTTCGATCTCGGTCGGGTGTACCGAGGGTGGTTTTTAACTAAACGGGTCTCCACTCTCCCTCAACGCAAATGTGGGTTCACTTCCTCTAAATTCAACCTTACTCTTCTCTAGCACGTTATAGTAATTTAGTACATAGGCGTATAATCCGAACGGGTAGTAAGACGCTACGCTAAAAAATAAATAATAAAGGACCTGCCAGATTATGGAGCTTGGTAGCCCTGCTCGTGTGTTTGGCAATCCTGAGGTGGATCACGGAAAACAAGAGACGGTGAAGGTAACGCGCGCGCACGCGCCAGTACGTCATTATAAAAGGGGGTGAGGGGTAATTTGACATTTCCAGATCTCCCTGGAGATGGCATGACCTGACATTCAATTCAGCACTACCCCTATTCGCCCCCATTGCAGCAGACCCGAGAATTCCCCCCAGACAACAAAACTGAGGAAAGCGGGAACAAGATTAAAAAAACTGTACCGTGCCCCGCACAGAAATTTTTCGCTCCTTTATCTAAAAATGGAGATATTTACTTAATACACATAAAATTTGTGAAACTAAATAATATACAATATTGCAGAAACATTGATTTAAAAAAATTGGCATGTCTGTTCACCAAAGAGCATAACAATCATGTCTCCAGATTATAGAGAGCATTTAATCTGTGAGAAGTGATGTTCAAACATCGCGTGGTTTTGGGTGACGTGTATCTAGGCCCGTTGATTGGTGCTTAATGCAGTCATTGGAATCTCCTGGTTGGCAGATTTCAGCTAGTGTGTATCCTGGAGCAGAGCTCTGGGCAGTTAGTTCCAGACAGTTGGTGTAGATAGCTAGTTCTAGACAGTTGTCAAGTGTGTATTAAGACGAGTCCGTTTAGCGACGGCGTGCCTTACGTGCCATGAGTGTAACCATGACTGAGACATTGGTTAGACATTGGTTAAGACAGTGGTTAAAGAGTTGTGATCCCACTGCTGCCAAGGGAAGTTAGGAATCTCAAGCGATATGTTGACCGGGGATGGGGGAACGACTCTTAGAAGGTGTCGTGAGTTTTACGGCGATGTATGAGAGCAGATTACTTTGGGAAATAAACCAACAGTAATGTATGTGATAATAATAATAATTATTATTATTATTAGCACCGCGTCTTACTACCCGTTCGGTTTATACGCACTTACGCTAATGTGTGATGGTAGGGTGATTGTGAGATGAAATGAAGGACCTACAGTTTAGCGTGGAATCCGAACCACGGTGGAGGCCTGGCATTCCCCACATTCACAAGATGTCTTGTTAGAGGTGAAGGAAGGGTTTGGTAATCAGATAAATCTTTGCCGGGACCGAGGATTGAACCCCGGCCGCCAGCATAGAAGTCTGACAGCTTACCCCTAGACCACCAGGTCACATGTGATTAATTGTTTTTTATTGAGTCTCTCGCTTAGATCCTTCACCTATAAATGATAGCCAGCAGTCACGAATATTTAAATGTGGAAGTGTAATAGTGAGCCAGTAATATTTACATATTTGTGTCAGAGAGTGCGATAATGTCGGCCAGACCTTACATTTGCAATGATAAATTATTTCGGATTTCCAATTGTTGTGTGGATATTCGCTTATGTAAAGTACCTTCTACCCTACCCTCTAAATCAGCGGTTCCCAAACTTTCTCAACTCGCGAACCCCTTTCACAAACATCTGAGTTACACGAACCCCTTGGTGAATATCCATGACCACGCACTTAATTTTATACTGTTGCGGTTCTTATTTCTAAACTGCAACATTACAAAGAATTAGTACTTATTAATACGTCTGTTATATACACATGTCTTGAGTTTGTCGCACATGTGAAAACACGCACTCTAGTTAACACTCTCAGACCCGTTGCTCGAATGTCTCTCCTGACACACCTGTCCGGTTTAACCCTACACTCGGCCCGTTGGAATGTCCTCCACCCCCTTACCAAATAGAATGAAATAATATTAAGACTACTTAAGGTGAGGTAGAAGGGAGTGCGCGTAATTTTATAGTTTTTATAAAAATGATTTTTTTTTGCCAATATAAATAAAATATTTATCCAGTAGCAACAGAGAGTTTAGTTTTCTGCACATGATAATATCAACAGATCTTGAATATCTGTCGAGGGTGTCCTGGAATTTTGTCAAAACTTTTTAATTAAAGAGAAAAAGTTTTGACAATATTTCAGGACATCCTTGAGAGATATTTAAGATCTGTTGATATTATCATGTGCAGAAAACTAAACTCTATGTTGCTACTGGAGAAATATTTGATTTATATTGGCAACAAAGTTTCAATTCTATAAAAACACTTGCGCTTCCTTCTGCCGCACCTTAAGTAAAAGTTCTAATAATTATACATTTGTTTTAAAAATTAAATTTGACAATAAATAAGCAAAGTACTGTAGTAAGATTTTCTTATCTTTACTGTCAAAATATTATCACATTTCGCATGTTTTTAAAGAGCCTCCTATAATCACAGAATTCCATGCAAATTTAAGTTTAAATTTTTCTAACCAGTTTTAACAGCTACTCACCTCTGCATGTGACTTAGTGAGAAAGATGCGTTTGCTTTGGATGGCACAGAGCTTTAAAGTCAAGAATCACAGACAATAAATAAAGTCTCAAGTCACTTTCAGCATTGAGCCTGTTTCTGTATTTATTTTTATAGGCATATGAAGAAAAAAAAATTCTCACTCAAATACGTAGAATAAAAGTCTAACAAAGTTGTAATAGATTTTTACCGAACAATGAAAACTCCTCCTTTAAACTTAACCAGAAACCAATTAGTGACAGAGATATATAGATTTTCTTTAATTCAAAATCAGTGGAAATTTCAAGGAGCTGCTCTTTTTCACTCGCTCTTAATGTGGAGGATTTCAAAACTGCTGTCTCTTCCAGGGGATTGCAAATCCAATTGTTATTATGGCTGGGAAATATTCTTTGAAGGTTTTTCTAAGCCCCTTCTAGTGTTTTATAACCACGTTCTTTACATTTTCATCAAAAGAAAGCTGATTTTCTACAATGAAGTCGTGAAAGGTAACAAAACACTCCGTTTGATTACTAATTAAACACGTTTCCCATAATTTTGTTTTTTATGAACGACTTGATTCGGTATTGTACAGTAAAAACGTTAATATTTGTCCCCTGAAGAGAAAGATCTAAACTGCTCATTTTCTAGAAAATGTCTGCTAAATATGCCAAAGCCTGGAACCACATTTGATCTTGCATGCAATTTTATTTGTGATAGGGATGGTTGGTAAGAAAAATTAAAACTTCGTGTTTAAGTTCAAACAATCTTGTAAGAGTTTTACGTCGAGATAACCCCCTGACTTCAATGTGATACGATAAACAGTTGTGAATGCTTCCTATTTCCTCACAAAGTGCTGCGAAAATCCACCATTACAAACACATTTTGGCGAACCCCTTGGAAGATTTCGCGAAACCCCAGGGGGTTTGCGAACCACAGTTTGAGAACCACTGCTCTAAATCATTCGCCCAGAAAAATTAGATTTGACATTTTGTTTGTAATGTCAAACAGTGCCTAGATAAGAATTTTAATCAAAATCGTTAGAGCCAATTTCAAGAGAATGGATTTTATCTCTCTTGGTTATTAAATAAACTACCCTACCCTTAATTTTAGGGTTAGGTATCTAACTCACCTGGGGAGCCTCATGAAACCATACATACCGAGTTTTAGCCTTATCGGAACTAGTTTCGGGTCGAAGCCTAAGTAAAGAGAGACAGACATCGCGAAAACTACTTTTTCTCTTTGAGGGGGTCATAACACGTCGACATTTGATCAAAATCTAGAGTTCGATTTTTTTGACGATAACAATACTTCTGTCTACGAAAGGTCAAGACAAAGTTAAAATACACTTTTCTGTGGTTTGTTTAGCAATTAATAAATTGCGAAAATTAGACCAATGACATTTTACAAACAGATTTTATTGTTGTTTTTTCCAACTTAATTTTGGTTCCCGATCGGATTAAACAAATACATTAATTAGGATAATGGGATAGATGAGGTGGGTTGAATTTGAAAGGAAATGTATCCTTATTTGCGTGGAGGGTGGGAAACCATTTAAAGAATAAAACAGAGATTCAAGTCTCGTCCTTCCCAACCAGACGAGTTCATTATGCCTACCAATATTAGTAATTATTGTTGTAATTGATTACATTTATTGAATTACAATATCGAGTTTTTGTTGTATCAAGTGGGGAGCTGTGTGTGTGTGTGTGTGTGTGTGTGTGTGAGAGAGAGAGAGAGAGAAGAGAATTGCATTTATTTAAAGATTGAACTAAAAAGTTTTAAGAAAAAAAAGACTTGACATAGCCTAGGGCTATTTACTAAAATTGAATTATGTTTGTACATTTAAAGACAGCACACAATAACATTCTAAGCCGCCTTACAAATTGGCAAAGTTGTGTGAGTTTTTCTTTATAAATAATTAATCAAATCAAACAGCGCGAGAGACAAAGAATACACAATCCGACAACTGGAAGTAGAACACAGCTGGGGAGCGTCACCCATTTTTTTTCAACGGCTTTTATTTTATTTTCCTTTTATTAAATTTCTTGCCAACAGTCAAAGTAATTACAAAAGACAAACGTTAAGAAGATAAAAATAAAAACATAAACTGAAGTATTATGATATACAGATATATTTTTGAACGCGTCTCACTACCCTTTTAGACTTTACACATTTAATCAAACTAATGGGGTAAGGATGAGGAAAGTTAAAAGAGATGCACTTTGTTTTCATGGCGGAAAGGGTGGTTGGGGTGAGAGGGAAACATTCTGGAAACGCTGTCTGCAGTGAAACTTTCCCTCCACCGGCAAACCAAGCTAGACGAGCATGACGTTTAGTCCGCGTGTCCACAGATTCATATTAATTAGCAATGCATAGTATTCGTAACGTGAACATATGATAAATTATGAATGTAATTAGATTCTTTTCAACGTGTTAAGGTGGTGGGGAGGGGAGTGAGTTAAGGTCAGTTTTTTTTGATGTTTTTAAAACTTTTACTTTTTGGACACAACAAATAAAATATCTCTAGAGTAGATACGTTTAGTTTACACATGGTGATATTAACAGTCCTTGAGTGCGTTAAACCTGAACAGGTATTAAGGCGCGATGATAAAAACAACAACTTAAATATATATTATGGGCACGGCGGAATTCCATGAGCAAACTTTTTTTTTATCATAATTTTAAAAAAATTCTCAGCTAATTCCAGGACAACTATGACAGCTAATCAAATATTATGTAAGCAAATGCTTGCCCTATGGTGTACCTCGAATACTTTCTCGCTCCTCTATCTAAAAATAGAGACATCTACATAAAAACTAGTAAGATTTGTGAAACGGAAGAATATACATTTTTGCAAAAACAAAATGGAAAAAGGGAAAGGCATATTCTACCAATGAGCATAAATGAAATAATATAAAATGTTAAAGAAACATATTAAGAAAAAAGTAATATATATCTGTTCACCAAAGAGCATATCAATGAAGTCTTGATTTCCCAGATCACAATTTAAAACAATATTTATTTGTTTATAGCTCAGAAATAATTGGTTGAAAATATAATACTTATATTTCAAATAAATATTTCTTCTTTTTAACAACTTTGCAATGATACCTTGTTTCATATTTCAAAGATATGCAGAGATATTATAAAAATTGAAGATATCTACTTAGTTAAAATACCTTTAGAGTCGTTTTTATGGGACAATGAGAACTGCCATCTTGATTTATAATGTTAAAAATAATACAGAGATACGAATTTTGATCAAAATTGTTGGAGTGGATTTTGAGAAAATAGACTCATCTCTTTTAACTCTTAAAAAACTTAAATTTAGGGATGGATATTTAATTCCAAAAACACCTCGGGGAAACTTAATGAAACCCCTAAATACCAAATTTTATTTGGCCCGATCGGTAAAATGGATTCGGGTCTAGGCCAAGATACAGACAGACGGAATCACGAAAACAACTTTTTCGGGCTCGGGGCGTCCCAGAGGGGCCGCGAAAAAGTATAAATCTAAATAAAAGCATCTATTGAAGCTATATTTTATTTATTTAAAAAAAAAATGTTTTGGTAAGAAAATGGCAAAATTAATGTCCTTAACCCAAGTTCCTTCCCCCTCCATCGACTACTCCACCAAAGTTCTCAAAGTGGAAAAAATAAACATCGTTAAAAAAAACACCACCAAAGAAGACAACACGTGACATTGTCGAAGCATTCCGAGCGGGTGCCAACGAAACTATGGAACGTGGGCCGCTACCTAGTTTTATACACGTGTATTTTTGTTCCTGGCCAAAGCACATTTTGAAACCCATCCAGAAAAAAGTTGGTTAAATAAAGATCAGCGTGACGAGGTTTTCGTGAAGTATATACCGCCAAGAAAGTGGTTGTATAATCTATCGTCTATTAGACTCCATAAGGTCCTATCAACTGATACAACCTTAACGAAACTTATTTGAAGAAGTAGGTCCTTATGTATCATCACTGGTGGTAAGCAGTCTTACTTTTACTGACTACACTATGTCTATATCATATAAACTACAGCATAGTGGAACCAAGCAAGATAACAGCCTTACCTTGACTGATTACACTATGGCACTATCTTATAAGCCACATGAATTACCAAAACCTTGGATTATACAGAAGAATATCGGTCAAATTAGCAGTTAAGGGAAGTTGTGAGTTAAAGCCCATTTGGAAGAGAGAGAGAAAAATCACATACGGTAGACAAAACAAACAAACATAGTTTACGAGAAACTAGCGACTATACAGGATATGATGAATGTATAATACTTGACAACGGACTCGATTAATTGATTTAATAGAAATATTAAAGTTCTCTATCTTATTCAAGAATCGATTCCGTCTCTGGGGATTCACAAAGTATCGGATCGATCGAAAAATCGAAAGGAAATACAAACATAAATACAAGAATACTTAATTGGAAAAAGGATTTTTTTTATTATTACTTAGAACATTTTGAAAGTTTGCAACGCTGGGCCACAAAATAGTATACATAATTTATATAATACATAGGTACGTATTTATGGTTGAAGAGTATTTCTGCCATCTGTTAGACCAGGGTGCTCCAACGTTTTTTCATCCTAAGGACTAAATATGAGTATCAGTTTGCCCCGTGGGCCAAAGATATATTTAGTAATCCCACTAACCTATTATAAACCCAAAAACAACACTTGATGAACAATTATACTTTCAATAACTATTCATATATAAATTATATTTTTTGTTTGTAGAATCTTTCAAACTTTATAGCCAGAAAAAGTTTATTACCTTCGCAAACATGCTCAAATATGTATGCACACACACAAACCAACTTAGTATTATAAATATATCACAAACCAACTTAGTATTATAAATATATCACAAACCCATTTGCCACCCAGGGGTTCCCTTCAATTTTTCTCCAGAATACGTTCAGGAAAAACTAACCTCGGTTCACCCGATCGGAACTCAAACCCCGATCTCCCAGTCATTGTCAGCCCAGTCTATTGCAAGAGTGATTGGTACCTTAGACTTAGAGCGTTCGACCAGCGAGGCGGAATATTATAAAGTTACTAGATCTTCTTTCATCTATTTATAAGTTAATTCATGTGATCGACAGATGTTACTTTTGATAGATATTATAAATACCTATAAAATAATAATAATAGTAAAATACTATCAATTTTGAACTCAAACAAAATAATTTTATATTTTCTAAGCTGATCTTCCTAAACGTTTCAGTGAAAATGTGTCAAGCTTGAGGGAGCTAACAGATGATATTATATTTTAACATTCAATTTGATTAGAAATTAATTTGAACATGATTTTAATAAGTGAAATGGCCCATTAGTACAATCGTATCTATTTATTTAAAAGCTGAAAGAGACTCCTTTCAACAATTACTCCAGTAATTCTACACAACAAATTATTATTATTTTTATCACCGCATCTTAGTACCTGTTCAGGTTATATTCATATATGATAATTACTCAAATGTGGTAAGGTTGAGGAAGGAAGCATTTTAGAGGCAGTCTACCCGCATTTGCGAGGAAGGAGAGTGGATAAGCCATTTAGGAAAAACCACCCTCAATAGACCCGATCGGTATTAGAAACCCAATCTGCACGTCATCAGCAGGCCAGTTCAGTACGAGAGTGACACCTTAGACCATTCGGCCACTCATGCGGGTCCAATTTTTTTCTTTCAAATGAAAGCTTATAAGGGCCTAGATCAAGGGAGGATGCTTCCAAATTTTATATATATACAATCACACAGTATATATATATAAATTCAAGGAGAAGTCTCAATTTGATAAACAACATTTATTTCAATAACAAATTCTCGGGTTTTAGCAAATCAATTTCAATTTTTTTTTTAATTTCAAATAAAAAATTTAAACAAGATTTATAAAATTCAAATCCCCACAATCAATTTAATCTACTTTAATCGTTGAATGTATGGACGCTAATGTGACTGGTTTCCAAACTAAGAAAAGGCCTTGATCTATAAATCTACATGAATATCACAAAACTTTAGCCGAGATCTACTACACATTCTGTGACTTGGAAAAGCGAGAAGGTTGACTTAAGGCGAATTCCCATTATCGGTCACAGTCCAGTAAAATATGCTTACATCTAGTTTATATCAATTATCGGTCACGGTCGATTAGCGATATGATCTTTTGACTGGACTGTGACCGTACTGCTTGATTAGCGCAGCTAGTGTGAGCCAAATACAAGTAATTTGACGGTGAGTAGGTCTGTCGTTTAGTCATGTGTTTTGTTAGCACTTTCGTAATAAACAAAATAGATGAACAATTAATATAGTTGGTGTAAAATCACAAAGAATTATTCAATTTTGCAGATAAAAGAGATCCTTATAATACAAAGTAATGCCCCTCCTTTGGTTTCGGTTTCATTAATATTTGATGCACCCATATACCTTTACGCATATTTTTATTACTGTTTGGCAATTCGGTTTCTTCCTCGACCAAAATAATTGACTTCGCAGCTAAATCAACAGTTGAGACGATTTTAAACATTTTCAGAAAATGTCTTTCCAAAACAACATTTCTTGACTGTGACCGAACCGTGATCTGAACGATAGTGTGAATTGGCCTTTAGACGAGTGTGGTTTTTCACTCTACCTCCACGAAAATGCGCGCACACTTCCCTTAACTTCAACCTTCCTCATTCCTAACTTAGGGCCGGTCTTATGACTATTGGATAAATATTGATATAGGGAGGTTAAAGTTAGCGATCAAATAAAGGTTTTCAACCACTTCAATATTTTAGGCGTATTATCTGTCGGATAGCTATCTGTAGGATAAATATATTTCGATGCAGAAAACGCAAGGTTGGTACTATTTTTACTGGTGCGCGCATGCGTGTAGACCCTGCTGCTACCGCTACAGCCTAGCGAGTGACTACACCACTCAACATTGGTAAATAATGGCGGCTAAGCGAGTGCGAGGAAACAGATGGCGCCACGTGGGTGCAGAAGCTAAGATGTCCTGCAAGTACTAATTTCGGTGTCTGCCAAAATGTGGGCAATAGTTGGGTACAACGTTTACAAAGTTTCATTTTGTACTCACATTTTGATCATTTGTTCTTATATAAATATAACTCTATAAATAACTTGTCAGTTTATATAAATGTGTGAATTAAATGTTCTAACTTTATATAGTTAGAGCCTGGGCCTGTGTCTACTAAACACGTGAACCAATATTTTAACCTTAAAACAGAGTTTGATAGGTGAAACCTTATGAAAAACAACGCGTCACTATGGAAACGACCATTTTAACTTTCAGATTAAAGTTATCAGGTACTTAAACCTCCCGATAAAAATGTGATTGATAAGTGCATTTTATCTGGCAGATAAATGCTATCTGGCATTCTTAAGACGCACTTTTAACCTATCGACCAGATAAAAATATTAATCTGCCAGATTAATATTTTTCCAGAAGTCCTAAGACCGGCTCTTACTAGCGTATTTAGTACGTATGCGTATAACCTGAACAGGTAGTAAGACGAAATGTTAAAGAAAAACAACTAAAACGGCCTGAAATGATTAGAAATGTCGCATGCGGCTTCTGTTCCAAGCACCTTTAGGACTCTTGTCTCGAGTCGCAAATAGACAAAGTTTCAAGAGAGTTGAAATTGAGCCAATACTTTTGTTCATTCACAAGCGAACATATTGCTGCGACATTCATTCTTTTAAACCCCCGCTCCCCCCCCCCC
>CABFVX010001043.1:73145-83297 GCA_902151425.1 Timema shepardi | reverse complement strand
CCCCCCCCAAAAAAAAAACCCCACACACAGTCTGGTGGAAAATAAGACGGTGACACACATAATTTCTATGTTCTAAGATTAACATTTTCTTTTTCACGTGCCACGTCTTATTGGCCGTCAGAATTATCCACAAATTTACACCGAAGGGGTAGAGATGAGGAAGGTAGGATCTCAAGAGGAAAACTATTTAGGGATGAGGAGGGGGAGGGATGACGACACTTTCAGTACACACGGCCGGGATTCAAACCCCAAACTCTTATCAATGGTAAACCAGACCAGACTAGGCTTACGCCTTGTCCTACGTGCCCCTCAGTGAGCGTATTATGTTTTTAAATTCTATACATTAGACATGATAAGATCTAAAAAAAAAGCGTCAAAGATCCTGATCAACAACAAAAAAACTCAACATTTTGACTCTTACTTTCCCCCAGTCCTCTTAAACCAGGCAAAAAAACCCATAATAAATTAAAGTTAAGATTGATAATAGGGCCTACATAATATAATTAACAAAAAAAAAGCACATTAAAGTGATTACGTCATTATTTCTTTTATAGATTGAATTTACCATTCCCTGTGTAGAAACACAAATAACGTAATTATTATGTCCTTAACCATGCAGAACTTCTATTTCATTTAGAATTGGAGACAAAATATATGGGCGTAGACAAAAACGTAAACAGCACAATTAATCAAATAATAAAATACATAAAAGAACGGTGGTATTGTTAGAATACGGATGGTTTTTTTTTTAAACCAAAAGACAAGAAACCATTTGAAGGAAGAGGAATGAAATATCTAAGAAAAGAATATGAAGTAAGAATATGGACACAGAGAGGAAGGAAATTAAATGAAAGAGAAGATAAATAATAGACCTACCAGACCTAGACCAATAAATATCAAATATACAACAAACAGGTTATTAAAACCGCAACACTTTTCTCTTGAATGATGTAACATTGTAAATATAGAAGAGTTGCGCCCTGACAGGGATTTGAGCCCTGACCGTTTAGCTTTACGTGTCGACCACTCTACCGACTAAGCTAACAGGGATCTCCTTCGCGTAAAGTGTATCAGCTATCAGATAAGGTTATTACTATAAAAATGGCACATTTCTATCCGTCAGATAATAAGAACTGATCTGTAGATCTACTAAGATTTCTGTCAGATAAGACCCTTCCTATGAGAACTGTACTATAGATATACTAACATTTCTGTCAGATAAGACCCTTCTTACTAGAACTGTACTATAGATATACTAACATTTTCGTCAGTAAAGACCATTAAATAAGGCCCTTACTATAAGAATTGAACTGGAGTGTCAGAGAGATGGTAAACAGATGTCACAATCCAACAGTTTCCAGCGTCTCGACGGCCCACTTCCTGCAACTTCATTACGATGAGCCCGGAGAGGTACTGGCGAGAAGGGGAGGGCGTGGGGGGTGGAGGAACATGGCCTTATACAGAGGTACTTAGTTACCTTGGGCCGGCTACAACTTGGAACTTAATTGCATACATCACGTAATCCGAAACACCGAGCCCCGGCGAAGGAACAGAGTGGACGAGGGGGTGTAACTTGTGTAGCTACATAACATGCAACGGAACTTCCAGTACGAAGAACTTCCTTTGCCCCCCTACCCCTCTTCTTTGGTAACACACTTCACCTCGAGCATGTTTGTACGTGGCCGCAATATCTATGCAGATGTGTATCAAACTAAATAGTGGTGGGGGAACGTTATAAACTGGAGTTGAGGTTTCATAAAACCTTGGAGAACAGTGGTTCAAAACCCTGTTAACCCCGTCGTGATTCTAGTAAAACAATATTTCAGAGAATGTTAAATAAAATAAATGAACAGATTTGAATTCACAATAAAAACAATGACTGTGTGGGGTTATGTATTCGAGACATGAATATACAAGTTGCCTTTGCAATGATTACTGTTTAGGGCAAACAAATTACAGTTAGGGGGTCGTGGGTTTACGGAGAAAGGGGGCGGGGATCGATCAACCATGCTTCTTCTTCTTATTATTATTATTAGCACCACGTCTTACTACCCGTTCGGGTTATACGCACTTACGCTAATGTGTAATGGCAGGGTGATTGTGAGATGAAATGAAGGACCTACAGTTTAACGTGGAATCCGAACCACGGTGGAGCCCTGGCATTCCCCACATTCACAAGATGTCTTGTCAGAGGTGAAGGAAGGGTTATCAACCATTGTCTTACGATCTTTGAATAACTATTTGTTTTAGCACCGCGTCTTAATACTTGTCCAGGTTATTACGCATTTATACTAATTAAGCTAAATTGGGGATGAGGAAGGTTGAATTTAGAGTAAGTGTACCCACATTTGCGTGGAGGAAGAGTGTAAAACCATATAGGGAAAACCACCCTCATTATACCAGACTGTGATTCGAACCCCGATCTTCCTGTCATCAGCAGTCCAATCTATTGCGATAGTGACGCCTTAGACCATGCGGTCACCGAAGCAGGTAAGACCAAAAAATGGATTTGAATTTTTTCTATGAAGAATTAAAGACGCCGATACTGGATTTTTAATTTATAAATATATGGTATGCAAAGAGTGAAATAGGGCATTTATTATATCTGTACATATCTTCTCTATACATGTATATGTATATAGGAAAAGAGACAGGGGTGTATATATAATCTCTGGCATGCCCTTTGCATTCAGTATAGTTATATACTACAAATCCAATTTCAGAAATCTTTCTAAGTGGATGGAGGGGGGCATGTAGAAATAACGGTAATTATGAAGAACCATGGAATGACCACACGGGCTAAGGCGTAAACGTCACAGGATCTGGTTTCAACCGGTGACGGAGATAGGTCGGAGATCGAATCCCAAACAGGGTGAACTGAGGATGTCGTTACCCCCTCCCCCACCCCAAAGGGTTTCCACACATACATGGGTTACATTTTATTCTAAAGTTTCATCTTCCCCATCCCTAACGCCATTAGTGTAAATATGTGGACGGGCGGTAGGACATGGAACACAGAGAAAGGATAAATCCGGGGGTAGACCGAGAGCCGGGAATATACCTCGAGGCGAACAGATGCTTTCTGTTTTCTTTCTTTCACCCCACCTCCCTTTGAATGCGCCACGCACGAACACCCCTGGTCAGATATTACACCACTCACTTTTTCTTTTCTACCTTGGCCACTTTCCTACACCAAAAAGAAACCCGTTTCTTTACTAAAAAGAATATAATATTTTTCTAACCTTCTACCATTCGTGTATTTTTTTATATCTTCTTATTTCTCTCTCTTTCTTTTCCCCCCCAAAGGATACCCTCCTCCACCCAACAACCACCCTAACATCAGGGAGTTTAAGGAGGCAGGGGGGGGGTAAGTTTTTGTAAAACTGACGCCACTTCGTCACCCGAGAATGCAAGTGTTCTATGTCCAATTTTTCACTTTTGTGTAAAATAGCATTGAAGTTTGACCTTGTGTATAAAACCAATATTACTAGAAGACAACTCGAGCTTGTATCTTCTTAAGTAATTATTTAATAGTCTCAATTTCACCACAGGTGGATCATATGCATTCTAAATAAACGTAAACACCAAATATCTCAAATTTAACAATTTTGGAGATAGAACACTTGCATTCTCGGGTGACGACTTATCATTCATGCTCCGATGAACGTTAAAGTCGTTTCGCTTTTTCATACCTTTCTATTTGTTTTTTATATCTCTATATTTCCATTTCGTTCAGACACTTAGTCCCACTGATTTTATGCTTTACTCAGTGTCTAAGGGATAACGTCAGGGTATAGATTTGAATTTTTCTATATACAGTTTTTAAACAAAGAAACTAGTCAATCCTACCCTGACCGTGGCACATGTCATTTCAGCAAATATTACGGTAACGTTTTGGATAAAAATATGTTACTGCATAAATTAAATAAATCTTAGACTTTTTTTTTTCTATCCTAGTTCTCACGCGTTGGTCTGTGGAATTTGGACAAATATTTTTTGTATGAAGAATGAAAGATATTGGTCGAATGTCACCCTGCTCAAGACAGATATTCGAGAACTGTTGATATTACCGTTTGTAGAAAATTAAACTAAACGTATCTACTTGAGAAATATTTTATTTATTTTGACCCAAAATTATTTTGTTATAATAACTGCAAAAATACTGACTTTAACTAACGTTCTCTCCCCACCCTCCTCCCCCCATCTTAGCTCTATTGACCCAAAAACAGTTTTTGATATACATTTTACAAGTTTGAATAACCATCTTCTCTACCTCGACACCTTTAATTGTAAAATAAGTGCACCCAACTTTCCGAAGAACAAATCATATTTATATATACTTAAAATGTGATTTCCTTTTTTTCGATGTCATTTATTATTTATCATCGTGATATTTGTAAAACAAATAACATATCTTGTGTTTTATTTTATGTTTTTATAGAGAACATTTTCCATTTCGGGATCAGGATGAATCTGGAAATTTTATGTGGCCATGAACCCCAAAAAAGTGGTTGTTACATTTCTGTCCGTACCGGCTCTACGAATGAAACGGTTTGATGGATTTTGTTCAAACTTGATATTTAGATGTTATGTAGCCATACCTTGAGGAGAAATAGTAGTTTGTTTGATTTAATCTGTGAAATCAACGACAGTTTACTGATAACTTACTTTTTTTGAAAATTTGACATTAAATGGGAAAGCATGTATGATTTTGAAGTACCATTTATTGCTTTAATTTTATATGCCGCTATTAAAACTGACTAGCGCACAACCGTATTTTATATTTCTTTACCTTTTAATACTAACAATAATATAATTATGGAACAGCACGCTATATTTACTATATTAAAATAAATCTCATCACAATACCAGCAGTGGCAGATTTAAGGGGATGGGGATTGCCCCAAGGCCCCCACAAGAAACACAGCATTAACTTTAATTTCCTATTCTAAGATGTCTTCTTGTTTTGTGACCAAAATAATGTTCTTTATTCATGAAATAATTAGTTATAAAATAGTTTTTATGAAGTTTTGAATTAGATACTTTCTTTTACTTTGTTATTATTACATTTGTGCGAAATCAAACAGTTGCTTAATTTTTACCTTTCCTCAGACACGCTACGATATAATTTACATGGGTTTATGAGGCCCCCACATGCGTAAATCTTGCACTGCCCTGTTCTTTAGAACAGGCATGTCAAAGAAACCATGGGTTGAGGACGATACTTTAGAGATTACTGCGAACTATAATCGTAAATAGCATTTGACAGAGCTAATAAGTTTAAATATTTAGAAACAATTTTAACAAGCAATAACGATATGAGATTGGACATTAGGAGAATAATACATTCGGAAAATGTGTGCTTTTACTTTTTAGCACCGCGTCTTATCACCTGTTCGAAATATCCGCTTATGTAACTACGCTAATAGTTTTAAAGATGAGGAAGACTATCTTTATAGGAAGTGTACCCGGATTTAAGTGGAGGGAGAGTGGAAGCTCATTTTGGAAAAACCAGCCTCATTACACCCGACCAAGATTCTAACCACGATCTCCTCGTCATCGGCAGTCTAGTCTACTAGGCGAGCAGCACCTTAGACCATGCGGCCACCGAGTGCATGCTATTACTACTCGGTCAGTAAGTTGTTGATAACTCGCCTGCTTTCAAGGACTGTAAAACATGGCATTTTATCGCTTACCTTACACGACGAAAAGAAATTTAATATGTTCGAAAACAAAGTTCTTTGAAAGAAATTTGGTCCAAAAAGGGGATGGAACTACTGGGGAGTGAAGGAATTTTCATAATGGTGAGTTACATACCCTGTAATCATCACCAGACATTATTAGGACAATCAAATCTCGTATATTACTGTGGACAGGACATGCAGCACAAATAGGAGACTCTAGAACCTTGTTCAGGGTATTGACTGGTAAATCCAATAGATAGAGACCGTTGGTAAGACCTAGACGCAGATGGGAGGATAACATTAGAATGGATCTGCGGGAGATGGGGTGTAATGAGGTGAACTGGATAGAGATAGCTCAAAATAGGGAGGGACCTGGTGTAATGAGGGGGGGTTGCCTTCCTTATAAAAAAGACAAGCTTAGCAGATGAAATGGCGACCTCCAAAATATCGCAATAAATTGGCGTCACGGGGAGAAAAAATATAAAGAGCTAATTGACCTCTTTCAGAGTGATTTCGCCCCCACTTCCAAGTGACTGGGGTTGCGTTGGGAGGGGGGGTGGAGAGGGGGGTGGTTAGAGGAGGTGAAGACACGAGTTTTACGACCTGCTTTCCCGCCTGCCCTTAATGGCGGCGTTACGCGACAAGTAAAGTGCACAGAGACAAGCGCTAATAAAGGTGAGACCACTTGCGTTGAGAGTGTTTGTTACAGACTTGTGTAAGATATGGCAGACAAAATGAGAAAAAAAAAACTCAACAGCGTCAAAATACACGTGACGGGTCTGCCACCCTAAACGTCTTATGACCGGTTGCACGAACAATCAGTGGCGTGATCAGATGTAAGATTATCTAGAATCATTGTCTCAAACCTAAATAACAGTTTTACCATTAAGGTGGGATCGAAGGGGACGCGAGAAAAGGCCAGTGTTTTTGCATTTATTAGCACCAAACATTATTTTGGTGAAAATAAATTCAATAATCATCCAGTAGAAAAATAGTTTAATTTTCTTCCCATGGTGATATCAATTGCTGTTGAATATAAGTCAAGAATGTCCTGGAATTTAATGACTACTTTTTCCCTTTATTTAAAAAGTTTCTCATCAAATGTTAATATTCTCATAACAGATACTATTCAACAACTATTGATATCACCATATGTAGAAAATTAAATTATTATTACCACGTCTTACTACCCGTTTGGATTATTACGCACTTACGCTAATGTGTAATGGTAGGGTGATTGTGAGATGAAATGGAGGACCTACAGTTTAACGTGGGTTCCGAACCACGGTGAAGGCCTGGCATTCTCCACATTCCCAAGTTGTGATTAATACACGTCTGGTCAGAGGGGAAGGAAGGGTTTGGTAATCAGATAAATCTGTGCCGGTACCGAGGACTGAACCCCGGACCCCCAACACACAAGTTTGACACCTTACCCCTTGACCACCAGGTCACCGATCATCTTGTTGATGGAAGGAATTACGTGTTTTAAACGATTTATTTTGAAAAATATATACATACTCATACCCCTGTTGAGAGATTTTTGCCATTCACTTCCATTAGCAGCCATAGTGAGACTCATTTTTAAAGATAGTAAGGACTAAATTATGACATCTTCAGATAACGGGTATCAAATAAAAAATTTAAGTTATAAAGATTAGAGAACGGGTGAGATCTAAAGCATCTATGGTAAAGAAATGGACTTTTCTTCACTCATAGAGAAATAAAATTTAAGATAACTTTGGAACAAGTACATTTTATTATGTATATTTTAAATTAACACGACAAAAATAATTGTTTGAAACATTTTTATTGAGGAAACTAAAATTGGATATAAATATTAGAAATATTATGTTTTTTACAGGTCAGTGTTGCCACTTTTGTATTACTTGATTATTTAATCAAATTTATTGTCAGGTGATCGGATATTTTGACTCCTAACTAACTTTAGTACAACCCAAGCATTTCTTCCTAGGGCCAAGGTGGTTGGCCATTCAATGATTGAAGAATTAATAACTATGATGTCTGTACAACTGGCCCTTAATGGCTGGAAAATATTTATCAGAGGATAATAACGTCAAATGAGTAGTCATTCCAGCACCTTACAGCCCCTCCGAGTTATATTTACACTATTAGGGGGTAGGGATGAGTATGGTCCAATTTACTGGATAAAGAACCCATATTTGCGTAAGAAACCATTTAAAAAAACCTACCCCACTACACCCGAGTGGGATTCGAACCCCAATCTCTTAATCACCGGCAGACCAACGAGTGTGGCGCCTTAAAGCCCCTCACCCAACGAAGCGGATAGTAGCAAAGTTATTTTCAAAACACCACATCAATGACATTCAATTTTGGACCGTAGAACCAATAGAACCATTGTATCCAGATTTCCTTAACTAACAATACTCCTGTCAACAACAGTGGTCTTGGGGGAAAGTGCTTTCTTCATGACCCGATGTTCGTGGGTTCAAACCCAGCTGGGATTGACAGATTTTTCTTTAGCAATAAAAATCGGTAGCACAACTTCCTTCGAAGGGGAAGTAAGGCCGTCGGTGCCATGTCGGTTGTGGCATTTAAAATAACCCTGAAAGATACGTGAAAATACCTTTCCTGACAAAATTGGTAGGCCCTTTCGATCTTGCTCATAGAAATTCTCGTGTGCTGAAATAACCACTCAGTTCAGAAAGAGCACGTTAAGTACCTCAAATAAAAAATAAACAATACTTATAATTTCATTAACGAACTATATTTAATTTAAATTTAAGCTCTGCGTATATCTGCTATTATTGTTTATCCCAGGTCGGCGCCTAGCAAGAGGGCCCCCCCTCGCTAGTCAAGAAATTGACGCAAAAGACGTTCTCCTCCAAGGTAATACTTAATTCACCGATGCGTTATTGCAAAATATTGCTCACGCCAGAATCAAGACAAAAGATTCCATTAAATTAATTTTCCTTAACAACCCAATAGTTAAAGTTTTATTAATATAAAAAATGTTCGAAATGTGACATCAGCTCATTTTCAACTACTTTTTAATCATATTTGCGGAGCTATGAAACTAGACTTAATTAAAAAGGGATTTAGATCTAGGCTTCTTCTAACAAATACGTTAGTTTTTTTGATAAGCTCACAACAGAGAATGTAGAGATATTTGAGAACTAGCAGCGAGCTTTCCTCTTTACCTTGAGATAATAAGTTTCATAATTTTCTTTTCCCTCTTTCTTATTGACGTGACAAAGGGTGGTTGTTGGTGAAGAGCAAAATAGAGCTTAAGCTTAGACAGAATAGAGAAGTAATTCCAGTAAACGAAACAAACCATTGTATTTTAAGCCATGTGAACTGAAAACGATTTATACTATTTTGCTAAGAGAGGCGGCTACCTACCTTAAAGGTTAAGGTTAGGTTCCTTTTGTAACTTCAAGGAAGCTAATCAATCACTCGGTCACCGATTCTTTCAAACGATCACGGTCAACTAATAATATTCGACAAGCGCTGATCTGGGATAAGAAGTGTTTACTTTTTTTTACCTTTGTACTTAATTTTAATGAAGTAAAATGTTTTGGTAGGGGCCGATATGGGATTAAAATGATCAAATTCAAGTAAATATTTACTGAGGCGACAAGGCAGGACTTAACTTTAAGTTGTCATTTTGAGGGGGTGGATAAAGAAATGGGGAGAGGGGGCTGTTGTTGAGACCCGCCCCCCCCAAAAAAACTTGAATACGGCTATATTACCCGCTTCAGGGGTCGAATGGTCTAAGGCGTCACTTTCACAATATGTTTGACTGCCGATGACTGGGAGATAAAGAGTTCGATTATCGTTAAATGATTTTCTACCCTTCCTCCACGCAAATGCGCGTACCTTTCTCATCCCTAACACATTAGCGTAATTAGTTTACCTTGATTTTGGTAAGAATAAAATATATCTGGTAGTTATTAAAGTTACTAGAACAATTCTAATATATTCATACATCAAGTCATATGATCTGGAGCTGTAACTTTAGATAGTATTATCAATATCTATAAAAGAAAACAAAAACCCGCCTCTGTGGCGTAGTTGGCTAACGCACTAGTCGTTTTGAGCTGCTCGACTGCTGAGGACGGGGAGATCGAGATTCGAATCTCGGTCGGGTGAACTGGGGGTGGTTTTTCTAAAATCGTTTTCCACTCTCCCTCGACGCAAATGCGGGCTCACTTCATTTAATTCAACCTTCCCAATTCCTAATCCATTAGCGTAATTAGTACGTAAAACGTATAACCCAAACGGGTAGTAAGACGCGGTGCTAAATAATAATAATAAAAATAATAATATAAAATAAAACAAACAATACAGTCAAATGTTATCAATATTGGCTGCAAAAAAAATTTGTTTGAATTTTTTTTAATGTTCTTTCAACCAAAATCAAGTTAATAGTGAGACGCGGTGCTATTATTAATATGTCAATAACAATAATTACACGGTCATATATATA
>CABFVX010001043.1:51400-73096 GCA_902151425.1 Timema shepardi | reverse complement strand
AATGCTGAGGAACATATTAAACATGGCGACTGCCCGAACAACAGCGGACGTAAGAAAACTTGGTTGTTCCTGAAACTATGGGCGTCCCGTTCTTTCCCCAGCCTTTGTTACTTAAAATAATGAAATGCCTGAAGAAACCAGGACTTGACTCGCACCGTAATTCACATCGTTATCAGATTAGAGACCTACGGCACAGGAGGAAGCGTGCAGGAGAAAACAGGAAGAGAAAGAGAGAGAGAGATAATGTAGATGCAGGGTATGAGGATCTTTCATTCTTTAATCTACCCCTCCTCTCGTCCATAACAGTGGTCGGAAGCAGGGATGGATACCGGCCCGAACCACGGACCCAAGTTTGGGAGGACGCGTCACTTTCAAATTCAGTTGCTCTTCACGAGAAAAAGTTTTTAAATTAGGTTTCGTATTTCATTTTATGACGAATGCTACGCATATTTATGCAGTCCAATTTCCACAGGAAGAATCTTCTTGTTTGATAGATTAAGCAATCATTGGATCTATTTTCACGTATTCGTACACCAAGTCATGTGATTTGCAGCGGTCATTTTGATAGATATTATCAATACCTATAAAATACATACTATACTAGGGTAAAATGCTATCTATCCATGTTGACTGGAAATAAAATAATGTATTTGTATTTTTTTAAAAGCTCTTTCTAATTTTTATCCCCTATCCTCACTTCTTAAGGTGCGGCAGAATAGAAGACCAAATTTCATTTTGGGTTTTATCTTCCTTCTCGAGCCGAGTACCTGCTTGAGGAGAGGTAATACACCCACCATTCTATTACTTTCCCCACCCTGGCGAGTGTCAATCTTTTGGTCTATTGGATTTCTGTATTCTGAATGACAAAGTAAAGACCAGTCGGCCGCCTCTACCTGAAATTTTGGGTTCGCAAAGTGGTTGAATAAAGACTACATTGAATAAACTTTGTTCCTTTTTCTAATATACACTACAGAACCCTCATGGCTTCTTTGGTGCTGACTGACAGCTCACAGCTGACTTCTGACAGTCAACTTTTTGGTATAATACCTAAATTTTGACCGTCAGAAGTGACAGCTGTTAAACACATGTTTTTGTAGATCATATGGTCCGGCATAGGGATACATAATTTGGTTTGGTAACTTTTCAAAGCTTTTAGCTGTCAGCTGGGAGCTGTCAGTCAGCACCAAAGAAGCCATGGGGCTACTATACTTAGAAAACTGCTTTATTTTTTTTGTAAATTGAAATTATTTTAAATCTGTGTTTAATGAAAACATATTATTGTATGCCCATTGCTTATTGCTATGTTGTTTGGAAAACGAATTTGTTAATAATTGTAAAATATAATGATTCTCTAGATTTTTGAAATCGATTGGAAAGTTATTCATGCACTTTATAAACATGCTGAAAATTGGCTATATTAGTTTATGAGTTAGAAACTTTTTTTAAATTATAGCTGAATAATTATTTATCGTGCTCTTTCTGAATACCTACATTGGAAAGTGACTATATAAGCACACGACTTACAAACTAGCGTAATCCTAGGACAGACGTCGAGACTATAAATTAATTAAAATATGATAAATATTACTCTCCCAACGGGAATTAAACAATTATCTTAGTAAGAAGACGCGCTAAGCATTCGGCTCAATTATCTAGAGCAGTGGTTCCCAAACCATGATACGCGTACTGCCAGTGGTACGCACAATTATTCCAGGTAGTACGCCGTGAGTATCCTAACAAAACAAGCAAATTCAGGTTGTAAAAATATAATGTCTCATCAAATACCATAAATATATTAGGACAAAGTGAAACCAAAAGGAAAATAGATTTAAACAGTTGTAGGAGGGGTAAATATAAGTATTTTTTAAATATTTTTTTGATATGTGTGCCCTATTATCCGTATTAATTAAGTATAAATGTTAAATACTGATACATAAAAAAAAGTTAATCTGGTGTTGTGTCATTATATTCCTGGGCGCCATTAACATTTAGCCAAATATTAAAATGTTCAACATTATCTTGGTGGTATTCCTAAATACGGAAATTGTTTGGGTGGTACGCCATTCAACAAGATTGGGAACCAATGATTCTAGAGTGTAGATAAATGCATAAAAATAAAGGTGTAGCCTCTATTCATGTAGGATATTCCTCATTTGATAAAAGTACATAGTATATTTAGGAGCTACTCTCAAAACGGTGTGAGCCAAGCACGTATGTAAGATTTAATTATTTTTACTGTGGGAGGGAATTTGGTAGGAAATATATTTTTTAGGGGGTAGCTGCCCTGTACCCCCTGAACCACCAACGGAAGTTTTTTTTTTACATTATACACTTCTCAGACTGATGTAAAAGTTTTTACTGTAGCTTTGGACTTGAGTTAATTCTTCCCCCATTGTGTAAAAAATACACATTTTAACATAGATTTTACTAGAAAGCGTTAATGTTGAACAAAGTTTGGAAAGGCTCGCTCTATTGGCCCAATTTACTAACGCGTTTGTCTCTTATTGCACTAGATCACAGGAACATAGCACAATTCTACAAAAATATATAGTAACCATTAGCAACAAATATATTTTTAATAAAGTTCGTTCACGGTAGGAGTTTACCTGGGAAAGGACTTTTTTCCCTACCAGAAATCTATTATATAGTAGGATATTGGTAAGAAAAAAGACCTTTCCCAGGTAAACTCCTCCCGCGAATGAACAATAGTTGTATCGTAGGAAAAGAGTAAAGCTACAAAACTCTGGGAGTCATTACTAGAGCTGGGATTTCTATGTAAATACATATTCTATTCCTTGCCATTTCGATACTCAGAAAATAGAAATCTCAACGAATCACCATATAAGGGTTAATATAATATATAAAATGAAAATAAAATTTTTTTAATCATCATTTTATATATTTTTACTTTTTTTGACATGTTTACATAGTTCAAGTGATTTCTCCCGAGAAAGTTCTTCTGATGAAATACGCCCCAGTGACATACTGTGACGTGGAAAAGACATTGTCCACCTACAAGCATATTCTGTCGGACAAGCGGCAATCAATGACCACAGAAAGAATTGAAATTCACACCAAAGTACAAGTAATCCATCAATGTATGTCGCATTCAAAGTGTAAATAAGGTAAATGGTGCGTGCTTGGTAACATATTTGTTTTACATTTTCACATGATGTTAGATTTTTTTTATGTATCTACATATTTTCTTGAATATTATTACATATTTAAATACATATTTTGTTATATGATACTACATAAAAATCCCAGCGTCAGTCATTACAATAGCTAATATCTTCAGTTACTTTTATCGCAGGAACATAGTACTATATACAACTATCTAGTAGCCCATTACAATAAAATACAGTTGTTCAATATACTACAATATGATACATTTTTAATCAATAATGGTATTTTAGTGAGTTTTTAAAATAAAGAATAAAAATCTATACAACTACTTTGTTTCCGAAATCTTTGGCCACTTTGTTTTAGACTTTTGTGCATTCAAAATATATCCCGTATTTCTTATTTTCATTGATCTAGTGTGCTTAGGATCCATTAACTCTGGCAATATACAATTTAAATAAAATCTAGTTAATTTTGACTTTTTTTTTCAATTTTCCAAAACTCATATTTTTTCTAACCTTTCGACTACCATTTTTTTTTTTGTCCATACGACAAGTAAACAGTATTTTCGTTGGAGGATGTGAAGATAATAATAATTAAAATAATGAAAGGGGGCTTAATAGATCCCATTCATAACCTAATAATACGTGTAATGTCCATTTAACATTACTAGTCACTGTAAGCTAATTAGAGAAATTAGAAATCGAAAAGGGTGAGAGAGAGAGAACGTTGTGATCAAAACTTATTCCAGGGAGGGGGAGGGAGATGTGTTACGATCTCACTAGTTGAATATGTAAAGTTTAATTCATTTAATAATTTAGAAATTTAAAAAAGTTGTTCTTGGCGTGAAAATGAAAATTTATTTTGGAATGTATTTCTTTGGAGGGACTTGTATTCAGCGATGGTACAAGTCAGGTTTAGTTGAGGCAATTGGGTTTGTGATGTAGGATATAGTATAATATTTTGTATAGTATATTCCTTAAATGCTAGATGTTTTTTCCACTTTTGTGAAATAAAATTCACCTAGCCCATGAATTTTTCTTTATACTATTTTATCAAAAATAACTTATGCCACTCACAATATTAAACAATGATTTGAGCAATATGGGGAAACAAAAATATTTTAGAAGTCCTTGCAGTAACTACTAATATTTATTACTAATAAATATTATTGAACTCTACCAGCACTCCTATAGTTATCTTACAGTAAATAGGTAAACAAATATTGGTTCTTCAAAATATTTTACGCCCTCTAAAAATACAAGTTCAAGCGCCCTTTTGGAGGCTCAGTTCGACCCTGGTCTACTTGAAAGCATATAATTTACGAACAATTCGAAAGGCTACGCCAACCCCAAAAGTTTAGTATTAAAGAAGCATAAATATAAATGTGTTTTTTAGAAAAATATTCACTCTTCAATACAAAATAAATGTAAATAATTTAGTACTTTGTGTGTCAAAGAGTCATCATAAGGTTCATCAACTTGCGCAACATTCAAATTGAATCCAATTTTGGTATTGAATATTATTTTACCACAGATATGCTTTGATCATTATATTATTTTTTTAACATTTAAAGTGGCTTATCAAATTTTACGTAGTACGTTTCTCATATTTTAACCGACACTTTAGCTAGGTCGATAGCACGTGTGCTTACGATGCTAAGGGTCCCAGTTTCGATTCCAGATAAAGTCGGTAATTTAACTTTAGTAAACTGTTATATGACATAGGTAAAATCTAGTTTGTAAGTCGTGTGCTGATATAAGCCTTGTTTTAATAAATTATATGTTAAAAATCCCCATTGAAAAAATACTTATGTTATATGATATATTTTATTAAATAATTTTGACGTAGGTTCACTTTCTAACTTGCAAATATATTTTTAAGACTCAGAAAAAAGTAATACAACTGATATATTCTAACTGGTCCTATGGACAGGTTTCAAGGCTATTAGTGTTGTCCTGTCAAGCGAACAATAGGATTATTGCCAACTGAGTCTCGGGTTCCATTCACCGTAGGAATTGACTTCTGAAAGGCCTTTTTCCCTACCATAAATCTACTATATAGTAGGATATTGGTAGGAAAAAAGACCTTTAAGAGAGTAATTCCTACCGTGAATGGAATACACCGATAAACCTTCACCTCTCTCTTGGCTCGAGTGGGTGCGGTGGGGGTTTCAACCCCTATCTTGTAACAAACCTACATTTATGTAACTAATGACCGATTTCTAGCTCAGGGAATAGGTTTACGTGCTTAAAAATATTATTTGTAAATTACACACAACACTTAAGATGGTATGTTTTTTTAAAAATTCAAACCATTTTCAAAAATTATTTTTTTTTAAATTAATTTTAAAAATATATACATAAAAAGTAATTATATATTTCAATATCAATTTATAAAAGTGTCCATACAGTCATAATAAAATATAAATTAAAATATATCATTATTGGTTCATCTAAAATTTCGGTCGCAAATCTGTCATTTTTACGGTGTATTAGTAGATGTGCGACCGCACCTTAAGCAACCAGTAGGTCTATGTGCTGATGTGCTAGGGGCGAATAAGGTTGAATGTAAAGGAAATGTACCCGCATTTGCGTAGATAGTGATAAACCACTCAGGTAAATAACACGCCCTCATTCAATAAACACGGCAGAGATTCAAACTCTGACCTTCCGTAATTGGCAAAACAGATAAGATGAGCCTGACATTTAATCCACGTGTCCACCGATACGGGTGTGTTGCGAATGTTGTTTCAAAACCGTGACTTGAAAATATTACAAATCATAAAACCGTCTAAATGAGTGGACCAAGACATTAGCGAGTACGCGGAATAAACGTCCGGTTTATCTAGCGTGGTTTTAAAGGTAGCTAGGTTGAGGTTCGAGTCCCGTCCGGGTGTACTGAGGGTCTTTCCCCCCCTAAATCATACCTTGAATTTCCTATCTCCATCCTAGTGTAACTGCACAGATTGCCCGGATGGGTAGTAAGGCGCCACGCGTCATTTAGCTCGCTGGATGATCAGAATTTTACAGGGAAGAAAACTAACCCGCATTTTGAGAATAGTTTACTGATGTTTTCTAAGAAAGGGGTGTTTTTGAACAATAATTTTGGATACCAAATTCAAGAATGACACGCTTGTTTTCATCACGTAAGGTTTTTTTCAGAACTCAAAAAAGACCATTTGGATTTTCACAATGTTCTAATAATCTCAACAACCCGCCTCAGTGGCGTAGTTGGCTAACGCGCTTGTCGTGTTGAGTTCGACTGCTGAGGACGGGGAGATCGAGGTTCGAGTCTCGGTCGGGTGGACTGGGGCTAGTTTTTCCTAAATGGTTTTCCACTCTCCCTCCACGCAAATGCGGGTTAACTTCCTCTAATTCAACCTTCCCAATTCCTAAACCATCAGAGTAATTAGTACTTAAAGCGTATAAACCGAACGGGTAACAAGACGCGGTGCTAAATATTATTATTATTATTATTATTAATAATAATAATAATCTCAACAGAATGTTTGCACTAAAATTATAATATGATGTTACTTCTATCACAAACGAATTGAAAACATAATTAAAACCTAATATTACTCACGTTTTAGCGCGTGTTTGACACGATAACCTCACAAATAAACTTAGCTCTCACTGTTCAAACAGTTAGTTTAATGGTGCTCTCGAGTTCAAGAAACAAATCACTGAAGGAAGTGTTGCCAACATGTGAAGATTTAGTTTATAAATTCCCATCATGTAATCCTATCTCAATACGTTCAATGATACACATCCTGACATCAATTCAAAGTGAGTTGTGAAAAATATTGTAGGCTACGTGATAGAAAGGGGCGAATGACATTTATAAAATCAGCATAAAAACTCAAGTTAAGAAAATTATTTATTAGTTTAAAAACATTTAAAACCATGCAGACCAGTGATATTTTACGTTTAGACGTTTGCATTATTATAATAATTAGAAAAATGAAAAGGTCATCCTTTTTTAAATCTTTGTTTCCCCCTGTTCTGAGTTCAAACTGAGGATGACGTGTGACTTTACAACTTCTTATCCGCATCCCCCCAAACATCACCAATCCACCTCCTCCTCCCCCTGGAACCTTAATCGTACCACGCCCAGGCATCGACTCACTTCACTTAACCTCATTATAGAATTCTTTGCCAAACTCCTTTACAGTAATTTCTTCCTTTTTTTTTGTCGGAGGATAAAACACTCTATTATAGATGAAATTTAATTTTAAGTGAAATGGATGGGCTTAAAGTTTAAAGGCAGGGCCTATATATTAAAAAAAATACGAATAGAACATAAGCCGCTTTACTTTTTATCGTGAAAACGTTGATATTTAATAATTTAAAAATTACCATTGTCTGAAAATATGCGTATGCTTTAAATTTTGGTGTGAGATGAAAAGTTCTCAACGATTCAAATGAATCAACTTTATATCTAACGAATGAGAAGATATGACATAGGTCTACTCCACATGTTATGAGTATAAGTGATTTTATTATCACGAAAGGACCAACCACCAAAGAACTAAGACGAGTTGTAGGGCCCTAAAGATCCAGAAATTCTGCTTTATTTTTGGTTAACGATAAAATAAAGATTGAAGATATCAACATTTTTATTGAACCTACATTTTAAAAAGAACTTATTTTCAAGGACGTTTCACGCGAAATGTTGCAGCTCTAATATCAAAATAATTGGTAGAAACATAAATATGGCCTACCTCAAACAATTAATAATGTTGTTTTACAGAATCACAAAGGAGCATTCTAAGATATTGAGGATTGGTTTAGTGATTTTGAAGCTTCAGATATGTCATTGCATAGGCCCATATTTTGATGGCATGTCTTTTTTTTAGTCCATCACAGACAATGTCTATGTGCAAATACATTATGTTCATAATCCTCTGGTTTTAGGAGATATTTTTTTATAATTACTTATTTAGTCATTTTGTCTTATTTTGGATCTTTGGGTCATCTTGGATTACACCATTTTTAGGCATTTTCGAGTGAGTTATAGGCATTTATCTTGAATAAATATTTTTAATACTACGTATATATATTTTATAAATGCATAAATACTCAAACGTAAATGTTTCGTCACACAGTTGTCGGAATGTGAAGATGATGTAGGCCATGAACTTTGTGTCCTCGTTGCTTGTCTGGTTGTAAAATACACATTCCCGGTGAGACTGTAACTAGGCTGGAGAGGGTTGCGTTGGGAGGAGGTAGCTATTACTTCTGAAGTAGATATTTTGTAAATCAATGTTCTATTCATATCAGCGGAATACAAGAGTTTAGTTGTTAAAGACTGTTCACTGCAAAAGTATGTCCTGGTTTCCATTTGTAGAGTGTGTGTGTTTGATTTAGTCGTGTGCATTCATAATTTTAGCTCATTTTTGATAAGTTATAGTTCAATTTACGGTTAATTTTTTGTTCAAATTTAGGTTATCAAAGTTTAAGTCTTGGTCATTTTAATATTAAATACAGCAGTGTGTGGATATCCTCTTAATAGGTGGCACCCTTGAGGTTTACTCAACCAAATATAAATAATGTATGCCTATGATTACGACTGGGTGGAGCTAATTAATTTAATTAAAAAATTAAAACTTTGAGATACTTGAGAAACAAGTGTTTCCAAATGAAATAGAAAAAAGGTTGAACATACTCGCTCTATATCAAACATCCCACTCTACATTCAGCCACCCTGCTCTATAACCAACATCCCCACTCTAGCCAATAACCCTACTCTATATCAAACATAACCAATCTAGATCCAACATATCCCTTCTATAATCCAAACATCTCACTCTGTATACAATATCCTCTCTCTAGATCTAGGATATCTGTGATATATCCAACATACCACCTCTATATACAACATACCTACAAACTCTATATCCAAACTACCAACTCTATATCCAACAAACTTACCAACTCTATATCCAAAATACAAACTCTATATTTAACATACTCGCTCTAGATACAACAAACCAGCTCTATAACTAAAAAACCAGCTCTATATCCAACAAACAAGCTCTATATCCAAAATACCAACTCTATATTCAACATACTCGTTCTAGATACAACAAACCAGCTCTATAGCCAACAAACCAGCTGTATATCCAACAAACAAGCTCTATATCCAAAATACCACCTATATATCCAACACACCCGCTCTATATCAAACATCCCCACTCAATATCCAGAATATCACTTCTAGATCCAACATACCAGCTCAATGACAACATACCCGCTCTATATCCAACATCTCATCTCAATATCCAGAATACCACCTCTATATCCAACATACCAGCTCTATGTCCAAACATCTCGCTCTAAATCCAACATATCTGCCCTATGTCCAACGTACCAGCTCTATATCTAACATATCATCTCAATATCCAGAATGCCACCTCTATATCCAACATACCAGCTCTATGTCCAAACATCTCGCTCTAAATCCAACATATCTGCCCTATGTCCAACGTACCAGCTCTATGTAGCTCTATATCGAACAGCCCCACTCCAGATCCAACAGCCCTGGGTTCGAGTCTCCCTGCCGGTCCAATGAATGATGAGCGCATGTCACAGACAGAAGACGAGCGTCACGCCACGAAGAGCAGGAGATTGATTCATGTTGGGCTGCCGCTGACAGCCCGAGAGAGGAACACAAATTGTGGCGGGAATTATGACAACTCAGTCGGAAACGATTAGATTACGGGTGAAACGCTCTCACATTAATATTCATCCTGATGACGTCTACACCAGTTATTCTGAGCAACCCGCCTCGGTGGCGTAGTAGTTAGCTTACGCGCTTGTTTCGTGTTGAGCTAAACTGCCGAGGACGGGGAGATCGAGGTTCGAATCTCAGTCGGGTGAACTGGGGATGGTTTTTCCCAAATGGTTTTCCACTCTTCCTCCACGCAAATGCAAGTTAATTTCCTATAAATTTAAGCTTCCCAAATCTTAATCCATTAACGTAATTAGTACTTAAGCGTATAAGGCCCGGTGCCCAAGAGCGACGTGCGTCATCTTTGCAGTCGCGTCCTGTGACGCTGCGTCACCGCTAAAAGCAGTTCACACAAGTGACCAGGGTCTGGTGACGCTAAGTTGACGCCACATCACAGCACCCGGAGCAGTGCACACTACCGACTTACGTCTATTTGGACGCAATTCTCGGCCTCAGTCGGTTTGAAGCCCTGGCCGTGATAAGTACACTCCGGGTGCAAAAACAAAAGAAAAGGCAAACTTATCTTTGCTGTACTCAACCCTAATACCCTTACATAACTCATAGGTCATATTTATATCTGTAACAATATTGTATAGGCATTTTGCCCAAAATCCGGTCTCTACTCATTATTTTATAAGTGAATGGGGGTTGTTACATATTTAAAGTATTTTATAAATTGTTATTGTGAAAATAAATGGTAGGTAGTAATACATTTAGTTTTAATGCACTTTTACTATAATTTACGGATAATCCAGATGACACATGGTCTCAGTTCTTATAAACGAAGTTCAACTGTATGTAGACAATATTTTTTCCCAATTAAAAAACAAATTGGAAGAGAACTCGTCAAGTTGCTTTAGAATTATTGCTTCCATTTCATCAGCATTTGGGACTTGTGTCTTGCATATCTCCGTCTATGCTGCTTGTTTTTTTTATTTCTGTCGTGGTATTCTTCTAGGGACGATTTACAAATTACAGGTCTATCCCGCACCTACACTGATTACCGTCACAATGACGCGCGGAGTGTTCACTGCTCTATGTCTTTACAGGGACTGACAACGCTGAGCGGTAGCGTCGCCTCGTTTTGCAGAAACCCGCGTCACTAGTTTTGTCGCAACAATGACTCTAGACCTCGCGTCTCATGTGAACTCCATCATTAGAATCAAAGTAGTGCTGAGACGCAACGTCACATGCCTCGACTGCAAATATGACGCACGTCACTCGTGTGTACCGGGCCTAACCCGAAAGGGAAGTAAGACGCGGTACTAGATAAAAAAAAGTAATGAAAAAAATACTCTAAGCACATCTAAAGTGAGATTGAAGGGAACGTGAGTTAGGGTCACTATTTGTTGCAGTTTTTATAACAAAAAAAACCTTTTGTACTATTATATAAATAAAATATTTCTCCAGTAGATAAGTTTAGTTTAATTTTATTCATAGGGTAATGTCAACAGTTCTCGAATATATGTCGTAGGCATCGTGGACATTTTCCCAGAGAGACACTTTAGAGCAGTGTATCTCAAAGTGTGGTCCACGGCGGCCTATCAAGTGGTCAGTAGGAACTCAGGAAGCTTAACAATTTAGTAAAAAAACAAAGAGTGATGATCACATTATAGTAAAAAAAATTATTGAAATACAAAAGATTAAATATGAAACACCCAAACTATGTTGTATTTATTCCCTCGGTAGACACAAGCTACTTAGAAAACGACGCCACTAGTAATAAGCCGTTCGTTGTTGTTAATGCATTAGTATCCAAGTACAACGCTAAGCACAGCATGACCAACAAAGCAGCTTGCACTATATTTACTTAAAACAGCAGCTTTGTTCTCAGTTTCCCACCGCAAAGCTTCGGTCGTAAGCGACAAACTCTACAGAGATATCACAAAACATAAGTTCCCACAGATAAACTTAGTGCGGCGCATCGTGGACATAGAGCCAGCCAACTTTCCAGAGTCCCCCGTCTTTCTGCCAGCCAAGCATCGACCAGATCCGGTCCAACAATTTGCCAACATCGGAGGAAGTTATGTGTATCAGTACATGTTTAAAAAAAAAATAGTTTCTGCAATGGATGTTAGTATTGCTCGTCTCTAGGAAAAGCATCGCAAAGATAGGAAAGGGATCTCGGGTCCTTTCTTGTGGTCTATGACCCTTCACCAAAGTCCAGTCGACCGTTGTTTCCGGTTTCTTCTCACACGCTGAGACAGGAAGTGTTTTAGTTGAGAAATTAAACATCTGATACGGTCAATTAGTGACACAATCAGTGCACCAAGAAACTTAAAGGCTCTTGAAATGATTATTGGTTTGCGTGGTACTGTAGTGTTAGTGGAGTCTTAGGGACGTATGCAAGAACTTGACTAAGTGGACATTAGCGTGGGTTTGCTTGCTTCATTATAGGTTAAAAGGTGGGCCGATAGTGTGCTCGGGACCTCACTATCGGTCCACTAAGCATTCACTAACGTTCTTGCATACCACCGTCAGAGGAAATAATTTAGGTAAGTGACTGCAAAAAAAAAACAGATTTATATTTTAGTGAAGATCTTGAGTTTTTTTAATAATAAAATAATAAAAACTTTAACACATTTACATTTTTATTTTTTTAAATAAAAATATGAGTGGATTTAACGAAATTAATGATTTAAGAGAGTTAAAAAAAAGAAAAGTATTTAAGAGCCCATCTGACCTCAAATATACCCCTTAGCTTAGGTAATACAGCTAGAACCAGATGTAGCACCATGGTGCAGTTTCATGTATTTTTATTTAGAAATAAGAGTAGTTGAGCCGAAGTCGAGCGAAACAATTTACCTTATTTAAAAGTTGTTTTGGAAGATAATTAAGTATTGTAATGTATTGATTTGGATTAATCTAAATTATGTAAAAAGTCATGGATGAAGGTAATTTTTCTTTAAAGTAATATAGGTAGAGTATCCTTTTAAGATTCATCCATGAACAAACACGCGTTTCTCAGAATGAGGTGAAAGGGACTTCACCCTAAAATATATTTTTTTACACCTTCTTTCTTGTTAAAATAGTAACTGCGTCAATTCCTGTTGAAGGGAGCACGCCATTTCTTTATACCAATAAGAAGCTAGCCATCATAAAACGTGTCGCCAGGACTCTGTCCATTGGTTAGTTTTTACTTTGTTGACCAAGGGAGAAAATGCAAGAGGTATGTCATATATAGACCATAGTGCGTATGTTTATATTCAGTATTCAGAACAAGGCAGTACAACACAGAACAGTAGCACAGTATATTCAGAACAATTTAGTATAACACAGTACAGCACAGTACAGTATAGACAGTGACAGTATAGCAATATCATTTTGACGACGACGACGATGGGGAGGACGATCTCCGGGAACTTGCTCACAGTCCAACACATTATAATATAAGTCACTTCAATATCACAAGTGTGCAGTGATAACAAACATTTAACTGAAATATGTGCAAATAATTTACTGGTGTAATTAAAATAAACCGTGTGTGAAATAACAGCCAACAACATTTCTCTTTCTTTAATAATATTAATACCGATTTAATTAGTGCTCGAACACGGGGCTATAGACAGCTGTTTAGACGGTATATTTTCCGTATAGTGGTGATAGGCGCTCGATCACGGAGCTTAAGACAACCTATATAAAACATCACATCATCTTTTATCTGGGAATTAATCCGATGTGTATCAATTCACACCCGAAGTA
Source organism: Timema shepardi (assembly GCA_902151425.1). Taxonomy (NCBI): domain Eukaryota; kingdom Metazoa; phylum Arthropoda; class Insecta; order Phasmatodea; family Timematidae; genus Timema; species Timema shepardi. Next base: position 59,536 of record CABFVX010001043.1, on the reverse strand, counting down.
GGGTGATTGATCACACATATTATTATTATTGACGCCCAAAAAGCGAGGCGCCTTTTTATTCCGTATTGTTACAGTATTTAAAAATTAAATAAATTATCTATATATTTGATACTAAAGTGTATATTCTCGTCAGACCTATTTTATGGGTCTAAATTGACAAATGAGGACTTTAATAGAAATGTGCTTACCTGAAGATGTGAAACCCCTATTAAAATTACTACAATTTTTACCAAAAATCAAAAAGCTCCCCCAATTCAGCTCCCCCATGCGAAGAACGGGCCAATCTGATTGTTAAAGTAATTTCAATTTTGCTTTCAAGGATGCAGAAAACCGCATTTGAATTAGTTTTCTGGTTTAAGGGCTATCGTGTATCTAATATACCGGTGAATCGTGTGTCTTAGATACAGATTAATCTGTTTTGAGATGGAATCTTAAGTTCAGAAAGGGTCCACTCCCTCAAATAGGTTAGTAACCGTGGGCTAGGACCAACATTTGTTCATATATATCTCTCCACTCTTTCTCCCTTTGTGTTTCTCTCTAGATATTCCGAGAACCTTGTTTACCAACGTAACTTCAAGCTCCGGGCCCCGGAGTTTATGACTGTCGCACCCGGAATTGAAACACCCCCTTTCCCTCCCCATCACACATTACACAGCACAATCTTTGTTGAGCGAAGGGAAACTCTACATGATTTCGTCAAATACGATTAGATTTGATGCGAGCGTTTCATGTCCCAGCTTGGCGTGTTTTAACGACGTTGCCTACTTATGACGTAGCGGCAAGTGTTGCCTGCCTGTGGAGCCACGGAAAGTCGAGATGTCATTTCAAATGTTAATGAATTAATGATTTATTCGGCGGGTGTTAAAGGTACACCATTAAAACATAAACAGGAAATTATTAAATAATTTTTAAAAATAATCTTACACTGTCAACAAATTATTCTTTTGATCTTAAAGAGTGTTTTATTTGTACATTTAGTTTTAAAATTATCTACAACTTGAACTATTTTGTTTGTTCGCGGAAATGAAAAGTAGGAATCTTCCTGCCAGGATCTAAATTAAAAAAAGTCCACCGAAACAAATGTCTATATAGAATATAAAACAAGAAAAAGCGTATATATAAACGCAAATTAATACTTTCTAGGTGCAGTTGGTATAACGAGTGTTTATACACGTCAGCGGAAGTGTTATTAGCGAATAAACAAAAAGCCTCGCAGGATAAATTGCCCATGTTATTCCCCCTATATTTGGCACATTGGCATCTAAATGTGTTAGAGCTTAGAGTAAGCACGTCAAGTTGAAATACAGCACGCTTCAAAAAACAACTCCGAATTGATTAAGCAAGCAACGTTGCACTAAAATCATGAAAATCAAATATTCCTGAACGCCAGAAACCATGAGGGTTTAGAAAGACCCTTGGTGAAGCTGTCTGACAGTAGGAGAACAAACAGGGAAGGAGAAAAATACAAATGAGAGTGTTGTGACCCCCGCCTACCCACCATTAAATGACATCATTCTATTCACAAAGAGATCAACTAATTAGGCCTACCTTTCATATCCCAGGTATTTAGCTCTTAATGAAAACATAAATAAATGTGTATTTATGGACTTTTCAGAGTGGAGAATGTCAACTTTTAAACAAGGTTTGTAAGTCTACTGTGTATAATCATGTATAACAACGTTTTTAAATCGGTGTGCCGCGGCTTCTTGGTGTGCCATGAAGGGTTAGAAAGTGTGTCACGGGAGTTTGGACGTGGATAAAAAAGAGGCGAGAAAGAATTGAGAAATAAAACTAAATCTTTTAAAATCTATGATCAACATTTTTTTTAAATAACACGATTTTTTGAATTCTAGCCATTGAACTCTAAAACGCAATCTTAGTCTAGTTTTTTTTAATGAAAACGTTCTCCCTAAAAAACTAACGGGGGGGCTTGACAATTTTAGCGACATGTTCAGTGTGCCGTGAGATTAAAAAGGTTGAGAATCTATGATGTATAGAGTCACAGAAAATAGTTGGGTTCATTCCCGTATACATCAAACTCGTGAACTGTTAAAAGGTTTAATAAGTATCTAACCTAAGCGCAACATCTGAGTGGTACGATGTCTACTACCTAGAAAGCAACCGCTGTACTCTCATGACGTACCTAGTGCAAGGTTCGTCTAAGTAATGATGTGAGCGGGGTAGAGCGGAGGGCGGTAGAGTGGAATGGTTTTTTTTACTGTCTCGTTTTAATGGGGCTCGAAAGTAGAGGACCATAAAGACAAACCAGCTTTCATGCACGGTAATCTCGCTGGAATGCATTAGACAAGTTTTTGTTTTAATTGGAAAAAGTTTGTTGAAAAAAAATACTCGATTTAAAAACTCACTTGTACAACAAACTACGCTCATAAATTTAAAAATAAATGGTAGGGTGCATCGTGCAGACTTTCTCTCTCTTTTATCTTAAAATAGAAGTATTTACTAAAAACTTGTAAGATTTGTGAAATGAAATAATAATTTATACATTTTTATACAATATAAAATATTTATACAATGTTTCAAAAATATTGAGAAAAGAGGAACATCTCTGTCCACCAAAGAGAATAGCAACCAATTTCAATTTTCAAAGACCTCTATGAGAATATAATTTTTTATATATATATTTGCCTTTAGTTCAGAAACAATTGGTTTTGTAAAAATATATTTCAAATAAAAGATTTTCATCGTTAGTGGTACTTCAACTTAGTAATGATAGTTATTTAGTATCTCGTTGCGGAGATGGGATAAAAATTTGAAATTTCTGCTCATGTTAAGTATCCTCAAAGTAATTTTTATGTTAAAAAGAGAGTTTCCATTTTGTTCGTAATGTTAAAAAGAGCCGCCTAGATACAAAATTTTGCCAAAATTATTAAAGCGGATTTTTGATATAATTAATTTTTTTAAATCTTTTTAGCCTTTAGTAAACTACCCTTAATTTTAGGGTTAAATATCTAATTCCAAAAACTTTTAGAGGACCCCAGATATCAAGTTTTAGCTCGATCAGTAAAATGATTTTAGCTCTAGCCCGTGGTACAGACAGACAGACAGACGGCATCGCGAAAACAACTCTTTTTGTTTCAGGGGGTCATGAAACGTCGACATTTATAAAAATCCTGAGCTAGATTATTTTTACGATCACAATATTTACTCCCCTAGGGGTCGAGAGAAAGTAAAATATATCGTTATTTATAAAGCACTATCATATGCAATGTTAATTAATTAATTATTGAAATAATATAATATGTTTGTATCCGCACCGGTGGGCACGCGTACTAAATATCAGGCTGGTTTAGTGGTGACTTGAGAGTCGGGGTACGAGTCCCGGTCGGGTGTACTGAGGACGTGTCCTCCCCCTCAACCCCTAAATGGTTTCTCACTATCCCTCCACGCAGATTCCTGTAAATTTCATCTAAACTACACCTTCCTCATTCCTACCCTATTAGAGTAATTGAATGAGGATTGTACTGAACGATAGAAAGTTAAAGTGAATATAAATAGATGCCTATCTAATTTTCATAAAAAGAGCTGTTTGGCTTTTTTTCACGGTTAATCTTGATAGAACCAATAAAAAAAGGTAGCAGCTGCAGATCACATGACTTGTTTGTTTAATATTGTGTGTCATGGATTAAGAATGACAAAACGAGTGTTGCAGGTTGTTGTGATTAGCCTGTATACAAAAAGAAAAGAGGATCTGACTACAGAAACATTGTCAGTATTCCTTAGTCAGAAACCAGGGCAGAATGCAGAATAAAAGTAGTGTATCCAACCATCAGGGCTGACTAATCAACATCGTAGTCTAGGGGGTCACTCTGCCCGATTCGGGACCACACGGGCTAGGACGCCGGTTCATCAGTATTTGTGGTAGAGGGCTACCGCTCGAGCCCAGGGGATCGGGGTTCGGAGACCTAAGAGTCAGACGCGCCATTGGTTATTCCTAGCAACACCTGGTTTGGTCACAAGCTTTCGAATATTATTTATGTTCTTTAATCCATGTATCACTATCAACACCACATTTGTACAAGAGATAGAAGCACTAATATTAAACCTTAAAAAATCATGTCTTCGTCAATCACGAACCCACACAGTCATATACACAGTCCCTCCCCCTATCCTCGGCTATAGCACATCCTGACCGATTTTAGGCCCACAATACAGTTGTATAAAATATGGGGGTGACAAAAGTAGTTTTTTTAAACACCACGTCTCACTACTCGTTAGGGCTATACGAATTTGCACTAATTACGCTAATGTGTTATGGATGTTTAAGGTTGAATTCTAGAGAAAATGTACATGCATATAAGTGGAGAGAGAGTGAAAAACAATTTTGGTAAAACCACTCAGTACACTCAATTGGAATTTAATTCACGATCTCCTCGTTATCGGCAGTCCAGTCTATTGCGAAAGTGACGCCTTAATCCTTTTGATCACCGAAGAGGGTGATATGTTATTGTAAAATATAGTTTTTTTTAATTGTCTCTTTAAGATTAGGCCACCCGCTTCAATGACCGCATGGTCTAAGGCACTACTCTCGTAGTAAACTAGACCACCGATGATGAGATCGAGGTTCGAGTCCCAGTCGGGTGTACTGAGGGTGGTTTTTTCCAAAATGGCGTTGCACTCTCCCTCCACATAATTACAGGTAAAGTTCCTATACAAATACACGTCCTCATCCCTAAAACCATTGGCGTAATTAGTAAATAAGTGTATAACCCAAACGGGTAGTAAGACGCGGTGCTAAGAAAGAAATGAAGATCAGGCAGATTAAACTTTAAAAAAACGTAATTTTACCTCTATAACAATACATCCTTGAAAAACGTATTTGAATTTAAAAAAATATAATGCCACAAACTCAAGTTATAGTTTTATCATAATGAAATTAATATTTTATACCGTAAATCGCGTTGTTTAAATTGGCAGTGGTGTCAAAACCAAATAAATTTTAACTTAGGTTTTGTTCGTCAAAGAAAAACTACATTGAAAACTGATAATTTGCTGTAAATAAAACACTCGAAACTAAAATTTGGTAGCCACGCAGGCTAGGGTGTCAATATAATATAGTCTGGGAGGGAAAATATGTTGTATGTGGGAGTATTATGAGATATTTATAGTCTAGAGACACCTATGCTAAGAATTTTTAAACAATTAAATTGTTCTATACCAAATACAATTTCATTTTCAAAAACTTTCATGCTAGTTCATTTCCAAAAATGAACGAACCTTACACCAAGTGCTTTAGGATGATTTAAAAAAACTTAGCTACCTCATTTTTTTAAAAGGCTGATGTGATATTCTGTACTTTTCCACAAAAAATTAATAACTTTTAAAAAATAAACTTTTTTTAAAAAAGTCGTAAATTTAATAATATTTCTTAGTAACAAAGAAAAAGTTTGGATTTATTTGTTCTTCAAACACTGATAAAAAATGTAATATATCTCCAGGAAACGAAATATATGTATACTTAGTTAAATCTTGAAAAAGAGGAAGCCATAAAGTTGGTAAAAGCGACAATGAGATTAGTTGCTTTGAAATATTAATCGTTATCCTTTAATGAAAGGACGAAGAGAAAATAGCAAATTGGCTAAAGATATATTATGTTTTAGGGTACAGTATAAATTAATATATTCATTAATTTTCTTAAAAAAAGTAAAAATAACTACTTTAAAGTTTGTTTCTAATAAAAAATGTGCGTCTTAATGGATATACTTGATTTATTTAACTAAGAGTGTTACAGTGATACTTGTATTAAGTACGAAAATGTGTACTTTAACTGTTTTCAAACACAAGTATGACACAATAATAAAAATAACACAAGACACAACACACGGTAAGATTTTGGTAAGAAGAAACTTTTCTAAAATATAAATTTTTTTGTGTGGTCATTATTGAAAACATTTTACTGTTTTATTATTGTTATTTTATAAATATTGATAAAAACTATTATATCACATGACTTGACGTATGAATACATGAAATTAGATATAGTAACTTTTCTATCTGTCAGATAAGGCTCTTCCTGTGAAAATTGGACTGCTACTAGAATGTTATATTCAACTTAGCCGCACCAGTGGCCATGTGTATAATGGTGTCAGTCTCATATTATTATGGGCTGCCGATGACTGCTAGATCGGGGTTCCAATACTTTCCGCGATATAACAGGATTTTATTTATTTTTAAAACGGTTTCCCACGAAAATGCAAGTACATTTACTTTAAATTATACCTTCCTTCTTCCTACCACATTAATGTAATTATGCGGACATAGTCCAACACCTTAGCTCAGACGGTAACGTGTCTGTCTACTGAGTTAAGGGTCCTAGGTTCGATTCCTGACATGTCCAAAAGATTAATCATAGGTGAAATGTGGGTTTCCCCTTTCACAGTGATGAATTAACGGCCTGGTACTGGATGCTGTGTCTTTTCTAAATTTAAGCTATGTTATATTATTAAGTCGTGTGCTGATATAAATCGGTTCAAATAGTGCGCACGTTTAATACCTTCCAATAAATGAAATGAAAAAATTAATATATATGATTTGATAAGTCCATTTACGATAATTGAAATTACTATAAAATGGCTGAAACTATTGTTACAAACAAACACTCATTTTAAATATTAGAGGTCAAGGATGTTGACAAAAATAGTAGCTTTCAACGAAACCCCAATTTTCATAGCTAATGTTTACCGTTTTCCTTCTGTGTGCGTGGTGGTTCATCTGTACAGTCATTATTTGCTTACATCTCCATGGAAACCATGATATGTGTACGATTGTATCTCGGTAAATAAAAATTCCTCTTTTATTTGAATGAAGGAATTAACTTCCTAAAATATAAGGAAACCTTTTTGTTTGTTATTGGAATGTTGTTACTGTTAATTCGCATTTAAATCAACGAAATTGACCATCATTCTCAATTTGAAAGATGATGTACTCAATTTCTCAAAAATAGTTTATTTAGTTTTGTTTCGCGCATGTATTATGAATAAATTCTAATAATAATAGTAATAATAATACAATTATCTTTGAATACTTTTTTTATCTATAATTTGATAAGCCCATTTTCTGCGCGTGAGAAAAAAATTACGATGGTAAAACTTTAACATACTTCAACCTCGAAACAAATATTAGGTTTATATTATTATTATTATTATTATTATTAGCACCGCGTCTTACTACCCGTTCGGGTTATACGCACTTACGCTAATGTGTAATGGTAGGGTGATTGTGAGATGAAATGAAGGACCCACAGTTTAACGTGGAATCCGAACCACGGTGGAGGCCTGGCATTCCCCACATTCACAAGATGTCTTGTCAGAGGTGAAGGAAGGGTTTGTTTTGGTAATCAGATAAATCTTTGCCGGGACCGAGGAGTTTATATTATTAACGACGCAAGTCGCAATGACGTACACTTTGGTGATTAAATGAGCAAGTCTGCTAGTTGTTAAAAAAAAATCGAAATCTTCAAATAAAATTTAGAAAATTTAACTAGTAGAAAAATAGAATTAACTAAATAAATCCTTAAAAAAACTTATTGCAAGGCATTAGTGAAACCTTAATCACATTCATTAAGTTTGTCTGAGAAGTTACTAATAGATGTCAGTGATTAGCTGAAACTTTAGGGTTCTCCTAGAACCAAGTCTCGTTGTGTGACTAAGATGGTAGCGCTCCTACCGGAGATTAGAGTGAAGGTGTGAGATGTAAGGGGGAAGGTTGGGGGAGGTGCGAGGAGAAATTAAGGGATCGGGAGGAGGGAGTACTCCTGGTTTGGTAGCGCTAAGGGAAGTTAATACCTCGTCCAGGTTGTCTCTGTGCCACATTAATTATCCCCGGTAATGACCTAAATTAAAACCGGTGATTAAGGAAGCTGAGGGGGGTTGAGGGGTGGAAGAGCGGAATGCATGATAGATTAACTCACGAGCCATGTCTGCAGCTCGGTGGTGTTTTTTTTTAGTCTTGGTTTTGAGTGATTGAGTTTGGTTGCGAGGTTGTATTGGGTTCAAACGGGCGCACGATCGCGTCGGTCGTAACGAACCAAGCCGTTACCTGCACGCAGGGCCGCCCTTAAGGGTGTGCGAGCGGTGCGGTCGCAAAGGGCCCCGCACTTGCTTGGATGACAAAGGGCGG
>CABFVX010001043.1:0-21032 GCA_902151425.1 Timema shepardi | reverse complement strand
TTTGCAAGTGCAGCCGATCAATATACAGGTAGTTCGGAAAATTATAGCCTAAACTGCACATATAGTTTGTTTGAACCAAAAGTAATACAAAATCCCTGTACCCTTACATCCGGTAAACAATGATAATACCAATAAATAGTTTCCAAAGTTTCGACGTGTAGTCCTGGGAGAGCAAAACTGTCAAGCATGCGTGTACAGCAAGTTGCATAAGAGCTAGGTGCGCGGCACTACATACCTCGACATCTTGGAGCACGGCGGCAGAACATACCACAATTAATAGTAAACAGCACACCGGTCCATCTAGAAATGCGAATACATTCTGAGGGTCGTCATTAACGGTCCTAAATCGCAGAAAGTGCTTGCCATTATTACATGCGCAGTGCTGCCCGCCTAACTCTTATGCAACTTGCTGCACACGCATGCTTGACAGTTTTGCTCTCCCGGCGATACACGCCGAAACTTTTAACACAATTTAATGATATTAGCATAGATTTCCAGATGTAGGTGGACTTTGTATTACTTTTGGTTCAAATAAGCTCTATGTGCAATTTGGGCTATGAGTTTCGGAACACCCTGTAAGGTAATTGTCACCAGCGATTGGTGAAATCCTTTGCCGGACACATTAGGGATTGGATTATAAGCTACTTAACATACTACGCAGGTTTTAAGCTAGTTAAAACGACTTAAGATGCAATTTTACTATGCATATCTCCGATTCCCTAAAAGTGTCCGCTATTTGACGGATCCAGACTAAATATACTTGAGGTATATGAAAGTAACTTACCTCTATGCCTGTTTGTCTGTTTGTCGAACATAAGCATTGCATCCTCGATCTGAAAAAAAATAAAGAAAATAATTTTAATGAGGACAAAAATAATTAATGGTGCAGTAAGAAGGTCACTTTTTTAAATGGGAAGTGGAGTCGGAACAAAGTCAAATATTAGGATTTTTGTTGTTGTCGAATAACAACACTACGTTTAAGATATAAAGAGTGTATAACCCAAGCTCGTAGTAAGATGTGGTACAAAAAAAATAATAACCAAACTATCCATTGACTGCATCTAGGTAAAAATCAAAGCACACTACGGTATATTACTTTATGCTGACATATTTGAATGTGTCCACGCTTACGTTATAAATGTAATTTAATCAATATTCTTGTGTTAAAATACTATTTTGAGGCTTTTATAAAAAAATAATATTAATTTGAAATATGTCGTGTATAGTTAGATATATAAAATATGTTCATTACATTATATCAAAGTCTTCAACATCCTTCACCCGAGTCGAAACTAAGGTGATTTGACTTTCGACTTCAACATTTCCAAAATACTCGCTGATTGTCACTATATGACTCCAAAATACTCGCTTATTGTCACTATTTGAATTTTAAGTACTAGCTTATTGTCACTATATGACTTCAAAATACTAGCTTATTGTCATTACGTATATGACTCCAAAATACTAGCTTATTGTCATTACGTATATGACTCCAAAATACTAGCTTATTGTAATTCTATTTGCGAGTTAAGCCCTACTAAAGGCAGTTACCACCTCTGATCACGATACAATAGTCCAGACATGTAAATCTATTGAACCTAGCCACCAAACTAAAATCAAAACGAATAAAACCCCAAATTATCACGAATTTCCTTCCTCTAGCTTTGTTGCGCGCGGGGTTTCAGCCGGTCGGGATTATAAAGGCCAGTTACATTATATTATTATATTATGCGAATTGTGCGTTTCTTCGTTCCCAATTGGCTTCTTAAAATTGGCGCACACTTGTCCGAATCGAATCGAATCATAACGCCCCGCACCTTCTCAAATCTGGTTTTCGCCCCTCCCCCCATTTTTTTTCCCCATTCTAAATTAAGTAGGTAGAAGAGTTGCACGAGGACTTGTATTGTTGGAATTTTTTAAGACGAATGCGCTGGTTAAAGTTTAAATAAGATAACATTATTAATATATAATTTTTTAAGAGTTTTGAAAAATTAAATCCGAAAGGGCAGCGCACAATTTTCGGCATCGGCTAGTTACGGCCCACATCGGACGGAGGGTTATATTGTAGGGACAGCATATTTTTACGTTGTGACGCGTGCCGATACTAGTCGGCCAAGTGTGCTCCATCTTCCGACTCGCATCGCACCGGCTGCTGGACTTCGGTTGTATTCGGGTATGTCCGTCACCTCTCAAACACACCTATTGGTAATTCTGATTACAAACACACTGGCTGGTCAGTGACAGAAAATGGATCCAGAAATAGAGCAAATATATTAAATAATAAATCGAAAACCAATAATTATTAAATAATTAAGAAATAATAGGTGTGAATATTTTCTTGTACTAAAAGATAGATAAAATATTTCTGTATTGTTTCGGAGATGTCTTTCCCACGCAAAACTACTATAAGATTAAAGAGGCTAAAAAACTATATTTTTTTTAGCACCGTGTCTTAGTCGTCTTACGGAAGAATAGCTCCCATCTCTTAGGAACCATTTTCTTCTTCAAGGTAATTCGTTCTGAAGCTGAACCAATTTTCAGGATTATTCGTAGTTTTATCGGAGTAATTCACTTCTTACCATCCGTCCGGTCTCTTTACATATCTGTGCATGCAAATTGCTAGGATTAATTAATCTGATACGTACCTACCAAAGTGAAGTGAAGAGAGAGAGAGAGTACGAGAATCAGGAGAGAAAGAAATAATCATAAGAGAACCAGATAATAAGGAGAAAACTAGAGAATTAGGAGTCAGATAAGCAGGAGAGATCAAAACAATCAGGAGAGAGCCAGAGAATCAAGAGAGTCATAGAATCCGAGACAGAGAATCAGGAGAATGTTAGATAACCAGGAGCTAGAGAATCAGTAGAAAGCTAAAGAATCAGGAGTAAACTAGAGAATGAGGAGAAAGCTAGAGAGTTGGTAGAAGAGTAATGTGAAAGTTTTTGTGGTCGTGTGACCGGGAAAAAAATATACCTTTTGATTAAAGTTAAAAATTGAAAGCTCAAAAAGATCTCGAAAGCTTACAGCATTTATTGACAAGTAAACTTATCTAGAAAGTAGAGTGAAGACCGTTCTAGAGTTCTCTTAAGTGTCCAATAAAAAGTTCCGAATATAGTTTATCGCGATACCTCGTCGCCAAGGCCACGACCATCCACAAGTTGACACAATGGGGTAGAGAGGAGGGATGTATATCCACACTTTCGTGGGGAGAGAGTGGGAAAGTTTTGAGTAAAGAACCACCCTTCAGACTCACTAGACCCCGACATAATTTGAGCACCAATCTCTCCGTCACCGGCGATCCAGCCCAACACAAGAGTGATGCGTTAGACCACGCGACCAGCGGTGTGGGTTGTAATGAAGGTTAAATGGCGATGTTGTGTTGGTGAACATGGATAATTCATGTGTGATATATTTTATTTCTTTAAAACAAAGGGGCACCGGCTATTCGAATCTATTTATCACCACGTCTTACTACCCGTTCGGGTTATACGCACTTACGCTAATGAGTAATGGTAGGATGATTGTGAGATTAAATGGAGGACCTACAGTTTAACGTGGGATACGAACCACGGTGGAGGTCTGGCATTCCACACATTTACAAGTTGAGATTAATACATGTCTTGTCAGAGGTGAAGGAAGGGTTTGGCAATCAGATAAATCTGTGCCGGGACCGAGGATTGAACCCCGGACCCCAGCACAGAAGTCCGACACCTTACCCCTATAACACCATGTCATCAGTAATACGGGTTAGTAATACAAATAGTACTTAACCAATTACAAGATGAAGATTACATAAATTGAATGGTGTATTAGTCGAAGCAATTGAAGTGTTGAAATTTCGAAACTCACGCGGGTGAAAGTTTTAGATTAAATCATCTCGGTTGGTTCCGAGAGAGATCGAGAAACTATTTGATTAATTCCCAGAGAGAATGTCGGGTATTTTAGAGCTGTTTAGAGGGGGTAAGGGGGTTGGGTATTTTCGGGGTAGAGAACTTTCATTTGGCGAGATAGTGAGACGTTAGTGTCAGAGTCTTACACTACGTTTACTGATCGTAGAAGTATTACCTTGACTGATTACACTATGACCCTTTATTATAAGCTGCACCATAAGTAACCTGACAAGGAAGTTTAATTGACCAGGCAGTCGTGCATTAAGTAAAAGGTCATGGGGTTTGAATCCTTGCCTGGTCACATTTAAAAAATATATAATTATACGAGCATATTATTTTGATGTTTGTTCTGCTTGTACATTTACTTGGAAATGAAGAAGCGTCGGTTTAACATTATTCTGAGAATATTGTGTTATAACATGTTGACGAGCGAGAATATTGGTCCGAAAATTCTTAAGTTTCAAAATAAAGGGCCAACAAATGGCAAGGGAGTCACCTCAAAATTTGCACACTAATCATACTAGCATTTTACGATTAAAATGGGGTTCAGTAAGATTTCTAATAAAATAATAGTAAATTACTTATTTGTGTGGTAAGATATTTAAATTTAGCGAGAAGGTAAAGAAAGAAACCACCCCAAAATTCCAAAAATGTTTTAAGATTTTAGCTGGGTAAAGGGGGCCAGTAAAACTTATATTTAAAACACCTTTCAATATGGAATAAAATATAAATTTCGCAGATAACTAGAAATTATGAAAAAATTTTAGATTATAAAATCAATATATGTGCTTAACGAGAGCTAATAATTTCAAAAACTAATATAAAAACATAATTAAGTGTCGTAGAAAAATTAAATGCGTGCAAGCAGCTAGGATGATCATCCCAAGTAATCAAACATAAAAAAATAGTGAAAATTTCAAATTTCAAAATTGGTTCAAAACTTTCGAGACTAATAGAATAAAACTATTCGATGAATTTTAGCTTGTAAGTACATACAACTTCTCAAATGATTTATTACTCAATGGCATTTCAAATTAAAACCAGGGAAATTGAGATCAAAATTTATACAACTAACATAGATCACTAATTTCGTTGTGGTTAAAAATTGAAATTTAGCAGAACGTAACCGCAGGGGTTTGAAGAAGGTTTAAATCTCTTTAAATCAGTAGACATTTAAATTGGGCAAATCTGTAAGAGAACCACCAGATAACATAAAAGATGTAACATTTGTAATCTCAAAATAGTGATCTAAGAGATGTATGAAAGATGAGGGGGTCGTCAAAATTCCTAAACTGATAGATAAAAAAACTTTATAAATATTTAATGCTGTATAGGCAGACGAAAAATCCCTGAAAATAAACTAACACAAAAATTAAATATTATCTAAACGACAATCCATCATCGTTGTGATTATATAGCTAAATATTAATGACGCTGGGCGCGGGACGACTCCTAAAGAACTCAGTCGTAGGATCATTGGCTTACTAAGTCAAAGATCCTGGATTTGATTTCCGTGTCCAGGTGTAATTTTTAAATTTAAAGATTATTTTATTTAGATGCTGCTAAAATCGTCCTAAACAACTATAATATTTTGGGTATTCAAGCCATCATAAATATCGAGTAAACTAGCATCTATCTAGGAGCGACAAAAAATCAAAATAAACAAATTATTGCTTAGTAAACCATATGCCCCTTGGAGAACCATGGTACTCATTTATTCAATATGTTTCTGTAACAGTAGTATATTATTTCATCTACGATATTTGGTAAAACCCCTTGCTCTTTATTCCAACATTTTTCTGTAACAATGTATATTATTTCGCTTCAATTATCTTATGATCGTGCTTGAGCAAATATTGCGTTCGTTAGTGCACTCAGTTTGTGTGCTTAGGTGATTTAATTTGTTGATTTCCATAATCGGATTGGAATTGCCAAAGTTAGCTCATGGTTGTACAAGGATAAACTATATATATATATATATATATATATAAAAAAAATTGGTAGACGGTAGATGTGTAACGTCCTAATTTGACACACTGTAGTTTTGATGCGGCTAACCCGTGCGAAGAACGGCTCAAACTACTAGCATATGTATGTATAAATGTATATATACCTTTCCGCTGCCAGTTTGAGAATCCTATGGGACGTGCATTCCCTTCCAGTAATGTAACTTTAGTTAAAACCAGCAGTTCACGGTTCATGGTGTTTCCGGCCTGTATACATTACTAATGTACCGTGTACCGTACACCGTGCACCATACCCAGATACGGACGCCATGTAACTGGTCCTGAGAAAACAAAACCTCTCGCAATATTCCGTGAGTAGTGTTATCCTACCTTAGTTTAAATTCATGAGCTCCGTCTCTCTGTGTACCTAGGAGCCTTTCTTGGACTACTTTTCCTAATAATATTACACACGGAGTACAAATGCTCTCCGAAATTTGTATGACATACAATTTATGTTTTTTTTGCCTGAGGTTTTGCAATCCTCTAGAATAATGATATTTAGCCTAGAGTACACGAAGACATCTTAAGGAACACGTAAAATTTAATATATACATATCCTATATATATATAATGGTTTTGATGTAATTTATTTTATGAGTAGATTATAGTGTATAATATATAGTTTGCAAGATGTGCCAAAAATATGGGGGTATCAAGTTGAAGAAAAATTATATCTGGGTCTAAGCGAATAAAAAAAGACTGAATACCAATTATATCGAGGGCTTGAAACTACTAACTAGCCCCACTTACTAAGCGTCAAGCTCATCTAGTCAAAGGTTCGAATCCCGGACGGGTGAACTGAAAAGTCTTTTTTTTTAAATTTCCTAAACTATTTCCCATTCTTACCGCACACAAATGCTTGTACTTTTCTTCAAAATTAGGTCTTATTCATTAGTGTAAATAACCGGACAGCCCATATGGGTAGTAAAAACCTATGCACATAAAATACACAAACAAAATGGCACAATACAATCGTACATACTTTCCCAAACAACAAACTTTGTAATTAAAAAACTGATTACCAAACCCTTCCTTCACCTCTGACAAGACATCTTGTTAATGTGAGGAATGCCAGGCCTCCACCGTGGTTCGGATTCCACTATCACCCTACCATTACACATTAGCGTAAGTGCGTATAACCCGAACGGGTAGTAAGACGCGGTGCTAATAATAATAATAATAAAAATCCCTTTATTTAAAAATTGGTGATGAGTAAACATATGTTTTAACCAGAAACTATTCTAATTTGAAAATCTCATAAAAAAACTTTTCAGATATGTTTAAAAAAAAGCCAAATCGTTAAAATATAATTTCGATTAATTTCAAATTTTCTAAAATCATTTATTAAGAAACTAACCTTAATTTTAAGGTTTGAATCAAAATCCTGATTCGGTGTCGAGGTACGACCAAATAGCATCGTGTAGAACAGGCCATGCAAGAACTAAAGCAACGCTTGACAAGTGAGGAACGCCTGAAGGCTAACAATATGACTGCGAAACAGCGCAACAAACAATAACGCATACAGCTTGCGAATGTACCCTCCTGAAATTCCAAGGGCCCTGGAATGATCACAATTACATACATACCAGAAGAAGTTATATAGTTACTTTCGTTGGACATTTATATGCGAATTTATTGTATTTTATTGTACTGACTGTATAATATTGTATCACAATCAGGGCCATACGCAGGTGGGTGAGAGGGGATGGAGAAGGGGTGTTTGGGGGTTCAAACCCCTCCCACTGAGAAATAAAATTACACTAGATAAAACAATATCAATATAATTAGACGATATCAAAAACTGTTCCAGTAGTAGATTCCATCGAGAAGCGATGTATTTAAGATTCCTACTTTAAAATATATTTCCTGAAGTCTAATGTATATCTTGGCCAAGCCAAAAGTATCGATGCGTCATGAATGGTTGAGTGCTGCGAATGATTGTGGGATTACAAGTTTTATCGTCTCAGTAAAACACAAATATTTCATCTATTGTTTATTACGGGAGGAAACATCTGAATAACGTTTTATGTGTCTCTTGTGAATGTGGGGAATGCCAGGCCTCCACCGTGGTTCGGATTCCACGTTAAACTGTAGGTCCTTCATTTCATCTCACAATCACCCTACCATTACACATTAGCGTAAGTGCGTATATCCCGAACGGGTAGTAAGACGCGGTAATAATAATAATGTATGTGTCACCATAACTATATCACATATTAGGTTATTGTATTGTTAACCAGTTAATTATACCTATTAATAAAAAAAAATTGACCCCGCACTTCTTACAAAAATCCTGTTTACGGCCCTGATCACAATGACCGTACATCTTATATAATTTATGTTATGTCACACTTAATCATTGTATACTCTCTGAAAATAAACCACACGCTAAGTAAATCTAAATATTGTTTACAGAGAGACAAACATAATTTTAATATCAACTTTTATTTTCGTTCAGAGGCACATTAAAATCCATCACAATCTTGAGATCAAAGATGTACACAATTAAAATACTTTCTCTGAGTGAAAATAAACGATATAGCTGACATGAAATATTATCAACATCAAGTAGATTTCCAGACGAGCTAAGCTAATCAGCTCAATCCTGTTCCAAAATTACCAGTTCATTACCATAGCTAATTACACCCTAGGATAAACTTCATAACTATGGGATCTCTAAAGGGGGAAGTTTATTAGAGAAGCGGCAAGTTTTGATGTAGATAGTTTTTGTCTTTAGCAAGTTGGTAGTTTTTGCGTAGAGCAGAACAAGAGTAACTTCAAAGCGAACAAAAAAGAAAATGTGGAAGGTGGAGTATGGGCCCAATTACGTTCTCAAACGTAATTTTAAAAGTATGTTTCCTATATTAATAGTTTGTTTTTGTTTAAGACTAGTAAGTAAACAGATTTTTCGTGTTTATAAACCAACTGTATTTTCGTTAGATACATTCAATAATTTGATAAAATTGAAAACTAATATTTCCTCTTACAATTTAAGTCAACTTGTGTTTTTAAAATTAAATTTTGGTATTTTGTTTTGTGTTTTTTGATATTTTGATTTGTGTTTCTAAAAATTAAATAACTATATTTGAAACCTTCCTGCTATGGAGAAGAGAAGTAAGTCCTCTTGAAGTGTAAGGAAGTATTGTACAGGGTGTACTTGGTACCTATTGTCACATATGCAGCAGAAACATAGACATTGAATGTAAGAAACTAGGAAAGTGGAGGACATGGAATGAAGTTTGGGAGGAACATGTTAGCTGTCACGAGGAGAAACAAGATTAGGAATGAAGTTATCCGTGGAAGAGTTGGGGTACCGGAGATAGTAGAGGAATCAAGACTGAGATAGTATGGGCATGTAATGAGGATAGAAAAAGAGAGGATGCCGAAGAAAAAGTTGGAAATTATGTATGTAGGAAAAATACCGCAGAGGAGGTTTAAAAAGAAATGGGAGGAGCCGATAACAAAGTATTCAAGTGATAGGAGAAGTTGTAAAAAATTAAAGGAGGAAGAGTGTTGGAAGGCTAGAGGAAGATGGAGGTATTTTATTAAACTGACCATGCCACAGGCTGGAAACAGTTGATGATGATGATGATGATGTTGATAATGATGATTATTATTTTAAACGGTACAATATTGTGTTCACTTTCCAATAGTTGTTAAATTCAAATGTTACAGTTTTAAATAATTGTTTATCAAAAACCTTTAGCTAAAAGTTAAACACAAATTATAGCCGCCTTACATCACCTCTCGAATAACACCTAACTTACCTAGGTAATACAGCTCTCACCCAATGAATAACATCTACTTACCTAGTTAATACAGCTCTCACTCAATGGATAACATCTACTTACCTAGTTAATACAGCTCTCACTCAATGGATAGCATCTAACTTACCTAGGTAATACAGCTCTCACCCAATGGATAACATCTACTTACTTAGGTTATACAGCTCTCACTCAATGGATAACATCTAACTTGCCTAGGTAATACAGCTCTCACTCAATGGATAACATCTAACTTGCCTAGGTAATACAGCTCTCACCCAATGGATAACATCTACTTACCTAGGTAATACAGCTCTCACCCAATGGATAACATCTACTTGCCTAGGTAATACAGCTCTCACCCAATGGATAACATCTACTTACCTAGGTTATACAGCTCTCACCCAATGGATAACATCTACTTACATAGGTTATACAGCTCTCACCCAATGAATAACATCTACTTACCTAGTTAATACAGCTCTCACCCAATGGATAACATCTACTTACCTAGGTTATACAGCTCTCACTCAATGGATAACATCTACTTACCTAGGTTATACACCTCTCACCCTGTTGACACCTAACAGGTGCTCAAACGAGACATCGTATCGTGGGGAGATTTTCTGTAGTCTAATTATGAAAAACAGTGAAAATGAGACCAATTGAATGACGAAACTTAAAATAGTGATCCCAATTTAGCATTTGTCAAAATGCAGAGAAGCGAAGTTAGATAAGTTTTCTGGTTTAAGAGAGTAATCGTGTATCTAATTTCCAACTTAATCGTGTAGCCGATGTCCCGGTTAATCGGTCGTGTGATGGGCTCTTAACAAGCAACCTTTCCCTGCAAGAAACCGGGCGCTTTCTTGTGTTCCGAGTTCTACCGGCAGAATGCGCTACCTCTCGTCACCGAACAGATTCTTAATCTCTTCTGCGTTGCATGACATTTTAATGGAGATTCCCAAACATTTGTCCTTGCCTCTGCCCCTTAATTTTTTTTTTCATCTCTGTCCTTAATTCTCCAAGTAGAAGTGTGATTATTGGAGAATGAGATAAGCGGTTAAAAGGGAAGGTAGGTGGGGAGGAGAAAGATTCGAGCAGAAAATATTTTCTGCGATTATTTTATAGAGCGCCATTAATTTCTTTTTCCAAGTTAACGATGTAGAATAGAAAACCGGATGAATATTAAAACTGCGGGTAAGACTTGATTCACACTTTCCATATATATATATATAAATAGAATATGCCTGAGTGTCAAAGCAATTCACACTTTAGCGGTAATGTATGTTGGACCCATAATGCTATATAGCACAAACAAGAGAAATAGCTGATCAGTGATTATACATATTGTTTACTCTCGATCTTTACATATTAATGCGTTGCGCTGTGAATAAAATTAAAACCGAACAAGAACGACACACCGATTTTCCATTTAACGAATTATTTCAAATATATTTACAGAAAACAATTAAACGCAGGTGTTTTCTTGTATTTAGCTTTGAAGGAGCATGTGCACTGATTGAGTCGGTTGGTTTTGAAATTTCTTCCAGATAGATTTTATGAAGCAGAACGGATAAAGCTGAGACGGTTTTAAACTTGTGCACAGCGACCAACGCTGATTTCCTGTTATTGGTTCAAAGCCCCTCCTGTGACCAAATGTATCTTATTTTTTTGGTGTGAACATGTGGCGCAACATTAATATTAGTAGCAAAGTGGCCATGAGCACAATGAGAGAAAAAGTAATTAAATATTGATGACGTAAACATGTGCTCATTATTTTACTAATCATCGGGCCTGAGGGTGACAAACGCTCTTTGGTAGACTACCAATTAAGGATGGGGCCCTCGAATACTCGAACCTTAAAATACCTCGAACTCTTAAGGATATTCGAGATTAGAAAATTCGAGAATATATATAAATCTAGATTTAAATATATAAATATATTAGCATATTTCGGATAGGAATTTATTTTAAAGTTTTAAAACTGCTGTTGGTGTTTCAGCCCAAAAATAATTATAGTAAAACCTTAACAACCAGACCTCAGACCGTTAATTTACCACTAAACTGAATGTATAAATGGTATAATGAATGTTAACATTTAGTTACTCTTTCTATGTTCTAATAAATAACCCGCCTCGTTGGCGTAGTTGGCTAACGCGCTAGTCGTGTTGAGCTTGACTGCTGAGGACGGGGAGATCGAGGTTCAAATCTCGGTCGGGTGAACTGGGGGTGGCTTTTCCTAAATGATTTTCCACTCTCCCTCCACGAAAATGCGGGTTCACTTACTCTAATTCAACCATCCCAATTCCTAATCCATTAGCGTAGTTAGTACTTAAAGCGTATAGCCCCAACGTGTAGTAAGACGCGGTGCTAAATAAAAATAGTATTTTCTAATATTCTATGGGGTAAAGTGCTAACCTCAGAACTCAAATGTTCGTGGGTTCAAGCCCAGCTTGGGTTGAAGGGTTTTTTCTTGGGCGATAAAAATTCCATCAAAACTTACTTCTGATTTTAAGTAGAGCCATTGGTCCCACGACAATTGTAGTATGTAAAAGAACACTGGAAAGTAAAATAACGTTCCTGGCAAAATTGATAGGCCCTTTCACTCTCACTGATAGAAATTCTTGTGTGGTGATATAATCAGTTGGTTTAGAAAGTACACGTTAAATTACCTCAAATAAAGAATAAATAGATATCCTGATATACTCCTATTTTCTCTTAAATTCATGGATTCAGATTTGACCCATTTCTAGTATATTGTAGGCCCTATATTGGACCTCCGGGTCACCACCGAACAAGACCATGCGAGGTTGAGGCCCGAGTCCACGTGCTCACCGGTACAGGTCTCGCCCACTATTAATGAGCTAATGCGTAAATAATAAAATACCTCATAATATTTGTTCCAGTGTTATTTTAGACAACTTCTATGGTCATGCAGTCCAAGGTGTCACTTCATCAATAGACTGGACTTCTGATGACGGAGAATGGGGTCAGAAAACTGGTCGGGTGCTGTGAGATTTTTTTTTCTCTAAGAGTTTTGTATTTTCTCTCCACGCAAACGTGGATACATTTTTCTAAATACAACCTTTCTGGTCTCTACACCATTAAGGTAAATATGCGAATAGCTCGAACGGATAGTAAGACGGAGGGCAAAAAAAGAAGAAGAAAAAGCCTCTTCTGTGAAGATTGAAACAAAAGGTAAGGAGACAACCAAGAAAGAGAAAGAAAGATATGTGTGGTTAGAGGAACAGAAGCTTCAATCAGAGAAGCCGGAAGTTCTCGAAAACTGTTTTGTAAGGGTTCTTTTCAAAAGCGTTGATACTAAGTCCTCCCCTTACTCCAGCGCCACAATAGCTTTAGATTAGACGCAGACTACAAAGAGATCAAAGCCAGAGCTTTAAAGGAAAATATTACATGAATCTAAAAAAGTGGTCACATTTTGTCGAGATAAATGAAAAGCTACACTGTTTTTAATAAATGTTTATTTAGTGATAAAACTTAACAACACCACGTAGTATTTTATCCTAATATTTATTAATAAAACGAAGAGTGTGTCTGTCTGTCTGTCATGAGCATTTCGCGATATCTATAGCATGCAGATGGCTGACATTTAAAAATAATTAACAGCTCTTGTGCACAAACATGTGCATCTTTGAACAGGAATTTTGAGATAATGATTATTATTTTTTTCTGTTTGTTTGAAGCGAGGCAAAGCAAAGTTTTTTCCCGGGGAGCCACGCAATAATTGTGAGGTCACCCCGGGTACGTCTGCTAATAATATATGAAAAGGGTGACCTGGTGGTCTAGGGGTAAGGTGTCTGACTTCTCTGCTGGCGGCCGGGGTTCGATCCCCGGTCCCGGCAAAGATTTATCTGATTACCAAACCCTTCCTTCACCTCTGACAAGACATCTTGTGAATGTGAGGAATGCCAGGTCTCCACCGTGGTTCGGATTCCACGTTAAACTGTAGGTCCTCCATTTCATCTCACAATCACCCTACCATTACACATTAGCGTAAGTGCGTATAACCCGAACGGGTAGTAAGACGCGGTGCTAATAATAATAATAATAATAATAATATTATATGAAAATAAGTTGGTGTATGTCTGTTACGCTTGCTCGCAAAAACCACTACTGATTTTGATGAAATTTCGCATATACATTACTCGGTGTGTGTATATATATATATGTACACACACACCGAACTTCCAAATAATGTCGATGCGAAATTTCATCAGACTCAGTAGTGGTTTTTGCGGATGACTCACAATTTATTGCGTGGCATATATATTGGCTAATTAAGATTTACGTTCATCATTTTTCCAAGATTGCGACTACAAACCATTATGTATTATAAACACATCATGTGCGAAGAACTAGTATACCATAAAATAAGTTGGGTTTTTTAAAAACAAATAACATAATAAATATAAGTATAGGCCTAGATATCTTTATGTTTGTTCGAAACATAATACTAATAAAATAGTAAGTTATCAGTGCTTTCTTCCATACATTTTCCTCGACATGTTTTAAGTGAATTAAACGGTATGAAAGAGATTATCAAATCTAATTAAGAAAGACTCGTTTATTCAATAACGCGGATACAAAGAACGTAAATGCACATTGTTTGTTACACCTAAAACGAAGGAAAGCCAGCTGAGCAACGCAGTGCTCGTATAAAAAAGAAATATTACTAGCTCTATGCTAGTGACACAAAAATAGCCCCTAGATATACGGTGCCGTTTTTTTAAACAATTTTTAGCTTTCCAAGCCCACGCAACTGTAGTTTACCCCCACGGTAAATTACGGTTTTTTAAAGCGACAGGGGGAAGCCAAGGGAACTTATACGTACGATGGCACCGGAGGAAGACCTCCTACCCCCAACCCCCTAAAAAAAAGGAGATGGCGAAGAAAAAATACTACCATTTAATCCTTCTTGAAGCAATTAAAGGTATTTTTAACATAACTGGAATTATTAGCGTCTTACTACTCGTTCGGGTTTTATACGCACTTACGCTAATGTGCAATGGTAGGGTGATTGTGAGATGAAATGGAGGACCTAAAGTTTAACGTGGGATCCGAACCACGGTGGAGGCCTGGCATTCCTCACATTCACAAGTTGTGATTAATACACATCTTGTCAGAGGTGACGGAAGGGTTTGGCAATCTGATAAATCTGTGCGGGGACCGAGGATGAACCCCGGACCCCAGCAGAGAAGTCCGATATTTTACCCCTAGAACATAACTGGAATGAAATATAATACGTAGTTTATATGACCCCGATAAGTGACTAGCCTAAGCCTCGAGGAAGAGTACAAAATAAACATAGTTAATACTGACTTGAGGAGAGTGAACCCTCACTCAACATGCCCTGGGTTGCCACGGAGCAACTGTCTCAAGATGTATTTCCAAAGTCCGACGATAAGCTCAGTGTCAAGGAAAAGTTCGGGGGACAACAAACGTCCTAACGTAAACAGAATAGTTGATTGTGGCCTTGAGGGGTGGGGGTGGGAGATATGGAAAGCCTTAATGGAGAAAGCTGTTAGCGGAGTGTACATCAAAGAGTGCGGGATGGTCAACACAACCCCCACACCCCTAGTGAGAGGGAGAGGGTGGAGGGGGGNTTATTATTATTATTATTAGCACCGCGTCTTACTACCCGTTCGGGTTATACGCACTTACGCTAATGTGTAATGGTAGGGTGATTGTGAGATGAAATGGAGGACCTACAGTTTAACGTGGAATCCGAACCACGGTGGAGGCCTGGCATTCCTCACATTCACAAGATGTCTTGTCAGAGGTGAAGGAAGGGTTTGGTAATCAGATAAATCTTTGCCAGGACCGGGGATCGAACCCCGGCCGCCAGCATAGAAGTCTGACACCTTACCCCTAGACCACCAGGTCACCTTTATAAAATACAAATGTACTCTGTTGCGATAAACAGTGATAACAGTTTACCCGAATGTTTGTTTTATGTAATTTTTATTTATCCAAAGCTGGGCATGCACCCAGCCCTCTGGTGCTGCCTGCACTATCTGGTAGAAATCTCACGTATTAGGGGATTCAGGAAGTGTGGTAACACCCCGTTGCCTTCCACACTGAATTTCTATGAGTGAGTGCGAAAGAGCATAGCCATTTTTTTTTTCAGGAAGGATATTTTCACACACTTTCTAGGGTTATTTTACATGTCACAATCGACAAAGGGACTGACGAATTTACTTCCCTACTCCTCCTCCCCCCGAAGGAAGTTGTGCTGCGGATTTTTATTGCTCAAGTAAAATCCGTTGACCTCGGTTGGGTTTGAGCCCACGAACACCGGGTCCTGATGAGAGCACTTTACCAAAAGACCATCGAATTATAGATAAGAGGCAGTGATATTCATAGGTCATAAAAGGTAACTTTTTAAGTGCGAAACTAAACTTGAAATATGCGAAACAAAGTCAAAGCCTAAAAAAGGATATTTATAATAAATTTGATGCTCGTTTTACCTCTATTACATTCATCGTATCAGCCATTTTGAATAATAAAGCAAAGGCCGAAGAATCCAAGTAAAACTTCTGTATAAAAAGTTTACCTGTAAATAATTCGTCATTGGTAATTCTAACGAGATTGAATACGTGTTATATAAAATTAATACAAGCAAGGAAGATAACTCAACTAAAAAGTTTTGTATCTAATATTGTATATGCTTCATACCAGTGATTGTCAGTTCATGGTTACAACCTGACATGTATTTTTATTTAGACAAAATATGTTTTCGATATTGAATATAATATAAATTATAATATAATAAAATATATATTCTTTCCCCTAGCTGTTTTATCTATACTTAAGTTCCAGATATCATTTGATTAATAGTTGGTGTTAAAATACTGTTTAATTCTGTTCTAAATATGATTATGTGTTTGAATATGTAAAATTTATTGAGATATTTAATATCTGTCCACTATAATCGAAGCTTTCTTGTTCTTTCGAAATGTTTCGAAGACGTTAAGGTTAATGAGTGCCTCTAAGTGAATAGTATTAATTAACTTTCTTCGAGTTTGATATTTTGAAGCTTCGCACACACTTAAATATATCAGAAATAGTATTTTATCGTTATTAATATGAAATATGACAAGTATTAATATCTGAGAATGAAAGTGACTTGCAGACTCGTTTTAATGTGGAGACAAGCAGAATTCTTAATACAAATGTTTCAACCAATTATTATTATTGTTATTATTGATTGGTTTTGTGTTTATTCTACTACGGATGTTAATTTGGCTGTGGATAATTTTACCAATTTAGTCCAAAGGAAAATCAAAACGCATATTCCTCAAACTACCATTCTTAATTCATCCAAATATCCGAATTGGTTTTATTCTACTTTTAAATACTATATTAGGATTTTTTTAAAGTTTAAATTAACAAATAATGGTGTATTACATTAACATTTTTCCCTCTTTCGTAAATTAGTTAAAACTACTTTGATTATAAACAGAGCCAAATGGATTAACTCAATTGAAAATAGTATTAAATGCAAACCCAAGGAATTTTAGAAATTTGTTAAAAACAATCGTGTAAGTAAAGTTTCCCCGTCTAACCTAGAAATTAATGGCAGGATTATTGCTGATCCTGTATTAATTGCTAATGAGTTTGGGAGCTATTTTCATTCCGTTTTATAATTCAGCCCTTCCTGTCTTACCCTGGCCCGTTATTGAAACGAGCGTGCCCTTGTATCCTTGCCACATTACACCCTTGGATTTTGCTAGTGCTATAACAAAAATTGAGTTCTTCTAGATGTGCCAGGACAGATGGAATTCTAAGTTTTATTGTTAAAGGCTGTGCCAGAATTTTTAGCCTTTTGTTAGCCTATATCTTTTCTTTAACATTAGCCTGTCAAATGAAACTTTTCCTCTTACATGGAAACAATCTGTAGTCATACCTATTTATAAAAAAGGGGCAAAAACTAGTAATTATAGACCAATTTTCTAACTAAGCACTTTCTCCAAAGTATTTGAGAAAACCATACATGAGCATACTTTCCACCACCTCAAATATAAACTTTCAGATAATCAACATGGCTTTATAAAAAATAAATCTACTGTCACTAATTTAGTAGAATTTCTTGGGCATGTTGCCCCTCAAGTCTCTGCCCAAGGTCAGGTTGATGCTATTTATTTTGACCAAAGTAAAGCATTTGATTTATGTCAGCATAGTATTATTCTTTCTAAGCTTGGTAATTTTGGACTTTCTCACTCATATATAAAATGGTTCAGCAGTTATTTGCATGAAATATCATTCACTATTAAAATTGATTCACACACCTCAAATACATTTTCAGCCCCCTGTGGCATACCACAGGGTTCTAATTTAGGTCCTTTTTCTCTTTAATGTGTTTATTGATGACATTGGTAAATATTTGAACTCATCTAGTTATTTACTCTTTGCTGATGATGTCACTTTATTTAACATTATCAAATCTATTGCAGATTGTATAGAGTTATACAATGATAAAAATTGTATTCTACAATGGTCTTTTGAAAAAGGAAAGTATATTATTAAATCTAAGACCAAATCTATAACTTTTACTAGGAAAACTAATCCTTTCTTTTTTAATTATAAATTGGGCAGTGAAAACATAGTTTGCACTCTTTATATTAATGATCTTGGTGTTCTTCTGGATAACAAACTTTTTTTCTACTATCATGTTGACCATGTAATTTCTCAGTCATTGAAATTACTTGTAATTATTGAATTTATTACGTCATCATTTAAAAAAGTTGACTGTCTTTTATGTCTGTACTACGCCCTGGTTAGATCTAAGTTAGAATATGCTACTGTTGCTTGGAATTCCATTACCTTAACTGACTTTCTTAGGTTGGAAAACGTTAAAAGAAAATTTGTCGCTGCGTGCTATGATAAATACTTTAGTAACCGGATTTATTATGATTATGACAGAATTCGAAACCCCTTGGGCTCCAAACTCTCTTCTCGCGTAGACTTTATTGTGATGCCCTTTTTGTTTTTGAATTTATTCAATAGCAAAATTTATTGCAAATTTGCCCTTGATCATGTAGGCATTTATATCATTTCTCGGGCTTCTCTTAATCCAAAATGATTTTTTCTCAATAAGCCCTATCGGTCGTTGTATCCATAGCGCCAATTCTAGATTTGTCGAATTCGACTTTTATCATAAAAGAAAAGCTAAACTCAGAAAGTTATTTAAGGAAATCCCATATTAATAATTTATCATTAAGAGGTTCTGCCTATAATATCTACATTTTATAATATCCTGATTCATTTTTTGCATATATTGTTACTGCTTTTAACCACTCTTTAGTTTTTTTTTGTTATATTGCTATTTATTATTATTAATTACTTTTTTGTAATTATTAATAATTATATAACATTATTTAGCCATTTTTGTTTATCTTATTTTCTCATGTAAATATATGTATTTGTAAGGTGTAATTTCAGTGCTGGCCTGTTATAGGTCCTACGACTGTTGGCCAGCTCTATAATAAAGGAAATTAAATTATTATTATTATTATTATTAGCACCGCGTCTTACTACCCGTTCGGGTTATACGTACTTACGCTAATGTGTAATGGTAGGGTGATTGTGAGACGAAATGAAGGACCTACAGTTTAACGTGGATTCCAAACCACGGTGGAGGCCTGGCATTCCACACATTTACAAGATGTCTTATCTGAAGGAAGGGTTTGGCAATCAGATAAATCTGTGCCAGGACCGGGGATTGAACCATGGACCCCCAACACAGAAATCTGACACCTTACCCCTAGACCGCCAGGTCATCTCTCCAAAAATTAAGGTGATCGTTTTTGATAAGGACGGATCAGGAAATGATTATCAACTTAGTGTAAATAGTACGCTATTAGAACAAATTAACGATTCTGTGTATTTGGGCAGAATGTTCTTTAAAAAATGGAAGGATAGATGGTGAAATTGAAATACAGGTGAATGTATCTTGGATATTAGTTGGATGTATGTGGACTAATGCAAAGGAATGACGTAGTATCGAAAGAGGCAACTATAGCAGCATATAAAAGTGTGTTGAAACCAACATTGTTTTATGGATGTGAATTGTGGGTTTGTCAGGAGAAACACAAAGGCAAGGTGAATGTGGTTGGAATGAGATATCTAAAATATGTATGAGGAAAAACTTGTATGGACCGTCAGTAATGAATAGGTGCTGAAGGGGTGTGATTAGAAGAAGGGGAATCCAATAGGTCACTGTGAAAGAAGCGCTTTACGTTGGTTTGGACATGTTGAAAGGAGTATGGATCGAGTGGTGAATTAAATATACGAAGGCAAAGTTAGGAGTGTGTGGCTCAAAAGGAAGTGGTAGATCATGTAAGACGTGGCTAAATATTGTAGACGAATGTCAGAAAAAGAGAAACATTAAGAGTTATAAGAATAAAAGAGCACGTATGACTTGGTTTATGGATGTTATTGAAGCGAAGGGAGTATGCTGGAAAGGGAAGTGTGGAGAAAGTTAGTGAGGATCGAATAGTTACAGAGTTTTTTTTAGTTATATGCACAGTTTATTGCCTACCCCATAAGGGAACTGCGTGATTAGGTAGGTATATAAGTATGTAAAAGTGAAAGATTCTGATTACAACAAATTGTGTGTTAAATATATGAAAACTGTTTAATAACTTTTTTAACTGGCGAAAATATTCTTTCCTATCTAAATGAGACTGAAGTTACAATTATTTTTTTTTAGTAAATGTGGCTACGATATTTTAATTGCTATACAATGTATTTATTATGTACATTATTGCATACATGTTTGTAGAAATACGGACGAGCCTAGACGTCATGTTGCGAGCCACTAGGGAATATTACGAGCAGTTTCCATGGTAACGGTAAATAATTTACCCGAATATAGGACCAGCTGCGCGTGGCCCCCACTGTACAGTCGTTTAAAAACTAAACACCAAATTCCTTTTTAATTGCGTATATTGACATTTAAAATGAGTACTGAAACCATTATTTCTTAATAGAACAATAATATGGTTTTTTTTCATAGAACATATATATATATGGTTATTATCACCGCATCTCCCAAACCGTTGTACCATGTGAGGTATGTAGAGCAAAGTTTTAGTGCATGATTGGTCAAATGGAGACAGCAAGTAAGAGAACAGCTAACAGGTACAGTTTTAAAAGTTCTGCTTACCCTGGCAACACTCCACGGCACTGACTATTACCCCTTGCTAATGGATATGGAAGTGGTTGTGAAAATGGTTTAGAGCTGTACAGACTGTTTGAGAGTTTAGAGGCCGATAGAGTTGTGGAGCTAGCTGTACAGACTGTTTGAGAGTTGAGAGGCCGATAGAGTTGTGGAGCTGTACAGACTGTTT
>CABFVX010001042.1:168819-198135 GCA_902151425.1 Timema shepardi | reverse complement strand
GATTTCAAATCCATAGAACAGTTTTGTCACAATCTTTTATTTAGTTTTACCATGTAAACAAGTGTTGACCGGCCTCTTAAGAACTATAGTATGTCCCTATTATGACAGAATGAAGTTTTGTGCACAATGCTTACCTGTGAGGCCATTCTAAAACTATCAAAAACGGCCTTTTAAATGCAGTTTTTATCCAAATATCATTTAATATTTCAACAATGTTCAGTATTAGGAACATCTATGAACTCTTTATCTCCATTAATGTTTAATAAGAAATGATCCACGTGCAATAGTGTTGGTGTAAATTTACGATTTCTAACCGACTGTATCACAGAGTTGAGTGACATGTACGCTTTAAAATGAATATATACATTTTTACGAGATTTTGTACACTTCTGGTTTTAAAACATTTATTTTGATGCAAAGCTGGTTAGCTTTTAGTTTTATATAGAGAATATCAGATGGGAGTAAACTAAATCTAAAGAGGACAACACATTTTTCAAGGAGGGGTGGGGGAAGGATTATCTCCAGGGAGTCAACTCCCCCATTACCCTGGTACTGCCACCATCACCCTTACCAATAAATTATCAATAAATTTAATATCAACTATTAAAAAAATTGTTTTTATATTACCCTATTTAAACATTTTTAATGTGTGTGTAAGTCAAAAGAACATTTCACTTTCCTTTATTTACTTTGTAGTGAGTCTCAATTTATATTATACGCCATATATAAACTATTTAGACTGTTAGATAAGATTATTTCCAGAGCTTTCAGACTTTTAATTGGGATAAGCTATATGTACTAAAAAGAAAGATTAAATTAGGATATTTATTACTTAGAAAAAATGTAATATGTTTAATGACTTTAAAATTATGTGTGGGTTCATAATCAACTAAAAGAATAAATCCAATTATAAGTTTGATTGTTGACAGTAAAACTAGCGGAAAAGTTATGCTTCTTTCACTATAACGAGACAAAACTTCTCTAACGAAATTACAAGTTAAAAAATAATAATTTATTATGCTCCAATTAAACACAGCAGAAGAATTATGTCAAACCCCGACCATCAAAAATAAAGTCATTAATATATTTTTATTTATTTATCGGAGGTATTTAACGTGGAATTTCTGAACCGACTGATTATATCAGCACACGACTTGTAAACTAACTTAAATCTAGAACAGACAACATCCAGCCCCCAGCCATTAATTCATAACTGTGAAAGGGTAAACCCACATTTCACCAACGATACATTTTTTGGTCTTGACAGGAATCGAACCCGGAACCCTTAACTTCATTAATGTAAACTGATAACGTTGTGTGTGTGTTTGTATCGCGTCCAAGTAGCCGTGTGAGCTATTCGCATACTTACGACAACAGTGTAGGAATAAGGACTTTAAAATCTGAAAGAAATTTACCGGCATTTGAGTGAAACAATAGTGGTAAACCATTTAGGTTAAACCAGCCTCAGTACGCCCGTCCGGGATTCAAGCCCCGACCTCCCCAAACCAAACTAAATGAGCTTGATGTTCGTGCTCACACCGGTGGTATAATTGACACAATCAAGCGCCATTAAACCTCTAAGAAGGAGAGTGAGTGAGAGAAACCGTGTAAGCTTTATGATGGCCACTAGTCTGTGAATAATTGTTTTATGGACAACTAAAGCTCATTAATGGCAACCATCATTTTCTGTAATTTAATTAAAATATCCACAAAGAAATAAACTCGGCACTGACACACAAACTCAATTAAGAGTTGCTATTCAATCAAAGGAGTGCGAAGGTAATGGTTAACTGCAATGGCGGCCTAGGCCAATCGTACGTATTTTGAAAGAACCATTGTCCCCCCTTTTCCTGTTGACGGGTCGTCAAGATGTCGCGGCCCTGGGTCCGCTTTCTTGTCTACGTCGCTTTGGTAAGCACTGTCCGTTTTTTAAATATACGTCATAGCTACATTGTCAAGGATATACCCTTTACCAGTGGCCACGCAGTTTAAGGCGTCAGTCTCGCAATATTCTGGATTGCTGATGATGAGGGGGTAGGCATTATCGACTGCATTGGTGAATAGTTTCCCCATTCCCTCTCCAGACCAATGCATGAACATTTCTTCTAATCTATTCTCCTCATCCCTTCCCTTTATTTAAAGTAGCTGTTTATTTAATATGTACTCTACGTCTAGCTACCCGGTCGGGCTATCCAAATGAGAAAGATAGAGTTTAGAATAAATGTACATGCATTTTTTGTGGAGTGGGGTGGGAGACCATTCATAAAAACTCTTTTCACCCAGCTGGGATTCGAGCACCAACCTCCTGTCCCAGGCAGACCAGACATGACGAGACTGACTCCTTTTCCTGCGGGACTAGTCTCTCGTCCACTGTGGACTTGTATTAATGCCGGTTTGTCTGTTTCAACTTAGGTTATAATACTAGTGACGTCTGAAGGCGTACAAGCTAGGCGCCGTTATATTCTGAAAAAGGCTGTGAAACAAACCCCTTGGTAAGTGCTGATAAATTGCAAAATTATTGTAGGGCCGCGTTTATGGGGGATGAGGGCTCAAAGGGGACAATTGCCCCGGACTCCACATTCCAAGGGGCCACATTTCCCCCTAAAATTATTAAATCCAATTACAGTTATTATTCTAAATTTAGGATCAAATAGTATAGAGATAATGAACAGCAATAAGTATTCGCTTAATGATAGGATTCCATTCCAGATTCCTGAAAACCCTAACTTTCATGTAATTTAAGATTTACGTTATTCAATAAATGTGGTGCAGTACAGTAGAATATGCCATTATTGGGCTACCGCTGTCAGTCCACAGAAAACTAACAGTGCAATGGTGCAAAAAGGAATTTACTTTTGTTAACTTAATTAGATTGATTGTTTTGTATTTAATAAAATAAAATCATTTAATAGGTTGATCAATATTCTAAAAAACATGAGAAATTATTAAGTAATGTAAGTACCGAGTACTACAGATATCAATATATTATAACGGTTAAGTGCTAAAATTGAAAAACGATCGTGCAAAGAGGGGCCTCACATTTTTTTTGTGCCCCGGCCCTCATATTTTCTTAAAACAGCCCTGCTTAAGAGTGTTATTAGTACAGCAAAACGCAAGAGATTTATCTTCTTGAAAAACAGATGAAAACTTAAAGGATTGTTAAGAGTGAGGAGGAAATTTTCAAAGTATATTAGAGTTTATAAGCCTTTTGTGAACCAACTAAAAGGTGGATTATTAAAGTTTTATTTTATTAATTATATTATTATCACAACAAAATATAAAACTAAATAAGAAAATAAACCTCCATGGTATTGGTGGGGAAAAAAATTCACATGTGAAAAACCACCCTCGATGAATCCAGCTTGGTTCCTAACCTTGACTTCTCACTGACGGTGACCAAGTATATTGGAATAAGTCTACCTCTTAAGAATTATTGACCCCCGCTACGAGTAATTGTTTGGGACAACATTAAAAGCTAAGTGCTCCAATACCAATTTTGTGTGAAATTAATTTGTTAAAAACACCATAGCTGTCCTCCAAGGGAGGATCCAGGGCCTGTTGTTGGGGGGGAGGGGGGGGTAGTAGGGGTGGGGAGTGGGGTTAGTTTTCAAAAGGCTCCTCTTAATATGAATTTAATAATTTTAAATAATCAAGATTTTAATTTCTAATAATTTTAATAAAATTAATGCTAGTTTATGAAAATAATTTTAATTAAAAATAATAATAATATAATGCTATTTAATGAAAATAATGTTAATTATAATAATAATAATAATAATAATAATAAAAAGATGACTCCTAAGAAAAAAATAACTAACACATTTGTAATTTTATCACAAAAAAACACAACATAAAACAAAAGTCACTGTCTCAATAAAAGTAATGTAATATGTTCACGGGCCTAAAATAATTGATTATCATACTAAATTTAGTAATATAATTACTGGGAAATTTTAGTTTCAAGCCACTCGCACAATAGTACTTTAGAACTAAGTTGAAAGAGTTTTTTTTTAGCATAGCGTCTTACGACCCGTCCGGGATGTACGCCAATATACTAATTACACTTAAGATTTAGAGATCATGAAGGTTTAATTTAAAGGCATAAAACCTACATTTGCGTGGAGAGAGAGTGGAAAGCCATTAAGTAAAAACAACGCATAATGCCATAAAACTCAGATCACCCAGTCTTCGGCAGTCTAGTCTATTGCGAGAGTAGTGCCTTGGACTATGCGACCACCGGAGCAGGTTTGAAAGAGTTATAGGTTAGGTCATATTGGAGATGGGATGAGGGAGATGTTAGAGTCAGTCATTATTTACAACATTAAAGTATTGGTTTCAATATTTTTTATTATTTTCTATGCATGGATACTCATATCACCCCCCTTCTCCCTTGCCCCCGGTTCCGCCACTGCTGCTCTTTTTATTACAAATTTGTTGCAGAGCAATGTTATGAATAATAAATATATTGATATTTTGATGCGATAAAAGGACTTCTTGTTAATTATTTTGTTGGATTTAAAAAAATTATTTATTGATGTCTGTGAATTCACTCTAGTTAGTTGTGATTTAGCTGCTAGTAGAATTTTGCAGTTTTCATAATTAATAAGCCTTAATAACCTTTACCTCCTTGTCATTGGCAGTCCAGTCTATTGCGATAGTAGATTCGAGTGTTTTATTATTCCACAATCCTATTACTTTCATCTGAGATTTTCTTCCTTTATGTGTGTTTTTAACACTTGGAAATTGGAGCTATACTAAACGTGGTGAACTCTGATTGTAGGACAAGTATTTTTGTTTGGTTTAACGCGAGTTTATTATTTATTTTTAGGTATGAATTACCAGTTATTGAACGATTATCACATGGACAGTGAATGGTTTACTTCATCATGCCATCAATGAACATCTAAAATGTCTCAACTACAAATTGATATACAGAAGTACTATTAAAAAAATGTAGTGTGTATTCGAATAAAATATCTTACAAACTACAAGTTTTAAATTATATTAGTTATAACCCAATTTAAACTAATTTCTAGATGATTTTCGTGAATGGACACACTTAAGTCTAATATAATAACTACATTATAATGATTTCTCGGAGGAAGAATAATACATGTTACTAAATGTGATAAAAATATTATGAAATTGAATATTAAAACAACTATTTGGAATAGGTACCTCAGACACACGTTTCACATGTTTTAATTTAATTATTTTACAACCTGCTATGGTGGCCTCATGGTCTAATGCGATCTTCTCGCAGTAGATTAGACTGCCGATGACATGTAAATCAAGGTTCGAATCTTGGTCGTGTGTACTGAGGGTGGTTTTTCCAAATTGGTTTTTTACTCTCCCTCCACACAAATGTTGGTACACTTCCTCTTAATATAACCTCCCCAATTCTTAAAACCACTAGCATAATTATAATAAACACGTATAACCTAACTGAGTAGTAAGACACAACACTAAAAATAATTACATTTATTTTTTATAGTGTGATGTCAATTATAAATGTAATAAATTAGCTTAATGTTTTGTAAAATTGTAAGTATTGCTTTAATAAAACTTATCATAGTTGTATTTACAAAGTATTTATTTAATTGTAAGTTTAAAATAATTACATGCTATGGGGAAGGGATGTTTGTACTTATGGGCTAAGTCTGTGGCAATTTATAAGAATAACATTATTTTAAGCATTAAGATACTCTTTTTAAAACAAATATTTTTTTATTTTTAAAATTTTGGACATCCCTTCTATGAATAAAATGGACATAGCTAACAAAATAAATGCAGAGCTAATTTAATGCAATGTGTGTATCACATCCTTGCTAAAATCTTATATAACTTAATTTTGTTCTAAACGGTTGGCTGACCACTTTTTACATGTGTGTACAATTTTTTTTTCTATTTCAATTCTGGTTTTAAAGGCTTTAGGCCCTTTAAAATCCACACTTTTTAAATCTTGATGCTTTACACTATATTTTAGACGCTAGAAGTTGAAAAGAACATAAGTGTTCACAAACACAAATAAATATGTCCAGTTACACTTTACTGTGTAAAATAATATTCCACTGCCAATAGTGCATAGTGGAATACCAAATTAACACACCATGTAACCAAATTGTTGAGATTACATTGGAGTCATTTTGAAAACTCTTAATGCTTAGCTACCAATCAACTTGACATTAACTTAACTTTCATAAAATGAAACGTGATGTAATGGCTATCCTCCGGTTTTTAAATGGAAGCCATCATGATGCACTTAGCTTAATGTTGACGTGACGTTCACTTAACATAAGGGGAAATTCTTAGGTCACCTTATGTGAACTGTAGCACATGTTCCCACCAGCCAATCACATTGGGATAAATGTAAATACAGCTAATTAGTACCTACTTCATTTGTTCACACAACCTCTGTGGTATGTGTGTTTCATTTGTAAGTGTATGACAAACACTAATATGTCAAAGATGTCGTCTTACACCTTATTTTATAGCTTTAGTAAGCTTATGTTTCAAGTATTTATAACCAAATCAACCCTAACAGCTTGAGTTCTATTTTAGTGAACAATTTGTTTGCATAGGTAGTCCAAATTCCAGGGATGCCCAGTGAACTCAGGGGGCCTGGGACAACGTGATTTGGGGGCTCCCTTTCACAAAAATAATAAACATAAATTTGCTTATCTTCCTCTTATTAATCTCTAAGGCATCACACTCACAGTGGACTAGACTGCAGATGATGAGTTTAAGGTTTGGACCTCACTTGGGTGTACTGAGGTTGGTTTTTCACAAATGGTTTTTTACTCTTTCTCCATGTAAATGTGGGCGCACTTCCTCTTAAATTAACTTTCCTATCCCTAACATATAGGCAAAGTTAGTAGCTAGTATATTGTCTACACATATAACTCAAATGGGTACCAGTGAAACACAGCGACAAATTTTTAGAATGCAATCAATTTATTTTTATCAAGATAATCTTAGGCTGTGTACATATAAAAGTTTGCTTCAAACATGGTTAAGCTACATTAGTAATTTCATTGAAATACTTAAGTACGTTCACTCCTATATCATTTAAGAACAATTTTTTTTAGCTTTAATTGCAGCGAATTCATCAATAATATTATCAAAAGTTATTTCCTTAACAAGATCATGTTCAATGCTCAAACTTAGGAAATGGTTTAGTCTATCCTCACCGGTGGCTGAACGCAATATTTTTTAAATCAAAGACCACTTACTGAAAGCGCGCTCCCCCAATGCTACTGACATGGGTAATACTGTTAGGAGTCTTGAATGAATGCAAATTTGTGGAAAACTGTTTCTTGATCCTTTTGAAACAAACAATTAAGCAGTTCAAGGGCAGAGCTCACATTTCCACTAACACACAAGTTCGATTCTGTCCGTATTTAGAAAAAGAGCCTAATTTATTCTATGAGATCTTCTGTTTGAAGGTCCCAAGGATATGTTGCCTTCAAAGTTTTGGTGTGAGTGGCTATGAGTGAGGTGTTCACATCATTTGTTGGGTTCAAAAGAAGAGAGAATAATGCTGACAATTCTGCCATTCTATCAACCAGGTCACGTAATTCAGACAAGAGCAGATCTAGTGTAGGAATGAACACCTGCACTTTGAATCTAGTTTATGGAGAACCAAACTTGTAGTCAACATCACCTCTCATCATAGAATATTAGCCAGGTTACGTAATTCAGACAAGTGAACCGTTACGCCTAATTAGGCGTGTTCAAATACAAAAAAAATTATAATACGCTAAAAGAAAAATTTAGAGTGTGCTGTGTAAGTAAAAAAAGGCAAAGTAAAACTGGGCAAAACCTAACTGGAGCCCAGCACACGCAATAAGAACTATTGCGGGACTCGTCCCTGCGGTCACCCTCAAATTCAATAATATATGTCATTAACTAGAAACGTGACTACTCCTCTGTTTAGAATATTAGATAACATATTTAAGTTGAAGTAACCTACCTAAGGATGAGTATATAAAAAGGTAAAATACAAACATAATAGTCTAGAGAACATTTATTTAGATTCAACAAGATATGGATAACAATTTATTTAAAGCAATAGTTTCAAAGAATTTATAGAATACAATATACGCAACCTTGCGTCATGGCCTCTTAGGGAGGTCGCTGTATAGGCGAAAAGCTTCGCTAAAAACTTGGTTAAGCCAAAAGAACAACGACTGACTCTTGACAATAACTATAGTATAAACGTCAATGTTCAACCTAAAAATATTGAGTTATTTCCTGTCAGCCGTTCATTATCTCTTTTTCCCACAAACAAAAAAAATATACAATATTTTTTTAAATTACAGAAAGCAAGGTTGACCTTAGTAAAATAAACCCATAATAACTCGCCAGCACGAGACAAATATTTACCTAACACTTAGTCGTCATGGCGGCTATGACTAACTTCTCATACGCGCTGATGGCGCCTAATATCCTAAGTTCAAAAGAGAACGATTAAACATTAAATATAAAAAGAGCAATTCAATAAACGGAATCTAATGATGTTATATTACAATAAGCCCAAGGCCAAAACCTAACGTCTAACATGGAGTAATATAAAGTAAAGTCCCTAATGCTTAAAAAGGGGTATAACTAAAATAAATATATATATGTCGCTAGATATTCTATTATTGCCCAATTCTTAAACTTAATATTCAAAACAAACATCATGGGCAAAGTTAACAGTTACAGTATGTCGATATTAAAAATAATCTTAAGTGACAAAAGTATATTCTAGAAACAATGTCTTTTCATTGGAGTTCGTTATTATCAATAATAAATACAAGTCCAAAAGGTATCTCATAGAAAACGACACCATATCTCAGCCCATTTAAGAGATAAAAGCTTAAGTCTGCAATACTCATCAAAAATAATTACAAGTCCAAAAGGTATCTTATTGAAAAAGATGCCATATCTCAGCCCATTTAAAAGATAAAAGCTTAAGTCCGCAATACTTGATGTCAATAATACGAGTAAATATTAAAGTTAGAGTTTTTGAAGATGAAGAGTCGAAAATGAATTTAGAATAATAAATATAATGCCGAAAAAGAATTTGTCTTACATTGTTAATATTTGAAGCCGTAGCTTAGCACAAGCTACTTCCAAAGCCAGTCCCAGAATACGGCGCTTACCCCACTTGGTCACACTTTTATACGGAAAGCACTAGTTCACAGCACATGGAAGATGGGGGGGGGGGGGGGTTTCCAAAGAACTTAGTGAGGCGTGGAACATTCTACTAGCATCTAGGTGATAGACTTGAGCATTGGTGGAGTGTTTCTTCTTCTCTGTTGAGGGTCTTTGCTGCGGGAAGGTCGTTGCAGAATGTTGGACAGGCGTGGCCTTCAGTACGTTGTAATCGGTTGTGTCGTTCGTGTGTGTAGTCGTGTAGACGATCCGACCGCCGGCGGAGTTGGTAAAATAGGTAAGTTGATTGTTATTGTTTGTTTTCGGCTAGTTTGTGGCAAACAATGCTACACAAGAGCAGATCTAGTGTAGGAATGAACACCCGCACTTTGAATCTAGTTCATGGAGAACCAAACTTTTAGTCAACATCCCCTCTTCCATCATGGAATCTTTGTTTCTTAAGAATCCTTGAGACATTCAACTATGGTTTGATTCCGGAGTTCGAAGCGACTTATTTTGATTCTGTAAGCAAACTTGGCCAGGATTCTTTCAAAAATTGAATCTCCTCCACTAGGCTCTTCACATTTTGTGTTCCCTCTTCCATTGTTAGCTTAGAACTTTTAAAGAGTCTGTTCCTATCATCAATGCTCTGCAAGACTTTGCACCTAATTGTAGTGAGAAGGATGAATTCAAATGATTGCAGCCACTCAATTAGACACGATACATCTGCTTGTCTCTCAGGCGTCATGTTAAGCTCTTCCTTAATTCTAATCAAAGGATCTAGAACACCTATATGAGTTTTCGTCAAGACCACCAACAGCGTCTACGCTTGCACTCCATCTAGTTTTTGATGTAGAGTGAAGAGAGATATTAGCAGTATTATATAGAATTTTCCATCTCGCAGGACTGACAGAAAATACATTATAGAGTTTCTAATTATTGTAAAAATAGGTTTTCACCTCTAAACTGGTTTCCATATCATGTGTACCACAAAGATTTAACGTGTGTGCACTGCATGGTGAAAAATGGGATTGAAGACTCTTATTAAAAATTCTTGCTCTTACACCTTGAAATTTACCTGACATGTTAGCGGGGTTATCATAACCTTGTCCTCTGCACTGTGCTAGCTCTAAGTTACACTCTTTAAGACTATCTCGAGCTGTTCTGCAATATATGCTCCTTTCTTCTTGTCAAAGTTAATCAGCTCAATGAATCTTTCATAAACTACCCATTTTCTGTTTTGTTGCATTACATACCTGAGAACAAAAGCTAACTGCTCGATATGTAATGCATCAACGATTTTTTATTAATACAATTGGAGGATTGGAAAAAAACAATACAATTTTAATAATCAATATTGCAACAACCTTTTATTTTACTTAAACTACCTTAAAAAACAGGGATTTAAAAGATGTTAAAAAAACCACACTATTAACTTTTCTAAAATAAAAGTAGTTTGGGTGATCAGAACCCCCTCGCTGAGTGGGGCTCAGGCCAAACTACCCTGTTTGCCCCCCCCCTCCCGTGTCTGGGAGGCCCTACTAAATTCACTGTCTGTGTTTATCTTGAACATCTTTAAAACAGGTTGTTATTAAAAATAAATAAAAAATAAAACTCCAAATATGAAAACCAAGTAGTTTTAATTAAACACAAATGCACATGTTCTGTTTATATTAACACACTCATCAATAAATATTTAAATAACACATTATAATATTAATGATCACAAAAAATTAACCAGCAAATTTATGAAAATATAAAATTTATTTTTACATATCAATCAATATACTTACATAATTCAGCATAACGTTATTTAAATATTTGACTTTCAATATATCACTATTCACTAAAACATATAAATTACTACTTACACATTTTATACAGACATATAGGTATGTATACACATTCATTGTAGGCATTTAAAACTTGTCTTATGTATTTAATAGTGTAAGCTACCTTTTCGTGGAATCATTTAATTTTTCCATAAGACATTATTTAAATATATCTTGAAATTTTGTAATAGGCCTTAAACTTTTAGGCTACCAGTACTTTACAAATATAGTTACTGGTACTTGCATTATAATTTATATTTTAGTTGACAGACACTGAAATTTTGATTAGCAAGAAAATCATTTTAAAAATATTTTTAAATTGAAACAACTGTATTAAACATATTATACTCTTTGGAACTATGAACTAATATTTCTTATAAAGCTAATTAATGTACTTGTAACATTATGAAGTGATAATGACCCGTCTACAACCAAATGCACCTGCTTGTCAGACTCGCAACCAAGCAATAACATAATTTTGTCTGTCTACAATAGCTTACACAATCATATGTCGGAACTGTTGGAACCACTTGTCGAGAGGAGATGAACTTTGTCCATCTCTTGCGTTTATGTAGTTGTGTTGGCTTGCGTTCAGCCAATAAAAAACCAATATGGATGTACTACTAAAATCAAATAATATGAAGTTATTTGGTTTATGACAACAGCGCTTGGAAATGTATAGTAATGAATGGAGGATTTTCAATTAAATTCATATGTATTTAACCATTTAAATATTTTTATAATTTTTTTATTTCCTATTTGAAAATATTAATATGAATTTGACATTTATAGTCATCTTTGAGTTTGTTTCTATTAGTTGAAATTACATCTTGAGACTTTTCATTGTAGACAGTCTATTTTGTATTTAAGAGAAGCGTAATTACGAGTGCATTTGGGATTGCGAGTCTGATAAGCGGGTATGTTGGTTGTAGATGGGCTATAATCAACCACAATATAATTAAAATGTGGGTCCTATAATTTAAAAAGTAAAGAATTTTCACATGAAAGCTAGAATTTTAAACACACCAATTTAATATAGGCATTGGGCCTACACTTAATTTAGAATTTTCCGATATGGGTTTACAAAGAAACCAAAAACAAGTAGTACTGTACTGATGCCTGAAAAGATTATGTACGCTGTACATTTAAATGTAGATATCTTATTTTTGCCAGTTTAACTTAAGAATTAATGTTTATTCTAAAGTTAAGGAGATTGAAAGATGTTTTTCAAAACTAATCTGTGAAAATAATATTGTCAAAGTGATTGGATGAATACATTTTATCTAGCAGATAAATGCCATCTGGCAGTCATAAGACGCACTTTTAACTTATCGACCAGATAAAAATATTTATCCAAGAGTCATTAGACCGGTCCTAGATTGTATTTACATAAATTAATGGTTATGAACTTGTTTATCTGACAAAATAAAACAAACAAAAATTACAAACATGGTTCTTTCAACATTATTTTGAAACAATATTATTGATTTTTGGTTTATTTAACTTTTTTTTTTTCTCAAATAAACTATTAAATTAATCAAATAATTGTGAAATCCTAACTTCTCAACATACCTATTTCAGTCAGATCATGTTCGCTCAGAAAAGCGCCAGACAGAGGTTACATAATTAATCATTCGTGGGACCCTTGTTTCTCCCTCTTCCAATTCACCCAAGGGCATTAAGGTGGGGAGATAGGGGATGGGAGGAAAAGGTAAATTCTCCAGTACAAACATAAAGTTTAATTCTCTTCACATGGTGAACTCAACAGTTGTTGAATAGCTGTCAAGAAAATCCTGAAATTTAATGACAACTTCTTCTCTTCATTTAAAAAGATTGTCATTTAATACCGCTATGCTCATGATAGGTACCTAGGTATCCAAGAACTATTGATATCACCATTTGAAGAAAATTAAACTCTATGTTTGTACTGAAGCAATATTTTTTTTATTTTGGAAAAAAAACACTACAAAATCACTGTCCTTTTCTTGCGTTCCCTAGATCCCCAAATTAATGGTCACTTTGTGACTATTTATTTAGACTGTAAAGTAGTCCGTGTCCGTAAAGGGGAATTCCTAGGAAGTCACATGTTAGTAAAATTACAGCTCACAATGGAAGGAAGTGCTAATGTCAAGAGTACAAACTTGAGCAAAAGAGTAGGAATAGGTCTTTACACACAGATAAACACTTACGGATAACTGATATTGTCAGCCCATCTACAATTCACAATACACATACAGTAAAAAAACAACACTCCACGGTGTGAGCCCGCGAGCTATACCAACTGAGTGGTAGCCGCTGTTATCGATGATAGTGCCAACATTTGTGGATAGAGGATGGCCTTTGGTCAGCACAACGAAGCCTCCAGCCATTAATCTCGGTTTTATAAGCCAGGACTGTTACTTCTTTATTCAAGTAGCTTCTTATTTGTCCTCATGAGGCTAAGTTTGTCAACGTTCCACCAATTGCTTCACAAATAAATTCTGGAAGGGTCGGGGAATGAACCCGGGACCTCTGGATCTGTAGCCAGGAACTCTCTACCACCAGACCACAGACAAATGCAGCAAAATCATACATTTATTAAGATGGTTTAGAATGTCAACAAGAAAATAATCAAACTCAGACTTAAATCATTTAGGAATTAATAGCTATAGAAAATACTTGGAAAATTTACCAAATACCTAGATTGTAAACTTTTCATTTTTCCAATTGTATAGATGTTGTGTGTGCCTTACACATTTTGAACTAATCAACCAATTTTGACCAAGATTGTAATATATGTACGTAATTGACTGTGGGACCATGTCCTGTGTACACTTTTTACACTGGAGTATTATTAGCGGACATGCATGTATGTATAAGCTATAAATTTTATACATTACTATCAAAAGTACTCCGCGTTGCCTCTGGTAATCACGCTATAGATTGCATGGTTACCCCTGAAAATGTTTTTCTTTGCTTCAAACAGAAAAAAAAACCTTTTCATTTTATTTCTTCCGACCCAGTTTTTAATTAATTTAAAAAATCTAATCCAAATTTTATAATTCTGGCTTTGAGGTGCATAGGGGCTGCTACGTTATAAATTTCAGACCTCTGTGTGTTCTTATAACAGATACACACACTCTTCATTTTATTAATATAGACACTGGTAAGTACCGTATTTAAAACTAGAGAGTGATATTTAAAAGGTTTCATTGGTGAAACATTGAAACTACTTTTGCCGTTATATGAATAATTTTATTCAAAACATTGTA
Source organism: Timema shepardi (assembly GCA_902151425.1). Taxonomy (NCBI): domain Eukaryota; kingdom Metazoa; phylum Arthropoda; class Insecta; order Phasmatodea; family Timematidae; genus Timema; species Timema shepardi. Next base: position 183,914 of record CABFVX010001042.1, on the reverse strand, counting down.
ATATCACATTTAATTTGAAATATATTATTTTTAATTTATCGGCTGAATAAAAGTATAAGTTTGTCAGTGGTCAATTAAATGGTATCCTGCGATGTATATAAAAAGTGAGAGCTAATTGTTGATTTGAGACTTGGTTTGATATTAAATTGCACATAATCTTTTTGTATAGTCATAGATCGGTGTGTTCATTTTGATCTTGTGTATAATTTTTTTTCAAGAATAATATTTTGTAGGAGCAAATAATAAAATAAATAATACCATTAGAAAAGACACTGAAGAGAAAAAAGGGTTACTATGGTTAGGTCATGTGATGATAATAGAGAAGGACAGAATGCCTACACCTATCAGCGCAAACAGAAGGGTAGAAGACCAATTGGAAGATCACGGACGAGATGGATGGTCCAAGCGCAGAAGGACATGGAAGCTAAATGAGCAGGCTGGAGACACGTGGCTGAGGGAGAAGTTTGTCAAGAATGACAGGAATGGAAGAGGATGTGCCAGACGACTCGCAGAGGTGGAAACATCGAATGATGATGAAGATAAGGAGCAAATAAAATTGGCTAGCGATCATAACCATGCAAGATCACATGGAAAGCTTACTCTAATTCTGTAATGTTGTAAGATAGATTCATCTGAAATAAAGTATTTTATTTGCGAAATCTAATGCGATAATCACTACCATTGACTCAATAAGGGGCATGAAGAGGAGGGTAATTTTAAGTAACTGCTTCAGTATTCAAATGGTTACTTTGGCTGTAGTTTTTAAAGAGAGAAATTCATGTTTAAATAATTCAAAATGTAAGGAATATCAGGAGAAGTTTTATAAAACCTACTTTGGCAGCTGTATGGTCTAACACACTACTTTCGCAGTAGAATGGATTTCCAATAACGGGGTGATCGAGGTTTGAATCTCGGTCGGGTGTTCTTAAGGTTTTTTTTCTAAAATAATTTTCTGCACAAATGTGAGTACACTTCCTATAAATTTAACCTTCCTCATCCTTAAAACTATTAGTGTTATTAGTAAATAAGCGTATAACCCAAACCATTAGTAATACGCGGCACCAATTTTTTTATTTTCTTCTCTGTGTCTTACTACCTGTGTGAGTTATCCACATGTTTTTATACTATTGTGTTAGGGATGAGGAAGTTTGAATTTAGAGGAAATGTATCTGCATTTGCATGCAGGAATATCGGGAAACCATTTAGGAAAAACCACACTCAGTACACTTGGTCAGAATTTGGATCAGACTTCCCCTTCATCGACAAACCAGTTTATTGCGAGAGTGACACCCTTGACCTGGGAGGGGTGGATGAGGGGGAGAGGGAGGGGCCAACCCTGTCATCAAATCACCATAAGTAGTGTATTGGCCATAAAAGTGTGACAAATTTGAGTTAGCCAAGTTTCACAGAAAAATAAACTTTTACCTGACAGCATGTGCTGGTTGTAACTTGATATTTCCCTGAATATCATTGGAAACATTCCATATGTACATCTAGTTCAGATATTGAGCCAATGTTTCTATAACCTTTCAGACCAAAAGGATTGTCAAATTTTGCATTAAATTGTCTTAAACATTCATTTGGAACCATTTTCATCATTTACGTCTATGATAAAGTGTTCAGGTTTTGAATAAACTGGTTCAAACAGTGTGTGTTTTGTTTCAAATGTTTGATTGAGCAGCTCTAGTTCTTAATTTGTACATGATGTGGTGAATTTCACTTCTCATTTGCCACAACTATGGCTACATTGGAAAATATGTTCCCCACCTCTGCCCTAGACCATGCTACCACCGAAACGAGTTCCTGAACTTCCAGCCCATTTTTATCTAACAATATGTTATCTGATTATGTTCTCTAAACAAAAAACAGTTATAAACGAGATTTTTTTTAACATCGTGTCTTACTACCTGTTTTTACACTAATGCATTAGGGATTATGAAGGCTTAATTTAGAGGAAATGTACCCACATTATCATGGAGGGAGAGTCAAAAACCCTCAGTGCACCCGAACTCCCCATCTTCAGTAGTCTAGTTTAACACGAAAGTAGCACGTTAGACCATGTGACACCGAGGCGGTTGTAAAGGAGATAATCTCCAGTTTATGTAATCAAGGATTAGGATCCTTTTATTAATTGACGAGTGATAGTAGGGCTGGTTCTAAAAAATATAAATCTTTAATGAGTGGATTTATTTTTAAGAGATAATATCATTTATAGGAAACCACATCAGTATCAAATATTTTGTAACCCTTCAACAAAAAATAATAATGTTATATTTTGCACTGAAACCCATGTAGGAATATTCTAGTGTTTTATAAAAACTAAACAGACCATTCATTTATTTAAAAAAAAAACTTTTTGCTTAAATCTGTTAATGGAAACACTCGTAGATAATTAAATCAATCATTTTAATGAATTTAATTAAATATTAACTATAGTCCTAGCTAGAGAAATTTAATATGTTTAATAATATGATCTTTTACCAGTTTGATTTATTCTTGAAGTTCAAGAGATAAATACATTTTTAAAGTAAATAAATAGATTTCTAATTGTACATTTATGTTACACACTGATACACAGCTTTAATAAATAATAAACTTCATAACATTATTTTAATTACTAGATTTGAAGAACATGAGTAGGCCCTAACCAATTAAAAGTTTGATTGTAAGTTAATTTTTATTTTAAGCAAAAATATAACAAAAAATATTGTATAGTTGATATAATTAACAATACAATTTTTATTGTAGTACTTTAAAATGCATAAAATACTTTTTATTTTAATCATTATTGACAAACTAACTTGAAACATCAATTAAAACACATTTTGTGTTCTTCCAGATGTGGGGTTTATAATGGCCTAACAATAAAATTAGTTATATATTCTTCAACAATGGTCAAGTCTCATACACCACCATGCTAACTCACATTCAAAATGTTGGAAATAGCAAAGCTTTATTGTAGTATTTAGTAATATTATTAGTGTCTTCATTGCAAAGAAGAACAAAGCTCAATTCAGGATTACAAAACATTACTAATTTTCTATCACACTTAACTGTTTTAATGAGAATCTCTTTTCACTTTTTGAGGCATGTCTTGTAATACATGGAAGAAGGTAGAGGGAAGAGGAATTAGAATAAAATAAGGGAACAAACAAAATGTGTTTTTTACTATGATAAGTGGAACGAGTAACACTTTATATTGCTGCTGCTGTACAATGAGGTAATAACTGCTTCTTTAGGAAAATTGATCATTACCACTGAATCCATCTACCTAGGTTTTGTTCTATCGATTGAGCTCATCAGGTAAGGGAGTGAAATGCACAGTGCAACCTAGGTCAGGGCATTGAGCAGTAACAATTGGTTTTAATTACCTCTTTGTACAGCGGCAGCAATGTAAAATGTGAACTGTGTGACTATCCTTTCATTGTAAAAACAGTCTTGTTATTATCACTTTTTATTTATTCCTAAACCCATTTCCTAAAATTCCTTCCATTTTATATATATATATATATATATCAAAATGTTCAACATGTGAAAAGAGGCTTCATGGTTTGTCCTTTATGGTAATTGTTAATTTTCAGATGTTCCTATTTATGTGCCCTAACATTCTTTATTACAATTTTTTTCGTTTTTCCCCTCTTTTGTGTTTTTTTAGGAAGTTGTTTTGCTGGTTTCACGCTTCCTCCTTTCGAGTTTTGATAGAGTTAACCTAGATTGAAAGATTCAATATTAACAATCGATTTTTTTTAGTGTCAGCCATTACCTTTTTATCCAGTGGTGGCAATTTGTAAAAGGAAACAAATTGTGTTGGTTTTATTAATTTGTTCCAATCCCTTTTTCCTGTACCTTCTTCCATGCAAAACAATTGCTTGCTACAAAATTACTTTTCCAGTATACATGTAGCATCCAAAATTTCACCAACTCTTCTAAGTCAGCTGTGGACAATCAACCTTACAGTTCAACCAAAAGCATCAGTCTTAAATCTTGACCTGATGAAGCTGTCTGTGACATTGAAAGCTTGTCCTTAAAAATGTGTTTGTGTGTTTTTTTAGTGTTATATCTAAACAATTTCTACTCCAGTATCACCAAGGTAAGTGTGCTGGCTATCCCTCCTAGTTTAAACCATGATTTAGCCTAGTGCTCTATTCCACATAACACCAACTCTTCTAACAATCCCCAAAATAACTTTTGAAATGAAAATAGCAACAGTTTCATTTGTAACGTTTTGGGGTATTTCAGTGATATTCTCTCATTTATATTTTAAGAAATGTCGTTGCTCTTTGTCAATTTATTCCCACCAAAAAACTAATTCATTCCTACAAACAAACTAATTCAACAGACACAGATTATTTTCAGAGCATGTTTCAATAACCAATGACATAACAGAAACATAACCCTTAAACAAGATACAGCATTAAAGGTCAGCTTTCTACAGTTTCCTCAAGACACTTTTAATGTAAACTTGATATACAGTAAATAAAATTAAGATTTTAGTTTTTAATACTAGAAAAATAAAAACAGTCAAATACTTTCTTCTTTTCTTAAGAAACGATGCAGAAAAACTGCACTAATTTGTTACTACTAGTTTGAGTTAAATAAAGTTACCCAATATCTGTAGAGTGACACTTTATATTGAATGCTTACTTTATGTTGTCCTGTAAAATATCAACATATGACAGTTTGCAAGGATATCCACTTACTATTCCTATTATTGAACAAAAAAAAAAATAGTTAAAACTCAGATATCTTGCTTCTCTTATAAGTTTGCATGCATTTAAAATCTTTGCCAACATATAAATATGATTTTATGTTTTAGTACCCTGATTTAAGTTGCGATACTTTCTAACAGCAAAATTACTCTTCATGTAAGTACTTCTATTACATTGAAGCAATATTGAGCTCTGAATATATACTAGGGATGGGAATACTGTGTAATATTATATTCTAAATATAGTATGCGCCAGGGGTGAGGAACCTTTTGGCATTGGAAGGCCACATGTCATGTAACCTTTTCCACACACTCTATGTACAACAATTTTTGCCAAAAATATATCTAGCTATGAATAGGTACTCTATTCTCTTCATTAATGATTGTTCTTTTCTTTATATTTGGCATGTATGAGTTATCAAATAAAATTTAAAACCAAGAGTAAATGAATTAAACCAAAAATTCTACACGCTCAGCTCATTTTGAAAGACAATACAGATGATGGATGACACTACAACATAGCAACACAGTCCTAAATTAAAACTATGTTTCCGAATCAAGCCAATGTTGCACCAAGTGCTTGTAGTGCTTGTTTGTGACAAATTAATAATATGATAGTGCACTAACCATTTATTAGATGAATAATTTTTCAACATTGGGTTTTAAAAATAAAGTTATTGACAAAATATTTTAAAAAATGACATGCCGAAGACCTCAAAAGGCTGCATGTACCCTAACAGCTGCAAGTTCCCCCATCCCTGGTATAAGCTAATCTTTATTTGCACATAAATATAATTAATTCAACCCCGTCCCAAAATTTACCATAGATCACAATAAAATTAATTGTCTACTATGAAGAATGTCCTATCAAAGGCTTTCTAAATTAACATAATGTCCTGGACAAACTATTTTGTTGTTTTACAACATGAACTCTATTAGCAGTAAATAGAGGTGTGCAATGTTTTCAAAAAGTCTAAAATTAGCACCTATTCATTTCCACTATGATGCCTACAATTTATATAATCCCTTTTGAAAACATTCTAAAACAAACTCAATACTTCTCCTTTTAGTGAATAACAGTACAGATGTTGTTATCTAGGGGAACATGTCTTCGTATATAAACTATATATTACTCACCAAATTAAAAACCCAACCTTGGAGCAATGCATAGATGATTTTTTAAATGAATTATAGAATTAATTTTGTTATCATATTATTCGTGTTTATCTTTTGGTATGAAATATTTTTATTCTCTCATTTAAAGTGAAATTAGGTCTGTTCTGTAATCCCAATAATTAAAAGTCATTAACGCCTATGAATAAAATGACCAAAAAACTAATCATATGTGGAATATTTGTAATTTCATACATTCTAAACAGTTTCTTGGTTTTTTATTTCTTTTTTAAAACTGGAGTTATTTCCATCTAGAATAATATACAAGATTTCATGTGTTCAAATATAACAAGAATGCTAATTACACAAGAATTAATAATCAAATGTCAAATAAACATTGATGATAGTCAAGACGAGCTCAAATGATAAAGCAAATGGCTTTCAGAACCAAATGTCCTGGTTTTTAATAATATACTGCTGAAATTTTACTAATTCCTTTTGATAAAACAGCTTATGTCCATTTTTTACTTTAAGGATTAAAAAACAACTAATCCATGAAACTGTATTATGCCAAGAGCCATAAGATGAGACCTGTTGTATTGGCAAGGCTTATGAGATAATCAACATTTGCACTTCCAAGAAAGAAAAAGTACTCTAAGCATGTGAATATCAACTCAGTTCAAAACAAACTTTAGATCAAAGCTAAAAGAAAAAGAGCTAATATATATTTTTAATGGATACTATGACAGTTATTGTGATAACCAAACTGCCCGCTCTGATTTATAAAGACACAGGGACAAGTGTTATCCTATACCAGGTCCAGATTTAAGGGAGGGCGAAAGGGGGCAAGCACCCCAGTGTCTCCACAAACTTGTTTATGAATATTTAGATTTGTGAATTTATGACTCAAGTAAACAAATGTTTTTATTTTTAAAGTTTTGACACTATTTATGTCCTTATCATGATTAACTAAAAACAATTGAAATAAATAGTAACTTTAAAAAAAATCTAATTTATTGTGATCACAATATTTCCTTATTTAAATTATAATATCCAACATTGAGCATTTAACAGTTGGTTTGTAAAAAAATAATGTTAATATCGAAACGTTGAAAAGAAAAATATTTGTTTATTGTTGGGGCCTCCAATTTTTTACAGCCCCAGAGCCTCCACAACTCTAAATCTGGCCCTAACCTCTACTCATATATACATTCAAACCCGCCAACCCCTAAGCTCCAAATTGCGTATATTTCATCCCTAATACAGAATACACTTACACAAATGCTCACCCTTAATTTTATGAATTGATGCACAATTATTTCCAATGTTACCCCTCTCTCCATTTCCTCCCGATATTACTTTGATAATTTGGATTAAAGTAGATATAATAAATACAATATTGTACTTTGTCATATTTTCTTTAATACTTTTATTTCTCTTCTACATTTCCATTCCTCTGGATGTTTGATGTATGAAGTAGGAAAAGCACCTCCAATTAGTGTTCATCCTGAATCAAATTTAACAACATAAGACACAATGCCGCCATAGCAGCCCGTCGCTATTCCCATCACACGTGCCACAGTAAGAGATGATTGGTGGAATCCTCTCGTCCGGCAACCTCAGACACACCAGTAGTACGAAAATCCTCGTAGCCATCTCCGCCCGAGATGACGAGCAGTTTGCTATTTGTGACGCTCGAGCTCTGTAGCTCTGGTTTGCTCTTGAGTGAATAACGATGGTGAGAGTTGGGACGAACCATTAATGTGTCACTCACGGTGGCAGGGGCAGTCTCGACAAATGTCAGGAAGCGGACATGCCCCGTGTGACCATGTGGAACTCCTGGAATCGTAACAACTATACTTGATTTCTATCTTTTATTTCTTTAAATAAAATAAAAATGTATTTAGTTATATTGAAATATAAATAACAAAAGTTCTCATTACACAAGAAATAAACAAATTAATATTTTCTTTGGTGGCAAGTGTTCTTAGACATCCCTCTCAAAGTAGACTTGATTGCTGATGACAGGAAAATTGGAGTTTGAATCCTAGTCAGGTGTATTTTGGCTGTGTTTTTTTTCTAAACTAGTATTCTGCTCTCCCTACATACAAATGCGAGGACACTTAGTCTAAATTCAACCTTCCACATCCCTAGTTCATCAGATATTTTTGATATTACATTTTAATATTCTAGAAAAGGACCAGATAAAAATAGTAAAAATAATCATTCACTTATTTAGTAATCTTCTTAGCTATTTTTATTTTCATTGCATTGTCATGGCAATGAAAGTGAACAACTTCAATCAATTATAATTCAAAATGGATGACAATATTGAATAAATTTACCAGTTGAAAGTGGTTTTAAAGCTCTATTATGTTATTAATGTTAAAATTGAAATTAATGTTTAACAATTTGTTAAGTAATCGAATGATTTATAAATAGAAATGCTGATATTATCTCAATTAAATAGACTATGCTTATTATTGTGTTTTAAAAATTGATTCAAAAGCTCAAAAATGAGAGCCTACAAAACTTTCGAGCTCGAGCTTAAGCGACAAGCTCGAGTTCGAGCTTGAAATACGAGTACTCTCACAGACTCCTACTTAATACTAAAAGCATACAAACAGATTATTTTCAAATCAAATTCTTAGCATAATAGTTTTTAAAAATTGCATTCTGTAGCATTTAAATTTTAATGGAAGAGAAATTAAAAGTAATATTTCAAGTTAAGATAACCTAAATCTTATTTTATTTTTTTATTCTTAATCTTAATTTCTTGCACCTTTTGGGTGAATTTTCAACATATTAGTAAACTTAAGGTTTCCCATATTTGAATTAGTCCTATAGTTTCTGAGAAAAACATTGTAGTGATTTATTTATCAACACCAGCCCACAGTGGTTTTGAATGATCACTGTTCAAATACATGTTTTGGAATGGACATGGCTATTCACAAATGAACCAAATTAATTGTTTGTGCTTATAAAGTTTACCGTGAAAATATCTATACCCTTCACGAAAGCTCTTTCTATTTATATTAGAAAAGAGTTGGCAATTTACATTTAATGGCCAAGGTTTTTGTTTATCACTGACCTTTGACCAGCTTTTGCAATGAGAAATGAGAAAGTGTCATTGAACTTAGGTTGCTTTCTTAATAAATAGTGACTTTAAGGTTGTACAATCTAGCATATTAACTTGAAACAAGTATAATTTATTTGTGTTGGGACAAAAGAATCGTAGATTTACCGCATAAATAGTTATGTTTTGCTGATAAAAACATTTTTAATTTCATAGCATTTTCAATTAAGCATAATCTATTAATTTGAAATTGCTATCTGTGTGGGTTTTTTTTAATCACGAAACAACCTGCTCCCATCAATAATGCAATTTTTCTATAATTTATTTTATTTAATAATAATGATAATAATAATAATAATAATAATAATAATAATAATAATAATAATAATAATGGTGATGGTGGATGGTGATAGTCTTTAGTTGCTAAGTTAATAGGCTACACTACCACCTTTTATTACACCTAACCAAAAATTACAATTAAAATAGAAGTGAAGCAAATAAGAAACATAAAAATACCCACAAATAATTACATAAAAACTAAAGCTAAATTATATTACATACCATGTAAACACTAAAAATATTGACAATGTTTTTGTGAAAACAATTATGATCTTAATCTACGGTTAAGTTATCACACACATGCGTGCGCACACACACACACACACACACACACACACACACACACACACACATACACACACAAATCCGAAGGTGTAGTCACATCTCACATTCCTCAGTCTCGCAAATGAGCTCCCACACACAGATTATTTAAAAGAACCATGTCCAAATCTTTAAGAACTTACCAGTAGCAGTGGGTATGTTGTTGATTTTCATGGTGGAGGGTGCTACGTGAGGAAGGGGCATAGTGAGCACCACACCTGCACTAGTACCAACCCACAAAAGATCCTTGCAGGCCAAGAGAGAGGTTACTCGTAGACATGCGGCTTTGTGCTGGCGGATTATATCATCACAGCCTGAGGAGCAAATAAATGCTACAACATTTGTGATTTCATCTCTACCCTTACTACCAACAGTACAAGCATAAATGCCAATCTAAATATTTAAAACTTACTTTATAAATATTTAATTTTAATTAAAAAATCATAATTAATAAATATTTGTTCAGAGTGTAATTAGTAGGTTGAATATGAATTATGAATAAGTAATTTATATTATATTTGGAAGAAGGTACAGGAAAGGTGGATAGAAACATATAAAAGGGGGACAAACACAATGTGGTTTTTACAGTGAAAAGAAGAACACAGTTCACACTTTACACTGCTGCCAATAAGTAATTTATGTATTTTAAAAGCAAATGCAAGTATTTTCATTTAAGTTAACACAAAAGAGTTAGGAAGTCATAGAAGAAAAACATTGGTCTATGTTGTTTATTCCTTCAACATTCACTATGTGAATACTATCTTTGATTAGGATTCAAATTAATAAAAAAGGAAATGTTAAAGGAGAAAACACAAACTAAGCTTAAGTTACCAGCAGTGTTGTGGTTTTTGGACAGGTGATAGTTTCATCCTCTTGAAATGTAAATTATAAATGAATTAATCTCATATTTTGGATTAGTGCTATCAAAAACTAGTAGTTTTTTTTATTCTTGAAACAAACAAAATTGAAGACGAAAAGAAGCTGCTTCCAGAATGGCAATTTGAAAATAATAATCTAATGTAGTGTAACTTTATTTGTAGCCAAGCAAATTTTTAAATTAATATTTATAAATCTATAAAATAAGTATGCAAATTAATCATCTAAAAAGCATAATGCTTTTTGATTTTTCAAAGGAATTGAATGATTTCTTTGAGAATAGTAAAATAAAATAGTGGTTTTATAGACTCGTCTTAAAAATCTATGTATTCTAAATTCTATGGAATATGAATTTTTATTGTTTAGAAATTTTCAGTGATAATTAAGGCCCATATTTTGATTACATGTTATCTCCATTTTGGTACAAATTTATCATTGGTGAAATGTGGGTTCACCCTTTCACAGTGATGAATTAACGGCCGGGGACTGGATGTTGTGCCTGTCCTAGTCTTAAGTTGGATTATGAGACAAATGAAGCTACGATAGTCCTAGCAAGATGGTAGTGGAAAATAAATGTCTTGGATTAAAAAATTGACCCAGGCCACAGGCTGGAAACAGTAATGGATGTAAAAAAAACAGACAATGCTAATTTTCACATACATTCTGTTCTTGATTCCTTGGTTGTGGAAACATTTTTTATAGGTCATTTTTTTTATAATTCTTTGTCATTTTTAGTGTTTGTGTTGAATAAGTATATACTTTGTTTACAAATAGTTTAAATATATATTTTTTTCAACCCACAGTTGCCAGAATGAAAAGGTAATTAGTTTTGTAACGTCTTTGCTTGTATGGGTGTAAAATATACATTCCTGGTGAGACACTATAACTAGGCTGGAGAGAGTTAGATTGAAAGGCATTAGCTATTACTTTTGATGCATATATTTCACCCTAATAAAAAGAATATTATTATTATATTTTATATCAATGTTATATTAAACAGAATACAAGAGTTTAGTTATCAAAGGCTTTTCACTGCAAAGTTTTTTTTTTGTTTCCATTTTTAGGTCTTTCTTTGTAAATTTAAAGTCATTTTATGGGTCATTTTTGAAAGTGTTAGGTCATCAAAGTCTGAGCCTTGTTTATGATGAATAAATTTAATGAATATTATAGTAGATAGCTGACTTTTCCATAGCCAAGATACATACAACATTGATCGAAGGGCTGGTGCTTGAAAATGATTGTTTTAGGGATTTATCAAACACAATACAAATTGTTCATAGCGCAATATGTAATCTCAGACATGTTAAGTGCTTTCATAACAACATTAATAAGTTATTTTTCAAAATACTTAGAATCAAAACTCAAAAATAAAGATATTCATTTATTAGACGCGTTTTAGGAACTCATTAGCCAACCTTATTAATTTTTATACAGGAAAACGTACAAACCCCTTTTGACACGTTAAATGAGCAATTGTTTTCCACTCACTAGAGAGCATTTTGGTGACAGCAGGGGCCATGTTGGAATCACACAGACACTCGTAGGTAGTCGCGTGGAACAGTCGAATAACAGCAGAGTTCTGCAGAGATATCCACACCCCTAGACCGGACACAGCTATGCAGGATACTGAGCGACTGCTATCCACGTTCACATGGAATGAATGCTGCAAGGATATTTGAAATTAAATTGTATGTTAATTAGTCAATATATTGATATAATTATAGTTTTTTTAAATATACCTCAGCAAGAGTCAGAATCGGTAACGAATATGAACACAAATTGTTTTGGTATAGTGATGATCAATACATGTTTAGATCTCGATAAGAAAATAATTTATTATAAGAAATAAACCAATATTTTACTTGTAAAAGGATGAAAATTTGTTGATTAAAAAAATAATGCAAGCCCTCAGCAGGAATTTAAATTCCAAATTTCTTGGGACAATGTCAAGCATGCTGGATGACACAGTTTCACTTTTCTGTAGTCCAGTTATTGTGTACTATATGTTATCCTTAAAGAGGTATAAATTCTATTTAAGATAAGGGATGAATTACCCTTTAGGCACACAGCAACCTGGGATTTTCAAGACTAGGGGGATCATTTAGATACATTTGATATATTATCAGTATAATTGAAAGAAAAACCAAATGCAGTAAATACATTTTTTTCTAAATGAATGAACCACCAAGGTCTGGGGCCCCCCATAGATAGATTACTATATAACTTTATTAAGTCTTCTCTTGATCATGATCTATTTTAAAACCCTACACTGCACCTGCTCTCATAAATGTGTGCATGGAGTGGCTAATAGGGGTGCCAGTTGGAAGACAAAGGGGGCGGAATCAAAGCACCGCCTACCTCTTCATGAGAATTTATTTGAGTTCTAACAATTAAAATCAATCAAAAACAAGAGAAAATCTATGTTTTATTTTACAAGATTGTTATTTGAAAAACAAACATCAATTACAATGCTATTCATCGGCTTGCATAGAAACAGGACCACTTGGAATAACCATCGACACTGTTTCTAGAAAAAATACCAATAGGTTCTTTGGTCTTTTGTCATTCCAACTCTTCCTCTATTTTTTGGTGGTTTTTACCCCGGCAACCACGTTGTGCACACCTATGCCTATTCTTATACTAGATCGTGTGGCAGAAATACAGTCTGAAGGACATCTCTTTGTTGCGCCTCACTGTTCAGTCGGCCCTTGTATCTTTCCTCTGAACATGCACAGGCCGCGCCAACCACCCTTTCTATTGCTTGGACCGCTCCACAGTTCATGTTCTCTGAGCCGTCCGTGATGATTTCCCCACTGTACTCAGTGCCGAAGAAAACTCCTCTCTATATTGGCTCGCATGATGGCCACTGTCTCTCACGTTTGCACGCACCAATAGGAAGCCCCCCTTTTCTCCCATTGGACAAGGCCAGGCAGCAGCGTAGGCTATTTAACATGGTAGTTCCTCAGTCAGAGCCAGTTGGAGATTGGTTACCCAACCCGGGTGTGCCACCTGTTTGAAAGAGCTATTAAAGTGCCTTACGTTACAAAAGAGCAATATTGTTTTAAGCCTCTCTCTCTCCCCCCACGATCACCCTACCTCCCACCGTGACTCATGTTGCCGGGACAATCCCCCTACTTCCCACCGTGACTCACGTTGCCGGGACAATCACCCTATCGCCCCACTTCAGGATTTCCTCATGTTCCACCGTGACTCACGTTGTCAGGACATCCTTTTGTTCCACCGCGACTTATGTTGCTGGGACACTCGCTGGCATTTATCCTACCCTTACCCCAACGTGTCTGAGCACATAACGCTGCCGTCGTCATGACATCAACCAGTTACCCCCGAAGCTACAAGCGAGGGGTAACATCTTGTTCATAATTTACTTAAACACATTTTATTATTTCTAGGTAGAGAGTATACATTTGGGAGTTGAAAAGTTCAAAGTGAAACACTCTGGAATTAAATGTTTAACTAACCTAAAAATCTCTTGATAGTAGACCTTAACAATAAAAATATCTGTTACTACTGGTTAAAGTCCACTTTTAGCAGAGCCTTTAACTAATAAATAATCTATATAAAACCACAAATACAGGCAGAAAAACATTTTTCAATATTATTTTGACAATGTAAACATTAATTTACTAGCTCTTCAAAGAACTAAGTTCAACAAAATACAATTTTAGCGGCAAAATTTTATTGTTTACCTCTATAAAAAGTTTGATAAAATATATATATTTATGTGTAGGGTTAAATTGGTTCTAAAAACTCTTTTCATGCTGGCAAATTAATTGTTTTCTGGATAAAACTATACCTCAACTTGCAAGGATGAAGTGTTGAGTATTTTGATGGCATTGTGACAGCTGCACCAGAGTCTACCTGCGATGGGCAGCATGCGGGTAACAGGGGTAGCTGCAGTCCCCACAGACACTATGTATGGGTCGGTTGTGTTCCATCCACCTACTGACAATAGCACATTACTAGATAATCATGACAAAGTATGGTCAATATTTGTTGAGATTATATGGATAACTAATTTAAGCGTCTGTTCACCCACATACTGTTTTATTTTAAAACAAATTTATCAGCCTCAGGGCTACATGCCCAACATTAATTTTGTTCACGGGCGAGATTGTATTGTGGTGCCCCCATATATAACTGAGAGATAGTAAGAAAGTAATTACCAAACCTAACGTAAACTGGGTATAATAGAAAAATAATCTGAACGGAAAATTTCACAAATGGTTATCATACTCCAAACATTTTTCTGCGTGATTGTACAAAAAGCATTAGGATTATAATGAAATCTATAAAAGAAAAATAGCACCAAACGGTTATTTTAATCTAAACATTGAAAATTAGATAGAAGGGCAAGGCCTATACATTTAGCAAAAAACTGAACTGAAACATAAATCAATAACATCTTTTGTAGATAATGTTTACTTATTTATTTTTTTACTATAACAAACACTTTGATATAATTAACAATTTATGAGACAATTACAAAAATAAATAACTTAGGCCACCATTTTCCCAAGATGGTGGATGTAAAATAACTTTTTAAGAGTGGTTATGTTAAGTGAAGAGTAGGAGATTTGGGGATTTTTTTAATATCATGCCCAGGTTACGTTAGGCGAGGGTGTTGCTCTTTTTTGGTGTACC
>CABFVX010001042.1:121161-168522 GCA_902151425.1 Timema shepardi | reverse complement strand
AAGCGGTTTGTCTGGCACTTGGGCTGCCCCTGTTCAGCCCTTTTCCCATTTATGGCCATGGCTACAGATCTGATTAAAAAACTCTTTCACCTCATATTTACTCATGTAATCATCCCATCTCATAACATAATGTAGGCCTAAGGGTTGCTGGATTCAGGAAATGACAAGTGGGCCCACTAGCAATAAGACTCGCAACAGCTGATTGTATTATTATGATTTGCAAAAGCTTATATATTGGTTTGCTCAGCAGCAGGGCTCGGTGCCATCTTGGGTGTATGTGTGTCCTCTTCCCAAGTGGCCGAGTCATTTGCATAATGTACATGAACGAAGGCTATTAATAGTCAATAGTGATACCAGAGGGGTAAATGCTTCTCGAATGTTCCTTTTTAATTTCTTTACTATATCAAGAGTGAGTAATCTCACTTCAATACTAAACAGTTGATCAAGGAACACAGCTGTTGTTCTGATCAAACGTTAATTCTGCTGACAGTTTTGGGATGTTCCAACAAAGTCCATATTATAGTGTAAAATGTAATAAGGATTTTTAAGTAAGATTATTAATTAATATATTCAATCTGATCATCATTATAATATCAATAAAGGAGAGTAGACAAGTTGATCGGCCCATTTTTTGTTTTATTTTAGCATCACATGTTCTTTTACCCATTCAGGTTGTACGCATAATATGTACCAACGCTAATGTGTCAGGGGTGATGAAGGTTGAATTTAGAGAATGTGTACCCGCACATGTGTGAGGAGATAATGGGAAACCATTTGGGAAAATCCACCCTTAGCACATACGAAAGGGATTCGAACTTCATTCTACCAGTAAATGGCAGTCCAATCTGTTGGGAGAATGACACCTTAGCTAAATCAACTACCCAAGCGGGTGGCTTTTTTAATCGCACTCAATAAATATTTATTTTTCACCGTGTCTTACTATCTATTCAGTTTATACGTATGTATGATAATTACTCTAATGGGGTAGGGATGAGGAAGGAAGTATTTAAGAAATAATATACCCACATTTATGTGGAAGGAGAATGGGAAACCATTTGGGGAAAACCACTCTATATAGACCTAACTGGGATTCGAACCCTAAAAGAGAATGGGAAACCATTTGGGGAAAACCACTCTAAATAGACCTGACTGGGATTCGAACCCCAATCTCTCAGTCATCAGCAGGCAAGTCTAACACAAGAATTATGCCTTAAGACCATTCAGCCACTGAAGGGAGTCTCAAGGAATAGTTCCAGTACCCACATATATGTATTTTGAACATAGTCGTTCCAAATTCAACATAACATAGGGATTTGAATGTAACATATTGAAGTTATAATAGGTGTTAAGTATTTTTTTACTTTTATTTGTGATTCATTTTCTATAATTCTATTTTATTTATTTATTTAATGATATATTATTATAGTAAGCTTAAGCCACTTTATTTAAAATATTCAATTATAGTTATATTTTAAATCATAATATTAATTAAATGAATGTGTAATATTGCCTGGGGGATGGCCAGTGGCTCTTATTTTCACTGAGTAAGCCATGATGTGTCTTTTTGTTTCTGTCACTCTTTCCTGTAAGTAAGTGTGAGAAAGATTGCTTTACAGACGGTGCACTCACTGTGATCACGAACATAGACTGTGATGTCTCCGTTTGCGAGAGATACAAACACCCGATTGTCCAAATATCTGGAATGTACAAACAAATATTTATTTTAGTTTGTACATTAAAAACAATAAGTAAAAAAATACAATAAATTAGATGTATTGAAATGTGCAAAGCGGAGAAGGGAAAGAGGTGTTACTTGTATTGTTTCAGAAAGAGACAAACAATATTAAATTAGTAGAGTGAGAAGTTTACTAAACAAACCAATGGTTGGTAGAGCTATAAGTACTTCTTACTTTCAATAAACAATAAAGAAGAAATTTGAATGAATAAATAAAAAATAAAAAAGAGATATCCAGGTAACTTTAATAAACACATTATTTATAGTAAACACAGTTTTTTTAAACTTTTAATATACCAAATGTGGATCATAGGGGTAGGTTTTTTTGTCATTAATAAATAAACTAATTTTAGAAAATCAAGTCTAGTGAAATTTTTGAAGTTATAGTATTTTTAATGCGACACCTTAGTTACTATTTTCATAAAAAATCAACTCACATTATGCAGTGAACAGAGGAGCCATGCTGTATCTTGACCTTGTTCTTCTTGATGCGGATATTGTCGCTACAATTGTACACGTGGATACAGCCATCTTCGGTCCCCAGCCACATGGTTGGCTGGAGGTTGTCAGCGTCTTCCGAAGCTGCATCGCTCGCCAGCGAGTCGGATACACTACGCACACGCTTCTGCTCATCCTCCATCACGCTCGACACAGGACCCACACTTTCACCGTCATCGTCATCATCTTCACTGGATGAACTACTGAGGGGCACACGAATAATACACATTTGATGGACAAAGATGTTATAGAATTTTTTTTTACAGTGCATATAGTTTTCTGTGTATTGTCAGGGCCGTAGTCAAGAGGGTGGGGTCTTTATTTATGATTCAAACAATACAAACATTAAGGTACAAGTAGAATTTATGGGGCTGTGTCCCCTTAAAAAGCACTTCATAGAGCTTATAGAATTGTTTAATATTTAGAATTTTACCTATCCTTCGGCAGTTATGGGGCTATGTTATCATAAAAAAAACACTTTCGAGAGCTTCTAGAGGTGTTAAATATCTAGAATTTGCCTTAGCTTCTGGTAATTAGGGGGCTATGTTGCCATAAAAGCATTTAAGATAGCTTCAGATTATCCATAATTTTTCTTAGCCTTTGGTAGTTAGGGAGTTATGTTGCCATAAAAAAACCTTAGGACAGTTTCTAGAGGTGTTTAATATGTTTAACTTTTCCTAGCCTTCGGCAGTTTGGGGGCTATGTTACCATAAAAAAAAACACTTCAGATAGCTTCTAGAATTGTTTATCACTTAGAATTTTTTCTAGCCTCTGGCAATTAGAGCATGTGCTCGCCAAAACTGCCCTGAAATTATTGGCTGGCTACGGCCTTGTGTATTGTAAAATAGTGATATTGGTTTTGGAAACATTAAAATACAAACAAATTTGGTTGTTAATAAATATGTAATATGGTAATTTTTAGATGTGTGGGAAGTCCTTTTTTCCAATTTGAAGTGTAATTGAATCAAATAATAATATGAAAGATTCCTAGCCAAATAAACGTTTGAATATTTAAAAATGTTTTATATTGGGAAAACATGTTATATGATTCATAACTATATGACTTTAAGAAATATAATTTACAAAATGTTATATTGCAAACATGATTAACATATTTAACAGCCCACAATCGATTCATCTCAACAAAGTGGTTGCCATCTCTTGGCAAAGAGAGTCAACTTTTACAGATAAGGGTGTAATGTGGTCAGCTGTTAATCTCAGTTTTCTAGACTGGAACCACTACTTTTTCATTCAAATAGCTCCTCATTTGTTCTCACAAGACTGAATTGACCCCATACAGATTCACTGCTTCACAAAACATCTAAAAGCACCGAGGATCGAACCCGTGACCTCTGGATCTAAAGCTTTGAACTCTGACCACTATATCACAGAGGTGATCTTACTAAGTATCACAATAGGTATTTTAGTTAGTTTAGATTTTTGGTATGGGAACATTAATGTTCAATGTACATAACAGCACAAAATAACATAATAGAACATAAATGAGTATTCTAACATTTAATTTTGTTTTATTGGTGAAGCTTCTATTGTTGAATCAAAAATTTTACTTTTTAAACAAAGTTGAAGCTAATGAATATTCGAAGTGAAGTCTCAAGTTTTCAAAGCTTCACACACCCCTAATGATTTCAGAGAACAACATTTTTCTAGAGTTAAATTTTACTACATATAATGACTATATTATTTTGAATAGAGCATCAGGCTAAATCATAGTATAAATTAGGAGTGATATCAATCACACTCGCCTTAGTGGGCTGGAGTAGAAATGATTTGGTTAAGATACTATTAAACACAAAAAAACATATTTAATGATGAGTTTTAATTGACACAAGCATCTATAGTAAATTTTTATTTTATTGCTAGGATTGAAAATAAAATTAGCTGTCAAGGATCAACATTGCGTTCTAACCAAGAACAACAGTTAAACCTCATAACCTGAAGAAACTGCTCGTGGCAAAGAAAGCTCATATTTTAAAATGTGGTTTAGTGTTTTATATAAATAATTTCTCCTAATTTATACCATAATAATGACTATGAAAACTTCCAGATATTATTATTTGGCCTTCAGTCTGCAAGTGAACTTGTCTACATGTCGACCGGCCAACTCACCAAGACTGATGAGGGAAGTAATTTAACGAAAATATTTTCATTAACTTATGTCTAGTGTACCAAAAATAAGGAAGGTAATGTTATAAAATTATCAACCTACAACATTTTTAGTGTATTTTAAATTATGACTGTTAAACAATGCACACATCTAGCTGATAAAACAAAAACAAATGTTTTGGAGTATGAAATAGGCCCTTAATATCATTGAATTGTAAACAACGAAGCAAAACTAAGATTAAAAAACACTAACACACATTTACAAACACCTCAAATTTTTGGCACCATATGCATCTCCCTCAGAAGGTATAAACTGAAAATTAAGTTGACATAAGTGGCACAACTTGGTTGTTAAAAATGAAAACTTAGCCCCCATCTAACATCCCCAATAAAATAGGAGAATTATTTCAATCCACAAAGATAAGTTTTCATCTTTAAAAAACTATGTTGGCCCAACTTCCTGTTTAGTCTACTACCTCCTGAAGAACATATTGTAACATACTTAATGCACTTTATTTCACATGTCTTGTTAATAATACAGTTGTTATGTTAATGATGCAGAAAAAAGTCCCGACTAAATAATATCAAGCGTAATAATCTTTATTAATGTGTGAGTTGAGTTCATCGCTATTTTGAATAACATTAGTTCACCTGTCAAGCTGAATGTTTCCCCCGCTCTTATCAGTGTCTTCCACAGAGATACTGATGCCAGTCTTGCTATTAGTTAATGGTACCTGGCCAGGAGCACAATCTTGTGGGGACCTGCACAAACAACACAAATATATCAGAAAAACATCAAACCAACTCCAATGAATGCAATCAAAACTATAGTTTGCAAGTATTTACTTAATATAATCTACATTCTTATACAGAATAAAGAGATGCCAATTATTTCCTGAATTTTATTCAAAGAGCAACACATTAATTAATATTTGTATATAAATTATAACCGCTTCAGTGGTCAAATTGTCCAAGGCGGAGAGATTAGGGTTCGAATTGTGGTTGGGCCCACTGAGGGTGGTTTTTCCTAAATGGTTTTCCATTTTTCTTCAACGCAAATGTAGGTGGATTACCTCTAAAATGCTTCCTTCTCTGCCCCTACCACATTTGAATATATCAATTATATTTTAAAGCCCTAGGAAAATTGATTTAAAATTTGTGCTCAGGTTTAATTTATTTTTACACCGCGTCTTACTACTTGTTATGGTTATAGTCTTGGTTACTAATTGTGTTAATGGTTTTAGGGATTAGGGAAATTATCTTTATAGGAAGTGTACCCGCATTTGAGTTGAAGGTGAGTGAAAAACCATTTGGGAAAAACCATCCTCAGTTACACCCGACCAAGATTTGAAACTCAATTTCCTCATCATCGGTAATTTAGTCTACTGTGATAGTAGTGCATTAGACTACGTGGCCATGGAAGCAGGTATTTAGGTTTAATTAATACAAGCTATTTACAGCTAGAGTGGCTATTCAAATCCTAGAGTAATATTCAAGAATAATTTTTGAATTTCATTGAAAACATCTAAAAAAATTATTATTTCACACAAAAGCTTTACTTCTGGTTGTGAGACTTCCAAAAAAAAAGTTCCCTACTAGCAGGGGCGCGGAGGCGCGCGCCCCCCATCCTCACGAATCCCCAGTTCCTTTTAAAGTTATTATTCGCACTCTCACAACAATTTTATCTTGCCATAATAGTTTCAGGAAAAATATGTTTTTGGTTTAAGTAATAGCAGGCAATGTTTTTAAAATGGCATGCGGTTGGGCGCGAAGCGGTCAGTGCCTGACATTGTGAAACCAAACCTTCCCTCCCATTAACCCATTGTCTCCATCCTGCTCTAGCTAGATAGCTAGCATTGCTTATTCTTCTTTTGAAGGCGAAACTCCCTTACACACCCTAAGGTTGAAAGCTTGGGAAATGTGTATAGCGTGAACCAGCAATAGTTGTTGTCAGTCATCCTGCGTGCTCCTGCATCTTGAGGATGTGTGTGGCGTGTGTGTTTATAATAATATTATGTAGGGTTATTTTAGGTTAATGTTTATTTGAGTTATATGTTTTAATATTTTTTGTAACTAGGCTTAATATGAATAGTTCAATTCAGGTGCTTAAGACAACGAATATTGAAAGAGTAAATCTTGATCAAAAAAGAGAATTGAAATCATTAGGTAGGCCATGTCCTGAATTTTGTATGGAACAAAGTGAAAACATACATACCTATATATTTATGCACATTACACACTACAGAGTTTCTACAACACATCTCTGTCCTTTGGGGGGGAGTTTATTATTTTTATCTTTGCATGTTGTTTGTGATATTAATTTTTGAGTTTAACTAAATTAATATTTAACAAAACATATTCCGAAATTTGTGTCATCTTTTAAATATATTATTTAGAAATAATTTATGAATTAAACAGGCTGCGCCCTCCAGCTTCTAAAGTGACGAGCCATCACTGCCTCCTAGTTAAATTAGATTGTAGTTTATATCATCTAATGCAATAAAGTTTACCTTGTAACTCCTGCTGGAATGGACGCGACACAGAGGATGCGAGCATTGCAAACCCCATTACACGACACAACAGTAGGTTCAGGCTGAAGACTGAGGACGCACACCTGCCCAACGTAACCGTCGCTGTTACACACCCACACATCCCTCATGTTGTATGCGTTCAATCCAAGTGTGGGGGCAGCACAGGTGAACTGTAAACCTGCTCTCGTCTTACGTATCGGCAGGGGGGAAATAAACTCAGGACAAGGCCGGCGATCTGTAGAGAGGGCTGCGTCAAGAAAGGGAAATACAGTTTAGAGAAATAACAAAAATATCCAAATTAAAAAAAAAATCAATGATTTTGAATGTTATAAATTGAAAATTTTATTTTATAGGGTTGGTAAAAATTATAAAATAAACCTATAGAAAAGTTTATGTTTGATATTTGATAGCTATTTTGAATAACTATATATGTTGTAAAATTTCTTGGATTTTAAATTGATAAAATGTAAAATATTATTTATCAAGATGTAAGAGTGTTCATACAATTACTCACCCAACTTTTGTTTGGCTTCATTGAATGACTCTTCCCAAATTGTCCTTTTTTCTGGTTTCGTAAAAACAATAGAAATGTTCTCGATGCCATTCCTAAACAAATAAATTACATATTTAATAAATAACCTTAGGAATCTTTTGAAGAAGTGTTCACATATATTATAACATTAAAAACAATCCAATTTTACTACTCTAATTTTGGAATTCAAAGAATTAATGCAAAATAAATAACAATCTAAGTGTAAATATTTCCTGAGACGAATTGACTTAGAGACAGGTCTTTTAAATGTTGTTTCTCAAACATATTTAACACCTCTCAAGTACATTTATTCATATAAAAAATAAGTTACCATATAATATTCCTACAGCAAAGAAGCTTTGATTATTTGCGATCGTTTGGGTGGTGTCTAACAATATTTTCATTTCGTGTTTATAATATAAATTTCACATCATATTGTTTTTATATAGTGAAGATTTATTGTGGGCTAAGAATAGAAGTCAAAAGTAATGGTGATTTAAAGAAACTAAGAGCAGCTGAAAATCAAAATTAGAAACCATGAGTTGGAAAACATAAAGCAGTTCAAATACCTGGAAAGTCTGCTAACAAAGGATACCTACTGTACCAAAGAAATTAGGTCGAGAATCACTTTAGCCAAGGAAGCTTTCAACAAGAAGAGGCTACTTCTATTCAGCAAGTTGAGTTTGGAATTGAAAAAGAAACTTATGAAATGCTCCATTTATAGCATCGCGTTGTATGAAGCAGAAACTTAAACTCCTAGGAAGAAGGGGGGAAAAAACAAACTTGGAGAGCTTTGAAATGTGGTGCTGGAGAAGACTTGAGAAGATCAGATGGACAGACGGATGACAAATGAAGAGGTTCTAAGAAGAGTGAGTGGAAAGAGAACTATTTTAGATGTGATTATTCATTACAAAACCAACTGGATCAGACACGTCCTTAGGAGGGACTGTCTTCTGCACAACATCATTGAAAGAAAGGTTAAGGGAAAGAGGAGCTTAGGAAGGAGGCAAAGGACAGTGCTCATTGGTGGTCTAAGTTCACTGACAATAGGAATAGACCTGTCATAAGACTGAACACATAATAATAATAATAATAATAATAATAATAATAATAATAATAATAATAATAATAGTAGTAGTAGTAGTAGTAATGACTGTATTAATATATAACTAGGAAGAGGTAGAGAATTGGCGTGCCAAGCCAAAGGCCCTGGGCTCGATATCGTGGTTATAATCATTCATTCTCCAAACTTCACCTTTCATTTATACCTAATTGTATAGCATTGCTTTCTTCCATAACCACTATTAAGGTTTTATTTTGAAAAGTGCTGGGCGGGATACTAAAAACTTAGACTCATGGCGTAGCGTACCACCATACTACCAATTCATGGACTGTTCAAGTCTAAGATACAATTGTCAGCACACATTTCCTCAAAACTCATAGCCATGGATACAAATCACAGCTGCCAAAGTGCACTAATTAAATATCAGTGAATAATTAAAGAGAATTTGTAAATAAAACAGCTGAATTGGAAATATATTTCTAAATTACACAAGAATTTACAAGTTAAACTATTTTCTTTATGAAACCCTAAAGTGTAAAACATTGAAACATTATAAAACCCTGAAAGTGTAAAACATTCATTCTTAACATGTAAATTGTAGGTCATAGACTTGTAGTTTAACTAAACAAGCCCCTTGTTGTGGCTTAAATCCATGGTTCTGAATACTTGGGAGAGCTGTAGAGAAAACAGTGAAGAATAGGTATTGCCGCAGAACTTTACTATCCTGATATGTTTCGTCATGCTCAAGAATACTGGGAGGGTTGGGGTAAAGAGGGAGTGATGGAAAGGGAGGAAAAATTGAATATAAGGGGAGGTTTATCGTGATAAATGATATATGATGATGATGATGATGATACAGGAAAGTGGTCACCAAACTACAACCCGCAGAATGGGTTTAACTGGACTGCAGACGATATGACAAAAAAAAAATTAAATTATTTCAATGACGAATATTGAAATAATTGTGCTCTTGCATGCTATACAGAAAATACCTAAATACAAACTGTCAAACACAGCCTGTGGCTGTATTGTAGACACTAAATCAAACCTCCATACTGTTATGTACAGTTCCTCAGAACTCGCTAGTCACATGTCATAAAGTGTATGTTGAGCATAAGGTCCAAGGAACGTTTCCTATTTGGAGAGGGTAAATATGTTGGCTGCACAGCTTACATCTATTCATGTTTAATTATGGCTATAACGTGTGTGTGTGTGTGCGCGCGTGCGTGCGTGTGTGTGTGTGTGTGTGTGTGCCAAACTATAATAATGTATGTCTCTTTTTCGATTTGAACCACTTAGCACTTTCAATATACTAATGTGGCCCTCAACTATTTTTTTGGGTCCCCTGATATAGAAAAACACTGAAAATATTAGAGGAATATTATCTGGGGATAATATTATAAGCCCGTGGCCAGTTAATGAATCATTTGAACCACTCTCTAGGATCAAACCAAGCTTTTTCATTCCACTGACACAACACACAGTGATTTTTCTAGTTTACTTACTGTGTGTTGACCGTGAGTTCGAGGTATGACAATTGAGAGTCACTAGTCTGCCTGTCCTGAAGTTGTTTGTTTAGTGCTGATAGCATTTCCCTCACACTCTCTTCTAGGTGGCTGTGAGGACAGTGCAGAGTGGACACAAGCTCGGACACTTGTGTCAGTGTTGCCACATCCTCGGCAAGGTGCTCCATCTCTCGCAACATTCGACGCAGGTTCTCATCTTTGGCTGTGAAATATATATATATATATATATATAATAATACTGATCAGGCTGCATTAAAAATAATTTCCTCTCAAATACCACTATATTTTCTTTGACTAGTCTAAGTGTTTGTGAGGAACATTAGGAAGATTGAGGTTTGAATCTCAATCAGGTGTACTATAGATGGTTTTTCCAAAATTGTTTTACACTCCCCCTCCTCGCAAATGTGTGTACATTTCCTCTAAATGTAACCTTACTAATTTCTAAAACCATAAGCATATAACTTGAATGGGTAGTAAGATGCAATGCTAAATTTTTTTTTTTTTATGTCTTAGGAAGATTGGACTAAACTTGTAAATTATTTACTTTCATTCAACAACCATTTGATCAACTTTATATTTTAAATTTCAAGCTAATGAGAATACAATAAACATGTTTTTATCCTCAAAGGTTGCAGGCTTACCTTGACAAGCTACCCTATGGGGCAGCAAATAAGATAGGATCATAATGTAATCGGTCAAGGTAAGACTGCTACCGCTCAGAGTAAATTGAGTGTAAAATTTACAAGTAAAGTCTCGTCAAGCTCCCTCTGTTTCAACAACAAACACACCGTTAGATACTTCTGGTCTTACCTTTCACAACCTCCAAGTCATCCAGTGGTATCCTCATTAGAAGCTTATATTTGTTTGCCTCGAGTAGGCTGGTCACACTACCAGGACAGTTCCTAGATAAAATAATAATATTGATTCAGCCCCTTTTGAGTGAATCAAAAACATAAAATTATGTAAACAAACTCTTTTATGGGTCAAGGAGGCTGCCTCGATAAGAGAAAAATTGACCCACAAACGTCCAGCTTCAACGTAATATTTATACTGCAATGTGTTATTTCTAAATGGTTCACGCTAAAATAAATTTGAAAGATTCCAACCCGAATCTTTTTCCTTAACAAGACTATATTTTGAGTTTTATTAATGCGAAAATGTAACATTAGCTCATTTTAAATTACTTTTTAAACACATTTGTAGAGCTATGAGAATAGGCTTTATGAAAACAAGCTTTAGATTTGGCCCTACTCAACAAAGACAATAATTTTTTGATAGGCTCACAAAGAAAATGTTAAAATATTTTGCAAACTATCAGCGAGTTTGAGATAAGAAGTGTTATCATTTTCTTTCCCCTTTTTCTTATTGACATGTCAAAGTGTGTTTGTAGGTGAAGGGTGAAAGGAAGTATAAGCTTAGACATAATAGATCAGTAGTTCCAAAAAATGACACAGACCATTGTATTTTAAGCCATGTAGTCTGACAGCAATTGATATTTTATCTCTGACCAAGGCGGCTGCCAAAGGAACAAAAGAAAGCAAAGCCAAAGATAAATACACAAATTATTATACACATTTAATGTTTCAAATTAGGAGGGATAGCCAGCACACTTACGTTGGTGATACTGGAATACAAATTGTTTCAATAGAACACTAAAAAACACACAAACACATTTTTAAGGACAAGCTTTCAATGTCACAGACAGCTTCATCAGATCAAGAGAGTAGACTGACGCTCTTGGCCGAACTGCGAGGTTGACTGTCCACAGATGACTGTTTTTCAGTTATAATATCACTGTATAGATGGCAGCACTATGAATAAATAGATAAGATAGATGGATAGAAAAACTAAAAATTGTGTTATATACTGTATTATTATTGTGACATTAAATGTAATAATAAGTGTGCTGGTAGGAAGGTAGGTAATTCCTCTCCTTCCTACCAGCATACAGTCACAGTCAACCTTGCGGTTCGACCAAGAACGTCAGTCTACTCTCTTGACCTGATGAAGCTGTCTGTGACAGTGAAAGCTTGTCCTTAACAATGTGTTTGTGTGTTTTTTAGTGTTCTATCTAAATATTTTATACTCCAGTCTCACCAAGGTAAGTGTGCTGGCTATCCCTCTTAATTTAAACCATGATTTAGCCTAGTGCTTTATTTCAAATAACCTTGTATACATTTAAATTTTTTTAAGCTGCTTCAAATATAAATTGCAAAGAAATGTAGTAAACAATGTTGAAATTAGGAATGGAATCTTTGCGTCCATGAATCCTCAAATCCCTGCGCCTCCCTCCCACCAAAAATAAAATTTAGAATGGAAATATTTTGTTTTAGGGCTCTTATAATGCTTATTGGTGAATTAGCACTACATAATACCAGACAAATTTAAAAACCTGGGTCTGGATTCACTAACGAGTGAAATTCTGCTCCGGTGCAAGTCTAGAAATGGCGCAACTTTGCACCCAAGCTACTCCTAAAGATGCACCTTATTATTTGCTCCATTTCCGTATTCACCAAACAAGGCACAAACTGGTGGAAAGATTATGGTGACATCACCATAAACATCATTAATTGTTGCTCTTTTCGACCAATCCTTGTGAAGAATTTACTTTCTAAGTCAAGGATACTTTATTTTAAATCTCTAGTTAAAATGACAGCAAATATAAAGATTTATAAATATTGTGCTTGTAAATTAGCAATAAAATTAGAAGCGGCCTTTTTCTGGGTGCTTTACAAAAACAATATTAGTACATTATCTAGTATTTATTAATATTATTAGTTTAAAGCTTAAGTTAAATTAATAAAATATTTATACAAACTTTAAAACTTATTTTAAAGCTATACTAACTGCCATATTTAGTGACAAGATTATTTGGACCTGGAGGAATATAAACCTCTTTGTATCTAGACAAACATTACACAGTTTGTGATTTGTTTGACGTTTTGTTGTGTAATAATGCAAGAAATGCCATTGTGTTGTTTGAATGTAAACTTTCAACAATAAAAGGAAAATAGCTGCTTTGTTACCACTATCTAAATTGAAACAAATTTTGTGCTCACTATCTTTATTATTAATTGGAGTACAGTTAACTAATTATTGTATATTAAGCCATAGTGATAATATGCCACCATTTAAATTAATTGAAGTGACAATCATGATTTTAATACTTGTAAAATATAATCATAGAATTCAATGTAGAAAGGAGTTGAAGTTTGGAATTTAATATAAATTCCAAAGATCAACTAGATATGGACCTTAGATTGAGCAAAATACTTGTGCCTACTCTTGAGTGGTGGCAAATAAAAGGCGCAAATTGTTCTCAAATTCCACAACTTTGCTCTCAAATTTCGCCTGCTTCTTTTAGTGAATAGGAATTTGGGCACAGCTTTCAAACTTGCGCTGGCGCAAATATTTGTTCCCGTTAGTGAATCCATGCCCAGATAATTAATTTAACACTTAAAAATTGAATGTATTAATATACTACAAAAAAATGGCATTTATTTACTATTTCTCATATTTTATTATGTTTATATTTCCTTTGTGATCAGAATTTTTCCCTAGATTTGAATTTGAAATCGGGGTTTGGACCCAACTCTGGTTGAAAGTAAATATAAAACTCATACATTTTTAATGTCCTAATACAAGAATTTGAATGCATTAAACTTGAGGAAAGGAGGAAAGGAAAGAAGGTTTTATCAGTGCTGCCTAAAATTACTTTTGATTTTGAACAGTGTGATTTCTAATTAACCCTTCAATTCGTCACAATTCCTTGAGTATAATCCTTTTTTTTTGGTCCTTTTTCAATACTTTAATGTCTAGGGTGTTTTTGATAGCCATTACTGGCACTAGAGTGTATATAAAAGAAAAAAGACACCCAGAGAATTAAACTCATGAAATGTTGTCCCCACTCCAATCTCTACTAAACACAAAAGCATGCAAGGTTTAACCCTTTACATTTCACGACCTATTCTGGATTCACGTGTGAAGAGCGCCAAGCTAATTTAAAGTTTTTACTCTAAGAATGCCACAGCTATTTTATAAATGTTGTAACTGATGATTTATGATGCCAACTTTGTAGAAAATAAGAGAGTGAAATGTTCTCTTCCTAGCTATATATAACCTTTTTAGTTCCAGCTATCGGGAAATGCCAGAAATAACGCAAATCTGGAAGGCCGACCACATCGGCTCTGGCACTTTTAACGATACAAGGCAAAGCCAATCAGATCGACCCATGCCACTAAACGGGTTAAGCTAGCATACGTGGAAGGTTTGCGTATGGTGCCGGTCCTCCTCTTGATACTTGTTATGATAAGGAGGTCAGAGAAGAGGAAGATGACCCTCTCTTTCTTGGTCCCCTGTCCAGATGCCATGGTGACCAGGTCATGCCTCAAGAAACTGCGGTCGGCAGTCACCAGATTGATCAAACCTTCAATCAAACCTGGATGAATTCAAAATAGTCAACATAAATGATTAAAAAGAACTGAAAATAAGTCAATAAAAGATAAAAAAAATCATAATTAGAAGTGTTTGTTTGCTTAGAGAAAATGTTTGGGGTATAAGGAGTACATGAGATGGTAGAGGAAGAAAGGCTGAGATAGTATGGGCATGTTATGAGGATGGAAAAGGAGAGAATATCAAAAAGAATTATGGAGATGAAGTATGTATGAAAATACCTCAAGGGAGGCTAAGAAAGAGCCGGGAGTAACAGATAACAGAATGTGTGCAAGTGAGAGGAGAGGAATGGTAGTGATTAAAGGAGGCAGAATGGTGGAAGGATAGAGGAAGATTGAGGGATTTTACTAAACTGACCCAACCACAGGATGGAAACAGTTGAGGATTATTACCATTATTTATTATTTGTTACCATTTTGATGTTTTCTTATTGAGTATCTTTGTATGGTTTTCTTGTGAGGTGGGACTTAAGCACTTTATAATCTAAAATGCTACACTGGCACTGTACTCTTGATAGAGAGGGTGAAGTTTGAATCCCGGCTTGGTGAAATGGGAGTGGATTTTCCAAATGTGATTTATCACTTTAATTTTGCTGTTCTCTCTGAGAGTGTTAAAGTTTATAGACTTAATCTAGGATATAGTACCGATTTATATAGGAAGGAGTTTCTTTAACTTCCTCAACACAGGTAAACCAAACTAGACGAGCCTGACATTTAACCTGCGTGCTCATCGATATGCATATATTAAAGTTACAAAACCAGATATCATAATTTTATTATTTCTCTTTTATTTGGAGTGTTTGTGCCAAAACTAAGCTTTATTGTGTTTTATACATTAAAGTTTACAATAACTCTTATGAACAACTCTTGATAATTAAAGAACTGTTAAATTAAAGAATAAAAATATAAATGAATTGTGTAATTTCAGTACTGTTAATTTACTAAAACAATTTTTATATATTTGTAAGTCAAGTCATGTGCTATTCAGCTGTCACTTTTGATATGTAATATTAATACCAGGGTTGCCACTATTTTTGTACTACTTACCGAATTTTAGAAAATCCCTAGTGTTTTCTCAGTTTTTTTCCAAGACACAAAAATTACGTGTGATTTCCCTGATTTTCCAGATGCGCAGCAACTCTGAATACTTATAAAAATACTACTAAGAAAGTAAAATGTTATCAATGTTGACTGCAAAAAAAAAAAGTTTGTATTTTATAAAAAGTTCTTTCCTACCAGAATCCTACTCTAGCTACCCTCCTCTTTCCAAGTGTTGTATTAAATAATAAATAATCCTTGTGTTTAATGTATAGCTAAGTAGCTCTCTATATATAGATCCAGACCTTCGATCTCTTTGAGTGTCTGCTGTTGTTGCTCCAACTCAAGACTCTCTCTCTCCGTGCAGTTGATCTTGACGGCAAGATCGTGCACTTCCCGTAGAGCATCTAGGAGTATTTGGTGGTCGGGATGGCTAGGGTCCGTGTGCTTCAACAACCGCTAATCAAGAAACGAACACAATATAGACAAATACATTCTCCCCCTCTACCCTCCCAGGATAAAGGTTTTTTATTGTCTGAGCTGGCCAAAAATACAATTTAATAACCACAAACCAGACCAAAGATGAGTTTTCATAAATGTCTACTCTTAAAAATGTTCAAGATCTACTTTAAATATTATATTTAAAGTCATGTGATCTGCAGTTGTCACTTTTGATGGATTTTATCATAACCTATAAAATAACACTCTTCTTCATAAGTCAACAACCCGAAGGTTGATTTGATACAATTTTCATCCATCCAAAGATGAGCATGCACTCAGCCTTTTGGCTAGTTAGTGCTGCCTGCACCATCTGGTATAAATAACCTGCACTAGGGTAGTTCAAGAAGTGTGATGGTTCCCCGTTGTCTTCCACATTGAATTTCTATGAGCGGGTGTGAAAGAGGCTACCAATTTGGTCAGACTACAGATTTTTATAACTCAATAAAAATCCGTCGACCTCGGCTGAGTTTGAACCCAGGTACATCCAGTCCTGAGAAAAGCACTTTACCTCAAGACCATTGAGGTCAACAAAAATAACGTTAATAATTTAGTGTAATTTCAATTCGTTGAAAAATAACACCTGGACAGAGGAATCAAACTCAGGACCCATTTACCAATTCCCACATTCAGGTGTAATTTTTCTGATGATAGGAATATGTTTTAATGATGGCTGTACCCATAACATTTAATATAATTCCATATTCAGGTATAATCATTGATTGCAAAAAGGTGACCTGGCGGTCTAGGGGTAAGGTGTCAGACTTCTGTGCTGGCAGCCGGGGTTCAATCCTAGGTCCCAGCACAGATTTATCTGATTACCAAACCCTTCCTTCATAAACCCTTCCTTCACCTCTGACAAGACATCTTGTGAATGTGGGGAATGCCAGGCCTTCACCGTGGTTCGGATTCCACGTTAAACTTAGGTCCTTCATTTCATCTACACAATCACCCTAAAATTATACATTAGCGTAAGTGCGTATAGCCCGAATGGGTAGTAAGACGCGGTGCTAATAATAATGATTGCAATAAGAGATGTTTGTATTTTTATTAAAGTTTATTCCTGCCAAATTTCTAGTACACCCTGATTTTGGTTGAAAGAACAGTTTAGAAAATTCCAACATATTTCTTTGCGAGCAACATTGATAACATGTTATTATATTATTTGTGTTATTTTATATAGTATCTATCAAAAGTGACAGCTACATATAACATGACTTGATGTATGAAAATATTAAAATTGTTTTAGGAACCAACTTTTACTGTTCTTCTTACCAAAATCATACTATATGTATATCCTTTAGCATTCATGATATCTTGTCTGCAGAAATTTAATAAATACCTGCATGAGAAGCTCGTATCGCGGTATCCTTTGTACAGGCATGATAAGCAAGTGATCCAACGCCAGCTTGCCTTTATGTTCTCGGGCCATCGCCTGTTTTAAAACGAATACAAATAAGTTGGCGTGTACATAGTTTGTTATTTATGTTAGGAGCTGAAACATGGCCAACAGATTTAACATAATATTCTCAAAACTAAGAATAAACAGGTATAGAAACTCATTGTTTAAACAAGGAATTATTGGAAGTCATAGGTTGGCCGTCTCACGATTACATTCCTAGTTCGAACAATCTGTGAACATTCAAATTACAGTTTGGGACAAACGGGATGGTTCATGAACCGAAGCTCATCCAGGGACGAAATGACTGAGTAGCAGTCCAGTTGTGTTTGGTACTTCATCAGTGTATGTAGTTCATCATATACTTTATGTATGGTTTATAAATAATATGAAAAATAGGGTATTTTACTTATGGGCATGTTTTCATATCCGATGTTTAGTTTGTGTAATTAATAGTATGTACTATTTCATGTTATTAAATTGATTAGTTTTAAAATAGTAAATCTTTAGTGTAATTATTTTAATGTGTGTGTGCGCCAATCCTCAATTAACTTGCAACCGGTCATAAAAATTATATTATCAAACTATAAATTAGAAAAATGTGTGTTTTACATATATATATATATATATATATATATATATTTTGCTTATAGTATAAATCAGGGTGCCCAACTTTTTTTGCGACCATTAGCACATTCAAGACCTCAGAAGACTGTGCTGGGATCCACTATATATATATATATTAATATATATTTTTTTTATCATTAATGTCCAAATAGAAACTTCTATCATATATATAATGGAAGTTTATATTTGGACATTAATGATACAAAAATTAATATATTTTACATTATAGGGAAATTAAAAATATCTTTTAAATGCATTAATACAAGTATTTGATAATAGCCATGTGGGTGTTTACCTTTTTTTTATTCATTCCAAATTGTTGAGAAGAAAAATTAATGAGTTAAAAGAATAATAATCATAAATAATTATCATCCAATCAACAAAAAAACAACAATTAAACATATTTCCCTATAAGGCTGTCTTCACACAAATGAATAATGTTAAGAGATACATGTTTAAAGTCGGTGTGATCTGTGGCACCGTATTTCATCAGCCAGTTTCTCATTGCTGAGAGAGTATGATGATATTCCTTTTAGTAAACAATCTTCAATTTTTATTTTATGATATTAATGGTTGGAAACAATCAGTAGCGGATTTAGGCTTAGGCCCGTGAGGCCCGGGCCTAGGGCGGCAAATTTTGAGGGGCGCCAAAATTTTTAAGATGACTAAAATTAAAAATCGATTGGGTTTTCTGTACACTGTAAGACCAAATTTTAAAGTTTATTTTATTGCGCTAGATATTGCGTTGCGTATATATCTGAGTATTCCTGCAACGAATTGTTCTGGAGAAAGATCATTTTCCACTCTGAAAAGAGTGAAAAGTTATTTGCGTGCAAGTATGAAACAAGACAGACTAAATGCACTTGCATTACTAACCATTGAAGCACAATTGGTTCAAGAAATTAAGTATGAGGAGGTCATTGATATTTTCGCACGGACGAAAGCAAGAAAAAAATGTATTATATGATTAATCAGATAAAAATAATTTATATTTTAATTACATGCAATTTATTATTAATTCTGTATTTAATTGTTATGTTAAAAGAATAAATGTTTAATTTATACCTGAATTAGATTTCTTATTATTATTGTTATTATTTTCATTATTTTATACACACACACATATATGTATATATATGTATATATGTGTATATATATATATATATATATACTGTTACAAAAAAAGGGTGCCATATCGTCTCGGGCCTAGGGCGTCCTCAAACCTAAATCCGCTACTGGAAACAATACAATGAAATAATAAATAGATCTCAAGCACCATCTTTAAAATTAGGCTAATTAGTAAATAATATGCTATATACATCCTATGGTCAGATTAACCGATTGAATGGTCATGAAGACACACACAAATGACTTGGAGGGCAACATAGCACCTGCTGACAATTGACTGGGACTAATGTTATAAATAACAAGGACATTGTACATTCTTACATACTGTAAAATTGGGCATAGCGAGACAATTAGTTTATTAAAAGGATATTTCCCTAGAAAATATTTGGTCATGAGACTAACAATTTAATATTAAATGGGGGATTTTTTTTTCATCACGGCGTCTTACTACATTGTCCAGGGGAGAAGCATAAATGATAATTACTCTACGAGGGTAGGGATGAGTAAGGAAGCATTTTAGAAGTAATATACCCAAATTGGTTTGGAAAGAGAGTAGGAAACCATTTTAGGAAAAAACCACTCTCAGTAAAACCAAACAGGATTCGAACTCTGTTAAATGGGGGAGTTCATTCCACATAAAAATATACAATGTATTATAAAAATGACAAACATGTCTGTGCATCGAGAACTTAACTGGATTATCCAATCAAACCCATGTGTTCAAATATAAATCCCAAATAACTTACATCTAGAAATCTGGCAAATGCAGGTTTGGCATGGCATGTAGCTTTGATGGCTTCTTTCGCGGACTTCCAGTTGTTGATGAAGGACGTATAAGTTTCAATCAACGGTTGTCTTGTGAACTGCAATTATATAAAGTAATTTTCTAACACTGTGTATAATTGTAATGAAGAGTGATAAATTGTAGAACTTACGCTAAAAAAATCTATACTTTTGTTAATTTATACAAAAAAAGGTATAGTAAATAAACAATCTCGAATTTTATAGTGATAAAATTAACATATGTCACAGTTTACACCGCTTCCTATGGATTAAGAAGTAATTGTCAGCTAATACCTCTAATTGGGTCTAGTTATAATGAAACTTTCTAAGAGAGAGAGAGAGAGAAAGAGAGTGTGTGTGACACACATAAAAGAATTTTCTAAAAGAGAATTTAAAAGCTCCACCCTAAAGAAAGCAAGAGAAAGGAAACTTCTAAGGAATGACAAGAGACAAAAGAAAACATAATTACCATAAAGAAAACCTTTGTTCCATATTTAAGGTAAATCATTATTGAAACAAAAGATAAGAAAAGGTTTTACTTAAATATATATACATCATGTCTGGTTAGTTCTTTAGCACTTTAGCTATTTGTGGTATTTACAATCAGCATCATCACTAATCAATGTTGTCCACACTTGAAATTAAAATTCTATGCAAAGAGAGTAAATTAGCTCTAGGCATGTGTAAGAGTGTATAAAAATATACATACACACACACAGTGTCAATAGTTGTAAAGCTAATATGTTAAAATACTTCAATATCATAATCAAAGTAGGTCTTTACAAATAAGAATCACCATTACCGCGGATGGAGGATGGGAAAACCACAACAATAAATCACTTGTCAAAAACCACCCTCAGTTCACTGAGCCAAGATTCAAACCTTTGCCTCCTCGTCAACAACTATCAATAGCTATCTGCTAGTCACGCCTACGCTCGATCGATCGCCAGTTTGGTTGGATGAGAAAAAAAAATTAAATATTTATTTTCCCTAAAATCTTTAGGATTGAAATTTAGTATTTCCTTTAATTATGAATGTAGGCAACAAACTACAGTTGAATGAGTTGTTTAAATTTAACTTTATCTTTCCTATTATTTTAAATGTGTTGTTTGGTTATTTAATGTGTTAATAAATAAGCACATCATTTTGAGGAGTCAATAGGCTTCACTATACTGCAAAAGAGGTCAGTGCTTCAAAAAAGGTTAAGAAGGTTTAAAGTCTATAAAACACTTGTCTTTGATTTATATATTTTTTATCATATACTATTATTGGATTTTGTTGTTGTTCTTTGTTTGGCTATTTAATATGGTGTATAGTTAAATTTGTTGTATTATACTATCTCTATGGTACAAGTAGGGTTAAGAAATAAATTACCTGGGATTCTAGGGTTTAATTTCAACCAATTTAACAGGGAGGATAGTTTTTCTACAATTTGACTTAAATCTTTTAAGGTGAATACTGGTGCGATTCCTTAAAATGTACATATTTTGTGTGTGTGTGTTTTTCTCTTAGATTTTATAGTTACATGTCACCGACGTTTGTTAGGGGAAATAGATGATGGGGCATATGTATATATTATACTCACCACTTCCAGGAATACATCTCCGACTGTTTGCTTGGTGTCCCACTGCTCCAGCTTTCTCCTGAGTTCCTCAAGGAACACCTCATGATGAGAGAGGATGGCTGGGACCTACAACATCATACAACATCATACAACATCATACAACATACTCGTTTGTAAATTTGTTTGGAAGTTTACAACACCTACTGTTGTTTAGTTTATTAAGGAGGGATGGAAGGGACCTACATCATACAACATACTCGTTTGTAAATTTGTTTGGAAGTTTACAACACCTACTGTTGTTTATTTTATTAAGGAGGGATGGAAGGGACCTACATCATACAACATCCTCGTTTGGGAATTTGTTATATTT
Organism: Timema shepardi; assembly: GCA_902151425.1. NCBI lineage: Eukaryota > Metazoa > Arthropoda > Insecta > Phasmatodea > Timematidae > Timema > Timema shepardi. The sequence continues at coordinate 146,655 of CABFVX010001042.1, read as the reverse complement.
TTATTTTAGCAAAATCGAGAATAAAATCAGTCCAGGGCATAATTCTTTATTTCGAGGATGAATGGGTCACCCTATCCCACGGGCACAGTAGCTCAGGCCTCAGTGGTGGGTACACTTCCCTCTGAATAGAAAATAATCAAAATATTGAAAGCGTATAACCCAAATGATGACTGACGCCACATCTCCCTCGCCCTATCTCCTACATGACCTAGTAAATAGTTATTTAAAATTAGTTTTAATGTGCAGCCAAGCAATTAACCAGTTTAAAACTAATGTTCACTAATTAGATTAGCTTAATAAGTTTGTATGTTTACCACGTATTGTATTTTAACACTTATTTTTTCTTTTAATACTAAAACATTCTAGGCCTATGTACACATTTTTAACTTTTATTGTGAGATTAACTTTTTTTTGTATTAAAATTACAAATTGGTTAGTCAAAATTGTGTCTTTTCTTAAAAGTTCTATTTTTATTATTAATATTATTAAAATTATTAAATTTCTACGTGAAGAAACCTTAGAAAAAATCAATCGTCACCCCCCACACCTCCTAAATTACCTCTCCCCCAAACGACAGGCTCTCGATCTGCCCTTGTCCAGTCCAGACTAAAAAGGTGTATTGATGAAACCCTTCAGTTACTTTGATATTGTGAGGTCCACAGACGATCAAATGTTAATCATAGTTCACCCAGATGTTGTATGAAATAAGAAGGGGTTACAGTTGAGGATGATAAGATTTTTTCTAGATTTGTTGTGTTACCTGATAGAATATTTCATCCACAAGCGCACCGTCGACAAGACCTGCATTCTCCGGGCTCTTCAGAGGCTGCAAGTATTTCTGCACACAAGAAACATACAACAGTGAACATTGAAACATGATTAGGTACTTCTTTAAGGTGTGGTTTAAAGAAATGGAAGTTTAGGTCTATATTTTTTCTATAACAATGTTTTAAAGTGAGATTTAACAGCTACACTCATCCATCCACCCCCTGATGTGTTCTGTTCCCACATAACGTATTATGTAACCAAAACAAAATATTTTGTTGCACACGGAAAAAAATAACTTATGCATAAGCATTTTTTTGCAATTAAAGTAAAAAAAAATCATTATGGATACTCATACTTTCTGTCACACGTTTGATATGCATTATTATGTATAATTAAGTAAATACTGAAATATATCTTAAGCAACGTTATTAATATGTACAATGCTGTAGACTAGTGGTTCCCAAACCATTGTTCATAAACCCCATAGAAGTTCGAGATCTGAATAAGTGTGTTTGTGAGGAATTTATTTTGGTAGACCCCTAATGTTATATATTTTAATAAGGAATTAGTTTATGTTTAGTCGATGGAATATGAGCTGAGAAAAGAAAATCATGCACGTATGCTTGTTTTTTTTCAATGTAATAATAGCCTGCTTCAGTGGACGCATGTTCTTAGGTGATACTTTAGCAAAAAACTGGCTGCTGATGACGGGGAGATCAGAGTTCGGTACCGGTTGGGTGTAATAATTTTTTTCCCCCTTAAATGGTTCTCCACTCCGCAAATGCGGCTGCATTTCCTCTAAATTAATCATTCATCATCCTTAACACTTTAGAGTAATTAGTGCATGGACGTGTAATCCGAACGAGCGAGACGTGGTGCTAAAATAATTAAATTGAAGAGTGTTTAACATAATACAAAGTGTAAATTTTTAACAAAAACTTTAAAATTAGGATTTATTTATGTTTATATATTTTATACACAATGGTTTTTAATTTTTTATTAATGGGCTAAGAATGAGAAGGATTGTTAAGATAAAATGCCCTCACACTCGCGTGGATAGGAGATGGGAAAACCACAATGATTAATCACTTTGGGGAAACCAAAATTAGTTATATCCGGATGAGATTCAAACCTTTACCTCTCACACCATCGTAGGCAATGTAACGTTATGCGAGCCAGACACCTTATACCGTGTGAACATCAGTGTGGGGTAGTGTACTTAAGGGTGGAAAAGACCCGCTTCAGTAGTCAAATGGTCTAAGGTGGGGGTGTCAAACTCGTTTGATCATAAGGGCCACATTGAAAACCAAAAATACTGGAAGGGCTCTATTAAAAAAAAAGTTGTCTTCATCATAAGAAAAGGAAACTCAATTTGGTAACCTTATGTTTATATAAAAAATTATTATTCCTTTATTTGAGGTATTTAACGAGCGATAACGAAAGAACCAACCAATTTTGCCGGAAAAGGTATTTTCAGTTTTTCCCATACCTTCCAGTGTATCCATGCCACAATAGACACGGGACCAACGGCTTTACTTCCCCTCCGTGGGACCGACGGCTTCACTTCCCCTCCGTGGGACCCATGGCTTTACTTCCCCTCAGTGGGACCGATGGCTTTACTTCCCCTCCGTGGGACAGACGGCTTTACTTCCCCTCCGTGGGACCAACGGTTTTACTTCCCCTCCGTGGGACCCATGGCTTTACTTCCCCTCAGTGGGACCGACGGCTTTACTTCCCCTCCGAAGGAAGTTGTGCTCCAGATTGTTATCCGTCAAGAAAAATACGTTGACCCCGGTTGGGTTTGAACCAATGGACATTGGGTCCTGAGGTGAGCACTTAACCCCAAGACAGCCGAGGTTGACTTTTATTAATAAAACTAATCCTCCATTTTTTCCCAGAAATTTGGCGCGTTGAGCTCGACTTCTGAGGACGGGGAGATCAAGGTTCGAATCTCGGTCGGGTGAACTGGGGGGTTTCCTAAAATGGTTTTCCACTCTCACTCCACGCAAATGAGGGTTCACTTCCTCTAATTCAACCTTCCCAATTCCCAATCAATTAGCGTAATTAGTACTTAAAGCGTATAACCCGAACGGGTAGTAAGACGTGGTGCTAAATAATAATAATAATAAAAATAAAAACGTTCAATAATGGGTGTGACAGACTGCAAGTATCACAAATACCAGACAAATGGTGCCAATCCCAGCGAGAAATATTGTGCCAGTAGCGAAGCAAAATTTTGCTAGTTTTCCCAAAATAATGTCAAATTTCATACTTTATTTACTAGTCCTTTGTAGCATGTCCCGCTTTTTAATATACCATTTTGTAGTGTTAAAATACCGTTTTACCCCTCACATCCTATATATTTTGTTTAAATGCTCCACGATACTCTCAAACTATACATCGGTAGCATTGTCTTTGGCGTTGCCTACACTGAGATTGCCGCGCTATAGCAGCTCACCGCTTGCTTCCACTTTCTCACCCGTTATCTCTTCCTCTCTCTTACTCGCCAACATCGTACAGTCACCTTTATGAAAAAAGGAGTCGGTCCAAATTGACTGTTGGTTCATTATAAGCTGCGTGGGTTGTACGATCTCGTAATTATATCGGGCCGTAAGTTTTACATGCCTGGTTTAAGGAATTACTCTAGTGTTGATCTGGCATGCTGATGGCAGGAAGATTGGGGTTCAAATACCGGTCGGATCTAATAAGGGTGATTTTCCCTTAAAAAAAAAAGCATCGCGTTTTATTACCCGTTCAGATTATACCCTTATGTAGGGGAGACCGGGGCTGGTTGTAACAGGGGCAGGTTGTAACAGTGCCGATAGTTCCGCCATTATTCGCTTGAGTGACTTGTCAGTTTGGTCACAATAGCACTGGTGAAAGCTTTCAGTTTGAGTTGTGACTCTTTGAGAATCGGACGTCTGTACGAGCAGCAAGAGTGAAAAAATCATTTTTCTATGAGGTAAGAAAATATTTTTCAATAGACTTTTACTCTTATTTTCAGTAATTTACATTGTTTTGTAAATATTTTTTCAGCACACATAATTCTTTGTAGTTTCGGCTTTCAGAATATACCCTTATCCTTTTTGTTAAAATATGGTTAGCACACATAAATTAATAATTCATATAATGGCGTCATGTGGGGTAGGTTGTAACACCAAGTTTTGTCTGTTACAACCTGCCCCGCTTGTTTTGTTTAGATATTTCGAATGCTATTAGTGTCCTATGAAAGTTTACCATACCATTTATATAATCACATTTAATACTACTTCCAAGTATAAAAAATACTGGTTATTTTTTCACTCTATTTCCGTTTAGCTACTAAAGAGCTATGAATAAAATAATAAAATATAGCATGTAATATTAGATGCGGAACTACAAGAGGAAGTCTGATCGAGGTAAAACTGATGTTGATGTATTGGAGAAAGCAGCTCAGCTTGTGAGAGAGGGAACATCCATCAGGCAATCTGCAAAAAATTACAACATCTGCCATGTGACCCTTACAAGATACATCTCAAGAAAAAATAAACGTAAACTGTGAAACTACAATATAATTATATCATATTTATAAATCAACTATATTCGACTAAATCCCTTATTCTAATTTGGAGTTATTTTTTTGACTGGTGGAAATTTGAGTTCTGAATACAAAGAAAGATCTAAGTCAAGCTTAAAAAAAATAATGTAGGTGAAAATGATTAACCATAATTAATTTGTTAATTCTATTTTTTATATAATATTTAGAAAATATTAATTTCCTAAAATGTAATTTGCAGTTTTCTCCGAATTAACTAACCAAGCGTGTACTGACTTAGTTTGTGTCTTGTTTCAGGAGCAAATGAACCTAGGCCTGATCCTCAAGTGGATTGGAAGCCTCTGGCTGGATATTATGGAAACAGACAGGTTTTCACTCCAATACAGGAGACTGCTCTTGTAACTTACATTGAAACTTGCTCGGATATTTATTTTGGACTCACGCCACGCGATTTGCGATGTATTGCCTACCTGTGTGGAAAGCACTACAATGTTACGATGCCAAAAACCTGGAGTGACAATGAAACAGCTGGCGCAGACTGGCTCTCATCATTTTTAAAGCGTCATCCTTCATTATCAATTCGAACTCCGGAGGCTACTAGTATAGGCCAAGCATCCAGCTTCAACCGCGCCAATGTTTCAAAGTTTTTTGATAAACTTTCTGAAGTTTACGACAGGTATTCATTCACTGCAAATGATGTTTGGAACATGGACGAAACCGGAGTCACCACTGTTCAAAATCCTTCAAAAATTATTGCAAGAAAAGGTATAAAACAAATAGGAGCAATGACTTCAGCTGAAAGAGGACAACTTGTTACGTTAACCGTTGCTGTCAATGCTGCTGGAAATGCTATTCCTCCAATGTTCATCTTTCCCAGGGTAAGATTTTATGACCACTTCATCAGAGATGGTCCAACAGGTTGCATAGGTACTGGAAATAAATCTGGGTGGACAACAGAAAAAGAATTTCTGATTTTTCTGAATCATTTTGTTGATTGTGTTCGTCATTCTCAAGAGAGGCCTGTCCTTCTTCTCCTAGACAACCATCAGTCGCATTTAGCTCCAAAATGTCTTGATTTTGCTAAAACTAATGGGGTTGTAATGCTTTCCTTTCCTCCTCATTGCACTCATCGCCTCCAGCCACTAGATCGAAGTGTTTTTGGACCACTTAAAAGACAAATAAACATAGCAATGGATGCTTGGATTAGAAATAATAAAACCCCGGATGGTACCGTTAGGCCTATGACAATATTCCACATTCCATCCGTTTTAAAAGTAGCATTTCCGATTGCCACAACACCAATGAATATTCAACATGGATTCCAGAAATGTGGAATATTTCTTTTTAATAGGGAAGTATTTCAGGATGCGGACTTCTCCCCCTCATTTGTGACGGACAGGCCAAATCCAGAGCCATCACCAGATCCACGTAATGAGGCATCTCCCGGGAGATCACTAGTTCTGGACAGACCCATCACACCAATTTCTGGTTCAACTAGAACCAATGAGATTTCTACCAATCCGGTAGGAGTTGCTGGTCCATCCAGGGCTAATAATATCTCCCAAAATATGGCCAAGTTTTCCCCGCAGCTAGTTCAGCCCCTTCCAAAATCAGCTCCAAGAAAAACAAAGGGTGGGAGGAAAACCAGGAAAAGTGCCATTTTGACAGATACTCCTGAGAAGAACGCACTTGAAGAAGAATATGAAAAACGACAAAAAAAGGGGAGCGGTTAATAGGAAGATAAAACTGAGTAGTCCAAAGCAAGCTAGGGCCAAAACGTCAGCAAGAAATAAATTAGATCCAGGAAGCTCGTCAGAAGAAGAGAGGGAATGTTTTTGTTTAGTGTGTTTGGAACCATTCTCTTCCAGTAAACCAGGCGAGGAGTGGGTTCGCTGTTTGGACTGCCAGCTGTGGTCACATTTTTCTTGTGCAAAGAAATCAAAAATGTACATTTGTCACAATTGCCATTCAGATGGACTGTCGGAGTAAGCTTTGATTCTATGTTTTATTTTGTAGCCATACTCATTATAGCCTAAATAATGCTAGATTAGGATGTTTGTAATTTTTATATTTTTGTAATAAAATACACCTTAAATATTAATTAATTAAAATAATTTTCAATAAAAAAGTGATTATCTGATAATACTAATTTCTTGTTACAACCAACCCCAAAGTCTGTTACAACCAACCCCGATCCGGGGCTGGTTGTAACACATTACATCAAAGAGGGTTTTAATTTATAGTGCACTATTAGCTTTATTAATAATGTTTATAAAAATGTATTGTGAAAGAACAGAGCCTACTTTATTCGTATGCATGGCCAAATCTTTTCTTATACATTGTAGGGGATGCAAAAAAAATAGTAAGTAAAAATTGTTACAACCAGCCCCGGTCTCCCCTACTAATTACGCAAATGGTTTTAGGGGTTAGGAAGGTTAGATTCAGGTACCCGCATTTGTGTGAAGAGAGAGAGTGAAAACTCGATGTGGAAAACCACCCTCAGTACACCCGACCGAGATTCGAACCTCGATCTCCCCGTCATCGGCGGTCTAGTCCAACACAAGAGTCGTCCATCAGACCATGCACGCGGCCACCGAAGCGGAATCTCCTCGCTGGTTTTCCACTCTTATTCCACGTAAATGCGGGTGAATTATCTATCAAATACTTCCTTATCCCTACCACATTAGAGTAATTATCATATATGCGTATAATCTGAAAATATAATATGTCGTGGTGATAAACCAAACAAAACAAAAAATATTTTTTGTTTGTTTAATTTTCAATGATCAACACCATCGAATAACCAACAACAAAGAGATGGACTTGCCTTTGTGTAGCCTTGGTAAATACTTTCAAAATGTTATCACCGTGTCAATAAATGAAAATAGATCTGGTTCGTTCAGATTTACTACAGATACTACTTAGATAGTTAAACACAACGTCCCTCAACAGATTTGAAATGTCAACTGGATGACGCGCGACAACGTGGCCTGCTGTCATTATTTGATAGAGCTTATCTGAGATATTACTTGGTGATTTTATTGCAACTATGACATTATAAAATTGTATTCATCGTTGAGGTTCTTTTTATCATCACTTCCTACTAATTCTTTATATGCATTTTAGGGAATTGTTTAGTTAAAATTACAAAACAAAAAGTATCGCTCAGTAATATATATACTAAGTAAATATATTTATGCATATATTTATTTATATTAGTAAAATATATTTATAAATAAAATAATAATAAATAATGATCTTGATTTTATACTCTACGTATGTGGTCAAGCTGTTCAAGGCGCTAGACTCGTATTACACTTGGTAACCGTTCCTGTTTGGGTGTAGTGAATGTGTAGTTAATTACCTATCCTCTTTCCAGGCGAATGCCAGCTTAGTTTTTTACAATCATTTTGTTAACTTGGATTAGACATTTTAAATTTCATGCTGATACAAAAGTATACAAATAAATACTATTGGGTAAAAATATAAACATTAGTTTCAACATAACACTGCACTTGTTATTACTAGACTGCGCATCAAATCTATAGTCAGAAGGAACATAGATTGCAACGTGTAACACATTGGCCTCAATGACGTCACCACCATAGAGACTTTGGCTGAGTCCGGTGCAGGTGCAGTGCCTTAAAATATATATATGATTAATATGTATGCGTGCCTGGGCTACATCACTCGTAGCCCTATTTGTGGAAAGATAATACAGTACTAATGTACCGTTGCCAAGGGGACGTCCGAATGTACTAATCGTACATACTTTCTGTGGAGGTTATTTCCATGTCCCGATGATATGAGGTGATGGTGATGGTGATAGTGATAGTAAGTATGAGGGTGTGGAACCAGTTGAATTAATTAAACCTAACTTAAGCCTAACCAACCAAACCCGGGTGACAGTTGGAGTAATTCACCTTTCGGGGGAAAATACCCAAGGTACCAGCCGGGAATCGAACCCAGGATTGCTAGATTCGTAGTCAGATGTACTGACCACTACACCAGGGGGCTGGTTTCAAATATAGATAAATCTCGGTTGCGTCCGGGTCAGGGGGCAGGGGCTGGGTATGCGTGATCTAGGAGTAATAAACCTATTTAATTAGTGTTAAGCTAACATAACCTTAAATTTGATTAACTTAAATAAAATTAAAGGGTTAATTTATTCAAGGGACAAGGATAATATAAACCTATTCAATATATATATGTTTACATACACCCTGTCCTACTTCCCTTCCGGGTTATCCACATATTTAATCTACATTAATTGAGTGGGGACGAACTCGGTGCTCTTATGGTAAAGTGCTCACTCCAGGACCCGAAGTTCATGGGTTCAAACCCAGCCGAGATTGAGGGATTTTTCTAGAGCGACAAAAATCCGTAGCACAACTTCCTTCGTAAGGGAAAAGTAAAGCCGTTGGTCCCATGTCGATTGTGGAATGTAAGGATTCCTGTATGATATGTGAAGTACCTTTCCGGCAAAATTGGTTTTTGCCCTTTCACCCTAGCTCATAGAAAGTCAACGTAGAAGGTGATAGGAAACCACCACCATTTCTGATCTCCCCTAAGACACGGTATCTCTACCAGATGGTGCAGGTAGCACTAACCAGACGAAGGGTTGAATGCATGCCCAGCTCTGGATGAATGAGAAGAACATCAATACAACCTTCAGGTTAAGAAGAAGTAAAATGGAATGGGAGAGTTGTAGAAGAAATTAAGAAAGGGAGAGGGATAAGTATGGAGAGAATGTGAGTGAGTGAGAGGGAGGATGCAGATGGAAATGTAAAGGAAGAGTAATGGCGACAGAAAGGAAGAGAGATCTAGACAAAGAAGCAAAGGAATCAAGAGAGAGAGGGAGAGCAAATAATGGGGAGAGGGAGAACGATGGTGACAGAAGGAGAGGAAATATAAATGAAGGACCACCCTCAAAACACCCAGTTGCAATTCGAACCTCTCTAAGTCTCTGATAACCAGAAAACTTACATTCAAAGTGTCTCAATATTAATAAGAAAAATATTTTTAAAAAGTCCACTTACCATGACTAGTATCTGCAGAGAGTCGACGTAAGACCTCTCAGTATCGTACAGCTCCACGACCACGTGAGTTCGCGTGTCCTGCAACAATATTCATTCATTCACAATCAGATCAACATTACAATAATGTGTAAAGTCCGATTTTATTATAAAGAAACTCTTTTGACGGTTCCTGAAGTTATTAAGGCAAAAAAGTGTATGAAATACGAGTGTTTTTATAGCAAAACTTTTTTTTTTGCCAGAATAAATAAAATATTGCTCCACTAGAAATACGAGTTTAATTTTCTTACCGTGGTGATATCAACAGTTCTTGAATATCTATCAAGGCTGTCCTGAAATTTAATGACAACTGTCTCTCTTCGCTTACAATTTTTGTCATATAATGCCACCATGCTCACGACAGATCGTTAACAACTGTTGATATCACCGTACGAAGAAAATTAAGCTCTTATGTTTCTACTGGAGAAATATTTTATTTATTTTGGCAATAAAATATTTTATTTTTGGTAGAAAAACTGCAAAAACACTGCACTTAACTAGCGTTCCCTACACTTACCCATTATCCAAACAGTTTGTATATGTTTATACATCAAATCATGTTATATATAGCTGTCACTTTTGATAGATAGAAACATACTCATAGAACAATACAAATAAAATAGTAATAATAATAATATCAATCAAAGATGACCATTAAACAAAATGGGAATTTTTTATAAGTGTATTTATATAAAAATCCTAATCCCTTGTCAACATGTTTCCTGACCACTGTGGAATGGCAGGCGTGACTCAATGAATCCTATATCATAGAAACACACTCGCAAAGTATTGTTATAATTTAATGAACAAATGTTCTTTACTTTGACATCTAATACGATCCTTTTGGTTTAGTACAGGGATCGACAACTGGTCAACCGTGATCGATTGGTCGATAATGCGGCAATTTTCAGCCAATCGCACAAGAAAAATATGTCATCATTGTCGATCTTTTTGGTCTTCTAAGATCGATAATATATCAATTAGGCTACTTTCAAATAATATTTAAGTGTAACCAAAATAACCTTGACCGTACATAATATAAAATGACGTTGTTTAGTATGAAAACGTACATTTTATTTACTCTATAATATTCTTTCACTACTAAGAAGGGTAACCAAGATTTAAGGAAAGAGTTAAATGAAGGAATGTGTTTAAGATGTTTAGACAAAAGGCCAGTTTCATAGTCAAATTTAGTACGCCTCAAGTGCGGTGCTACACTAAATACAAGACGACACCTACCTAAACCAGAATGGAATGGGCCAGTTTCCTATGCGAGAACGGCCCATTCCATTCGAGTTTAGGTAGGTGTCGTCATGTACTTAGTGTAGCGCCGCACTTGAGGCGTACTAAATTTGACTATGAAACTGGCCCAAAGAGTAGATAGTAGAAATGCAGGGTCAAATACGACCTACCGGGTCACATGTGCCGTGTGAGGGGAAGGGGGGGGGAACACAAATCCCCCCAATATATATATATATATATATTGTGCCCTATTTGGGAATCTGAATGGACAGAATTAACAATTAATTTATTTTCGTAACATTTTATTTTTTGCGAACCCCTAGGGGTTGGGAAAAAGTTACTGTTTCCATTATGAGTTGTGTTTTGTAAAAAAAAAGTATGTGAATAAATAATAAGTAAGAATAATAAAAATACTAATGAAAGAAAGAAATGCAGGGTGATCCAAAAAGGTTGTTGACCCCAGGTTTAGCTCATTCATAATATAGTTAACTAATTGATATTATCAGTGGGTCAACTATAGTTGTATCGCCGTAGAAAGAAACCCATCTGGCAGTTCAAAAAGTTACCAAATATATAATAAGAATACGTTAGAAAGGACAGTATCTGACATATACAAAAACTACTTTCATATACTTATACGTCAAGCTATGTTATCTTTGCCATATCCCTCCAATTACAGTATTAATAATAATGCTACTTTTTATGTTAAACCCAAAATAAACATAAGCTTTATTTGTATTTTCTATAACAACTTTACTATCGCGCTGTGAAGGTAGTTTTGTGTTTTCATAAGTCAAGCAAGGTTTTATGCAGGTTTTTTTTACAGGTTATGTCAATTTTGACATTCATAAGATAGATATATCATATCTAAGACTATTAATCTCTTTATATCTCGTTATTGGAGTGTATCCGCTTTAGTGGTTGAATGGTCTAGACCCAGTGGTTCCCAACCGGTGTTCTGAGAAAATTTGAAAGTGTGCCGCCAAAATTTCCTAAGATTTTAATCTAACTAAACATCTCGTAATAAATGTACTACTATTTCCAGTTTTAAGTCTCCCAAAGTGTTATAGCGATAGATAATTTTACGATTCACTTGAATATAAGATTGTAACCGACCAGTTTCTATCTGTATCTTTTGTGGAGAGCGCCTAAGCAATGAAACAATTATTCTGAGCCAAATGAAGCGGCATCCAACCACCAAACCCAGTGAGTCCCAAAAAACCATATCCCATACAAGACACAAAAAACGAATTGAAAAAATAAATAAATTAAATTTCAGATAGTTCACCTGAGGCATCATTCAAAGTTGTTGAATTGAACGCAAAAAAAAAAACACACACACAAACACGAAACCACATGTTATTGGTGAAAATGTGATTGGGCCAGCCTGTCATTTTATTATTGAAACTATTCTTATGAAATAATCTAAAGAGCAAATTTCAAAAGTGTCTTTATCGAATAATAGGTTAGGTAGGCGTATTTCTGAAATATCTGGGAACATCAGACACAATGCTGTTGAAAAAATTAAAGTAAACATGCAATTTGCCCCGCAAGTAGATGAAGACACTGATAGAAGAATACACTTACTGTCAACTGCATCTCGACGCTCATCATTATGATTTTTATCCAACTAGAAACATATATTATGTTACAGCCTCTACACAAATGTGCAGTGAAAATACTGCGTTGGACTTGTGCCCTGGAGGGGAAAAGGTTTGGAATCCCTGGTTTAGGACATCACTGGTGTTGAACTGGTCTGATAAAGACCGGGACATTGAGGTTCCGATCCCGGTCGGGTATACTGAAGGTGGCTTTTACTAAAAGGTTTCCCACTCTCCTTCCACGCAGATGTGGGTAAATTACCTCTAAAATGTTACTCGTCCCTGTTCCATTAGAGTAGTTATCATAAATGCGTAACATGAACAAGTAGTAATACGCAGCAATAAAAAAATATATAATAATATTTAGCACCGCGTCTTACTACTCGTTTGGGTTATACGCTTTAAGTACTAATTACGCTAATGGATTGGGATTTAGGAAGGTTGAATTAGAGGAAGTGAACCCGCATTTGCGTGGAGGGAGAGTGGAAAACAATTTAGGAAAAACCACCCCCAGTTCACCCGACCGAGATTCGAACCTCGATCTCGCCGTCCTCGGCGGTCGAGCTCAACACGACAAGCGCGTTAGCCAACTACGCCACCGAGGCGGGTCAAAAATATATAAAATATTGAGGTGTATAACGTGCACTTTATAAGAAGAGGTATCTGAATACGACTTACAAACTAACTTAGTCTACTAAATTATGCCTATGTAATCGACATGAGCTAAATTGGGGTGTTTGTTTATATTGCCACTGTAATGGTGTGAATTGCAAGTAACAGAAAGATTATAGCAACGTGTTGTGATGAGTGAGTAAACAATAGGAGACAAGTGATGACGGCCAGAAGGTCTTGTCAACATTCATTTTTGGCAATCAGGCCAAGTTGTATTATAAATATATTACTAAATCTCGAGATAACAAGGCTGACAATTCACCATCGATTCTAAGGGGGTCATTAGGTGCCACGTGGGTTAGGACGCTGGATCATCGAGTACATGTGCTGGGGGCTACCATCGTGCCCATGGTACTGGGGTAACCGTGTAGGACTACCTAAAGTGTCAGTTAAGCATTTCCTTACTAAACTTCGTTCTGTCCCTAGCTTCTGATTAAGTCTTTTTCAAATCCTTTTTATATATTTTTAGTAACTTCTTAACAATATCACATTTTGTAGTAGTGCAAACTAGTACAATAAAGCCCTAAAAACCCAAGCCGTACATCAAGGGAACCCACACAGTCATATATCCAGTCACCACCCCTATTCTCAGCCGCAACACATCCTGAAAGATTAGGCCCATGCAGTAGGAAGGTGACACTTAGATATTTACTAATTGGGTAACACGATGGATTCGTACACAAATAGTAAATATATTTTTCAATATAGCTCGGAATAGGACCAGGGTTACCTAGACTTATGATGACCATTATAACCACTAATAACAAATTTGGTGTAGCACAAGTAGAGTGACTAATTCTGAACAAAGAGGTCGTATCTCATTCTTATCGAATATGGTCAATAAAGTCCTAAAGAGAATGTTTCTAAGCAGACATAACGTTAGTTTAGATTTACTTAAGCTAGGCTAAGTTGTGTTAATGATTGAGGTATTCGACTTCGTTGGAACGAATTTAAATTCTCGAGATAAAAACACACACTCAAAAACGAACTGTTTTACAAGTTTCTAAATATACTTATGGACTCTCCAAATTAAAAAAAAACTTAATCAACGTGCACTTTCTGAACAGACCGATTATATCAGTACACAACTTACAAAATAACTTAATTATACACAACACAGCAAACAACAGCAAGTAAGTTACTCATATTTAATAGATGACTGTGAAAAGGTTAGCTCAGTCGGTAGCGTGTTTGCCTCCTGAGCTAAAGGTCCAGGGTTCAATTCCCGGCATGACCGAAGATTTATAAAAGATTGATAAATAATGGGTTTGCCCTTTCACAATGATAAATTAACGGCCAGGGACTGGTTGCTGTGCCTGTCCTAGTATTAAGTTAGATTATAAGGCCTAGCAAGCCGGTAGTGTAAAATGTATGGCTTTAATAAAAAAAACTACCATAGGCTGGAAACAGTAATGGATGTAAAGTAAATTGTGAAAGAGTCACAATTTCATCAATGTTTTTTTTTTGTTCCGCCAGGAAAAGAATTGTGACTGGACGTCTTATTTCAGTAGGCGAACTCGCTACCGACCAAGCTTAGGTGTTGGACTGTATTTTTAATTATTTGTGAAGGAGCACCTACAGAAATACTTTGATTTCGTGGTGCAAATAAATTTTTTTAGTTGTAATATTCAATTTAAAATAAATTAACATTGGGTCTTACTACCTGTTTGGGCTATACGCCTTAGTACTAATTACACTAATGCGTTAGGATTAAAAAGGTCGAATTTAAAGGATATGTACCCGAATTTACGTGAAGGGAGAGTGCAAAACCCTTTGAGGAAAACTACCTTAAGTACACCCGACTGGAATTGAACCCCTATCTCCCCGTCATCAGCAGTCACATCTATCGCGAGAGTGACGCCTTATAGACCACGCGGCCATAGAACCGGGTAGTACTTTTTATTGTGGCTTTAAAATAATTTTTGCTGTTGAGAACTGTGTTCAACTGTAAAGGTAGTAAAATGTCATGATAACATTTTTTTTACTGGCGCAGCCCTATCTATTTATCGAACGGTTTCTCAGAGGCAGGTTTAGTGGGTTGGCGTGTGGGTGTCAGATCTTTAAAGAAGATAAGCTCTACTATAAAGAAACCGCTTACTAAGCTTGATTTAAGAGTGTCTATCTTTGATAATAAAATAGCCAAACAATGCGTTGCGGCATGGCCGTCTTTAGTTACAGGACAGTGTGGTGTTAAATGTGGCAAATCCGCTTATAGTGACGTCATGAGGCCTGGCGATCTGCTGGTTCTAATGGAAAATTGTGTGAATATTTAATGTTTTCTCTATTTAAAAACTGATGAGTAACTTTGAACGATACCATCAATTAATCTAAAAACGTTTTACGTATATCATTTAACAAAAATACTTCAGGGGTTGAAAAATACAACAAATAAACATTTAAAGAATAATTTTAAAATAAATTTGCTAGGTAAGGATTATGTACTGTTCACAAATACGATTAGAATATTATGATGAAAGTTACAAAAGGCACTCGCTCAAAGCCTAGAAAGAGCATTCATTGTTGCATTAATCCAAAGGTCCGGGTTCAATGACCATGTCCAGGTGTCCTCATTATCAACTATTTCAATAAAATCGACAGTTTTATTTAAGAATTAGAACACTTATCAGCATTGGGATATAGAATATTGAAACATCACCTTGTAAATAACTCTTTTTATTTTCTGAATAAGAATTATCACTGAGAAATTTATAATTTCTATAGGCCTACTTGATGTAGTTAATAGGAAGTAGGCCTATATTTCCGAGCGTTGACGAAACCAAAGAAAATAATTTATACAAAGAATTACCGCAGAAAAAGTTGTTTATTTTATTTAACAATAGGTCTTACTACTCGGTCGGATTATACGCTTATGTACTAATTATATTAATGGTTTTAGGGTTGAGGAAGGCTATTTATGAGAAATGTACCCGAATTTGAGTGGAGGGAGAGAGGAAAACCATTTTAGAAAAACCCTCATCAGAATACCCAACTGAGATTCGAACCTCGATCTCCCTGTCATCGGCAGTCTAGTCTAGTGTGAGAGTAGCGCCTTAGACCATGTGGCCACCGAAGCGGGTGCACAGGAAAAGTTGCTTCTGATGTTTGTGCTGAAGAAACTTATTTTCGAACTTTTATGTTATTAAAATCTTCATTATAGAATGCCCATTAACTTCAATCCTCGAAACGGTTGTTGAAAGACTATTTAGTCCTACTCAGGTAAGATCATTGAAATAGTTAACAACTGTATCATGCCCAACTAAAAAATTCAATGAATTTACTGCATACCAAACGAAAATTCACTTTGTATTAAGCATAGCCACAAATGTACAAAAGTGAGGATTTTGGAATAATGTCAGTTGTTGAATATCACTAATCACATCCACAAAATATTTATCTCATGTATTTTTTGCTATATAACCCAAAACATTAGAAGAATGAACCACACAACATTTCAAATAAAGTAAATTACACAAGAAACAAACTGAAATAAATCAGCAACACTGCGCGTGGCTGTGTTGTCGACCGGCCTCAACGCGGCGTTGCCAAACTTCAGTATTCCGGCCTGTAACTAAGGACCGCTGTGGTTGCGGTCTTCCTCATCGATGGCCTCATGGTTTAAGGCAAAGGAGATGCACTAAGCTTACTCACCGTTGATGAGGAGGTTGGGTTTTGAATTCTGGCTGGGTGAGATAGAGAGGGGTATTCCACAAGCCAATGTGATGAACTACCTTTAAACCCCAATAACTTCCTAATTCCTAGCGTTTGGATTATTTAGGTAATAAAATAAATAATTAAAAGAAATACATGCTACCTCTAAAACAAATAATCATAACTTCTTAAGATGGGCGCACATAATGTCCGTATCACTTCGAATGGGGCACGTGGTAGTAGTCATTTGGCCTAAAAATTGAGACCTAATGTCAGCCTAAAGTAATTTAGACTAAAAAATAATTATTTTCTCTGAAGTCTATTGGTATAAAGTCAATTGGCCTACAGTAGTTTAGTCTGAAATTTTTAACATCACATAAATACATTGAGCCTAAAATAATCTAACTTAAGTCATTAGGCCTTAAATTTAACATCACAGAAATTCAGTCAGCCTAAAGTAATTTGGCCCACTATTTGGATTCATTCGCAATCATTTGGCCTTAAGTTTTAGGCTCTCATTCTTACACTATCTTGTTTGCGAATGGGGGAAAGGAGCCATACATCTATGACGTAACGAAATTTGAGGCCTTTTTTAGACCCCCTCTACCCCCATGTCACACTCCATAACGCTTTGTCAACGCCACCCCCTCTCCCCCTTAAGTTACGTAACGCTTTTAACTATATAATAAGCACCTCCTCCTCGTGATATTTTCGAATGGGCTGTTGGTTTTTTGGTAGATTAGCTATTCTAACGTCGGATCTTGTAAGTTTGAAATTAATATAATTTTGAATAAAGGATGGAATTCTAGCCAAACAGTTTTATTTGTATTCGTTATGTATTCGGTCATTGAACCCTAAACAGCGGTAAAATGCGGCCTGAAATCTGCCAATCGTAGTTTTATTGATACTCATCAACATGAAAGGATGTGACAGTTTCATATGATTGATCACATCTTTGGAATTGAATATGAAAAACATCTTAGTACGCCTGTAAATAAATGTACTAATATTAAAAACTGAATGACACTCTTTTTTTAGTAGCCTACCTATTTCAATGAATTTAATTTGATAAATGCAACAAATTTTGTTTTATTATTATTTGTTTTATAAACTAAAACTTCGTTACGTTACGCTAGCCTACCTCCCCCTCCCCCATGTCACGCAGCATAACGCTACGATGGACTCCTTCCCCCCCTTCAAGTGTGTTACGTAATACACGTAGGGCCCCTAAAACTCAACTCAGGAATATTTTCCGAGCCGCTGGGATAAGCCGTAGTGTGCCCGTTTAGGCTATCCACATATTTACACCAAAGGAATGAGTAAGGCAGAGTTTTAGAAGAAATGTCACGCGAAGAGAAAGTGGGGACCGATTTAGTTAAACCCCAACTGACATAACCCGGCCAGTACTTGAACCCCGACCTCTCCGTCAACAACAAACAGCAGAAAAGGTGAAACTGAATGACGATTTTATCTGCGCGCCCAACGGTGCGGTGCGTGCTACCCCCTAAACTATCATCGCTGACAGAAAAAATTCCTGAAAATCTAATTGGGTGTGTTATGTTAGCTGTGATGTGAAATGGAAAAAAAATCACTGTAATAGTTTCTGAAAATTTTCAAACTACGTGTTTCAATGGGGATACAATCAATATATCCCAAGTTTTTAAGTTAGCACATCAGATTATTTTTTTCAGAAGAACACGGGCGGCGCTAGTAGGGGTGGCAAGGGGGGAACACGCTCGCCCTATCCCCAATAATTTGGTCAAATAGGTTATATACGCTTAGTGCCATAAAACTTTAAAAAAAACGGAAAATTGTTTTATTCAGAACATTTAAATTCACGTTTGGAACAATGTATTAATAATTAAGGTCACTTGTTTATATTAATTTTTTAAAGAATTAATTACATTATCGTATTACTCGTGTTATTAATAAACAATAGCAGCGATTACAGTTATCTTATATTATACACGTATCCACTACAGCGCTTGGTGCTTGAACGTGTAACTAACGTCAGGTCTGCTGTAGACAAGATAATTATCTTAATACTAAAAAAAAAAAAAAATTCAAAACCTTCCCCTGTGATTAAATTATCTGAAATTTGTGTACCTAAATACTTTCATCTCAAGTGTGAAGTCTGCTGAAGACAAAAAGGTTGAGTTTCAAATCCAGGACGGGTCTAGTGATAATGTTTTTTTCCTAATGGTTTCCCACTCTATTTCCAAGCAAATGTGGGTAGATTACCTTTAAAATGTTTCCTTCCTCATCTCAACCCCATTAGAGTAATAATTATCATATATATGTGCGTATAACTTGAAGAGACGCGTCGATAAAATAGGAAAATAGCAATAATTAGAAAAACTACTAACTCTTACAAAAAAAAAGTTCTTCTCTCCGATTTTCTGGCCCCCATAAGGATTATAATTTACAGCAAAGTTAGCTTACGGCGTTCAAACTGCTGCCTTGCAAAATAAATGCTTTGGCGTTGTTCTTTCCGGCCACCCCCACACACTCTCCCTCCTCCCCCCTACTGCTATCTTTCTTTACTGACACTTTCTGAAGTAAACAACTTGATGTGCACTCTAAAATGGCTTCGTATTTAAACTTTTAGTTTTAATTACACTTTTAGGGTAATTAACTCTCGCAAGGTTTCACTCCCCCCACCCCCCAGAACCCCTCTGCGTCCTCCAATCGCTTGTAGATAGATTACTGGGGTGATAATAATGCATCCCACACCCACACACACCCTTGTCCTCCATTTGTCAGAGGGGGACGATTTGCGATGCGACCTTCTCTACTTGATGCTCTTTTTTTTTTTAATTAAACCTGTACGTGTTCTGTTGAACAGCAGGGTACTTGATGGGAACTTTCTAAACACAGAGTTTTATTCAACACGTGACTTGCAAACCCAACTAAATTAAACGAAGACATCCGAACTCACACTTTTTTTTATCACCATGTCTTAATGCCTGCTCATGTTATAAGCCGATGTGCCACATACGGTCAACAGGTGGACCGCGGAAGTTTAAGGTGGGTTTAGGGAAGTATTTTTGAATATTTTATAGCATAAACATTTTTTGGCCAAAATAAATCAAATATTTCTTCTACAGAAACAGTGTTTAGTTTCCTGCACATGCTAATCTCAACAGCTGTTCTTGAATATTTTTCAAGGGTGTTCTGGAATGCTGTAACATTTTATCTTTATTTAAAAAGTTGGTCACCAAATGCCACCATGCTCATGACAGATATTCAAGAACTGTTAAGATTGGCATGTTCAGAAAACTAAACTCTATGTTTCTATAGAAGAAATATTTGATTTATTTTGATCAAAAAATGTTTATGCTATAAAAACTGCAAAATTAATGCACTAAACTCGCGATCACTAGCAACACGGATACTTTCTCTCACTTTTCTCTATAATAGACGTTTACTAAAACACTTGTAAGAATAAATAATAGGGCTGTACAGAACATTGTTGTAGAAACACTACACAAATGATCAAACATGAAATAATATACACTGTTAATTACTTACTCTATGGCAGTAGGATCTAGGAACACTGTTACAGAGAAATTGAGAAAAGAGAAACATCTTTATCTACCAAAGATGATAATCACATTCATTTTCTAAGACCTGAATTAAAAAGTATATATATTTGGTTATAGCTAAGAAATTATTGGTTTTATAAAAATATACTTCAAATAAAAGATATGTATCATTAATAGTACTACAACTTTATAATGATAAGTTATTACATATCTCAAATAGTTGGGGAGGAATGATGAAAAGGGGAAAATTCCACAAATGTAAGCTACCCTCAGAGCAATTCTTACGAGAAAATGAGAAATGCCACCTTGTTAATATCAATAAACAATATCTAAATATAAAATTTAATTAAAATCGTTAGATCAAATTTTGGGAAAAAATATTTTTTCCTGTATTTACTCTTTGGTAAACTACCTTTAATAATTTGAGGGTTAGATGTCTAATTCCATAAATCCCCCGGGTGAACCTTAATAAAAACCCAGATACTTCGTTTCAGCCCAATTGGTAAAATAGTTTAGGCTCTAGCCCGAAGTACCTACAGACAGACGAACAAACAGACAGACGGCACTGCGAAAACCACTTTTTGCTTTCTCGCTATATTACAGGTAGAGAAAGTATTGTGATCCTAAAAAAAACTTGAGATTTTGATGAATATTGACGTTTCATGACCACCCGAATATGAAAAGGTGGTTTTTGTATTTACGTTTGTCTGTCTGTCTGTCTGTACCTAAGAGTAGAGCCTAAACTATTTTATCAGCTGGGCTAAAATTTGATATCTAGGATTTTTATAGAGTTGCCCCAAGGAGTTTTTGGAATTAGATATCTAACCCTAAAATTAAGGGTAGTTTACTGAAGGGTGAAAAGAGAAAAAATAAATTTTATCAAAATTGGATCTATAGATTTTTATTAAATTTCATTTCTGAGCATTGATAACAATTTCCAACAAAATGACTACGCACAATTTTTTGGCAAAATGACTTTAAGGGTTCCGATCTGATGAGTAAATTCTAATTTTTTATTTTATCTTCGTAGCTCTTTGAGATATGAAATTACTTATCAGTGCGAATATTTAGGTCTATTTATAATAAAAATATTTTAATTAAAGCATATTTTTATAAAACCAATAATTTCCATCTATACAGCCGTAAAAGAAATCTAACCCGAGATTTTGATGAATGTCGACGTCTCATGACCCCCCGAATCCTAAAAAGTGGTTTTTGCAATGCCGTCTGTCTGTGTGTCTGTTTAACCCTAAAATTAAAAGTAGTTTAATAAAGGGCGAAAAAAAAAAATTAAATAACTCATCATTGCAAAATTGTAGTACTATTAGAAATAAAAATTAATGATTTGAAATGTATCTTTATAAAACCAATAATTTCGGAGATATTGGCAAATATATTAATACAATTTTGTGAGCTTTAGTTGTACAGACTATACTGCCTAAGTTGTAACGTAATAATTCTTTAATACCAGAGAGTAATTAAATATAGCCATAAGATGTGTAATTACTGGGGTTCGCTCTCTTTTAATTATAGTTTACAGTCCGGCACCTTAATTCAGTCGGTAACATACTTGCCTACCGATTTAAGTGTCACGAATTCGGTTCCTGGTATGGCCGAAACATTTATCATTAGCGTAATTGGTGTTTCTCCTTCCTGTGAAGAATTCACAGCCGGGGTTTGGATGCTGTGTCAGTTTTAGATTTAAATTCGTTCATAAGTCGTTACTGATATACTCAGCCAGTTCAGAAAGTGCATAATTTAATTGATTTCGATTCACTATTTATTTGTTAAATAAATATACAATATTTAACTTAACCGGAAAAAGTGTTTGCCACGAAAAAATTGCAGAATAAAAATGGCTGATATCGGACGTTTAATATTTCTTAAGGGGGCGACTGACTTGTAATCGAACAGAAGAGAACATTGTAAACACCCCCTCGAGTTTAGATAACTTCTCTTGCAACACCCCCTTGAGGAGTGTAGATAGCTCTCCTTACTGGCAGACAGACAGACAGATGGGATCGCGAAAAACCCTTTTTGTGTTTCAGGGGGTCATGAAACGTCGACATTCATAAAAATTTCGAGTTCAATTTTTTTTTTACGATCACAATACTTTTCTCAGAGGTGTCGAGAGAAAGGAAAAAGTATTAAACTAAAATGATATATACATACCTACCACATATTGTTATAAAAATACAAGTTTTTATTTTGAAGTCAGAGTAGGTACATTTTTACTGATTCAGACTAAACAGCTCTCCGTAGAAGAGAAGGGTTAGTGCAGTTCAAGAGATTATTTTATTCCGGCCGCGTCTTACTACCCATCCAGGTTAAAATCATTTAAAGGAATGCAGAATTTAAAACGGATATACCCACATTTGCATCAAGAGAGTGTGGGGAACATTTTATTTAAAAAATCCTTACATCCGACCGGTGTTCGAAACAAAACCTTCTAGTCACTGACAAATTAGACAACAAAATTGGCAGATAGACTCTGTCCACCTATGCAGGTAATATTATCAATCAAGGGTGTATGTAGGCAGCGTAAAGCCTGGCCATGATGGGTTTTTACCTGGATGACAGTTCAAAAGTCATATATTTAAGTTTTGAGTTGCCAAAACTTGTAAAAAAATCACTATTTGCTATAAATTTTAAGTTTTTTAATTACATATTATATTTTACATTTAAAATAAGGTAAACTTAAGTTTTCCCACATTATTTCATTACTTTTAATTATTTCTTTTTATCAAATCTGAAACAATATTTTATACATAATTAGAATTAGGCTACTTATTCTTCGTTTTGAAATGTTATCTATTATGTGTAATGTGGTGCATTTATAATACCTTTTAATATAGGCATCCCATTTATTTGGGAAAGAGAAAATACTTATCATTTTTTATATGTAATATATTATTTTATGGTTATTTGATCGTATTTCGAAATATTAAACTGAATAAAATATTGTTATCTATTGCGTAGGTGCAACAATGTAAACAACTTGTTTCCGTCATGTCCAATCACATGGTTTAAATTCGTTGGTCACCATTTTGAATTATATCCCTTATACTTTTTGGGAAAGAGATGTGATTAGTAATTTTTTAAGTGGAATAAAATGATAAATAAGCTTTGTGCCCAACCTCGAATAAATATAAATAATAATGGCCTAAATTACTCTATTTAACTATCACATTCATACATTAACAAATGTTTTCATTACAACTATCCAAAGTGACAGATGTCAGATGTTGGCGTAGGGATATCTTAGGGACTATTTCTAGTAACCTTTTGAGCTGCCAGTCAAGTAAATTAAGATCGTGAATGTACTATACCCTAATTAATCATGGGGGCCAACATACACACACACACACACACACACACATATATATATTATATATACACGCATGCGTATGTGCTTACGTGCGTCCGTACACATGTAGGTATCGCATACGGCTCTCATAGAAGCAGATCCTCTTGAAAAGTCTCCAAGTATTGGTAGCACACACATACTTATAAAATTGTCAACCCAGCCACACAGCCAATTGGAACAAAAAATGTGTTATCAGGTTGTGGTGTTGTTACAGTAAAGTCAGATTTCCCGAGTGGTTGAGCGGTCAAGGAGAACAGATCCAGTGAGGAGCTACAGTAGCCCCGTGGCTTCTTTGGTGCTGACTGACAGCTTTGAAAAGTTACCAGACCAAATTATGTATTCCTAAGCCGAACCATATGATCTTCAAAAACATGTGTTTAGCAGCTGTCACTTCTGACGGTCAAAATTTAGGTATATACCTAAATGTTGACTGTCAAAAGTCAGCTGTGAGCTGTCAGTCAGCACCAAAGAAGCCACGGGGCTGCTGTAGGTCACCCAAGCATGTGAACGGCGCTCAAGGAGGAAGAATCTATGGATCCACGATGGTCCTTTTTCTGTCTGTATAAGGAGATATTAGATGTGGTACACAATCTCTCATGTCAGGCATCACTCCTCATAAATATATAAATCTTCGACGCTAGTAATAATTTGCTTAGTGTTAGACTAAAAGTTATATAAAAATATTGTCAAATTAAATTATCATATTGAAAATATAGGTATAATTAAAATAGTGAAATAATAACAAAGGATATCCGACTATACAGTAAAGTTTTCAGGTGCAAATTAATTATAAACCTGTATATTTTATTAGAGTGCTTAGAGCTAATAATTAATAGATTTAGGATTGAATATAAAATTAGGGGTAGTTAATCAAATGGTTTATGTAAAATTACCCTAATTTATAAAAGTAAAGTATAATGGTCGAGTAACGAACGACAATCTTCCAAATGACTTGGGGAATCTCGAGGGGAATTTAGCCATTTTTTAAAAAGGTTTTGTTGAGTATTTTTCGGGAGTATATTTTTATGCGGGAGCTAGTTTTAGTGTCCTGGAGAGCAAGTATGGGACAGGCAGGTAATGTAAGGGGAACTTTTGATGGGAGTTGAGTTGAGGCAGGGAATTTCTGCCATCCAGTGGCGTGCTGTGATGTCAGGACTTGAAGCCTACAACGTTTGACAAGAGAGTGGTTTTGTCGCAGAGGTCTGACTACCTTGTGAGTTTTAGGGGAGAAAAATTGAGATCTGGGCCACCCGAGTTAGTGGAGTTTTGGGAGTGTTTCTGGACCACACGTAGTCCCCAAATATTTGAACAAGGTTCGGACCGTTAAGGTCACCTCTTGTGTGCTTAGAAGGCCTCAATAAAGAGATTGTCGGTCACTGTATGACGGGAAGTATTTTGAGAATACGTTCCAGTTTTTGTGAGTCAACCCTTATCAAGTTTGTTTTTATTGTGCTCCCTGGGAGTTTAGAAATATAAGCCATACATTATGCCACCCACAAGTTTAAAACAACTTTTTCTGAATAGATTTTGTTGGAGGAGTGATAATAATGATAATAATTAATAATAATTCTCAATAATAATATTACAAAATGTGAGTTTGCATTCAACTACTAAAGTTTCGTTAGAGGTTGTTTACAACATGGTTCTGTGTGGAGGACATCTGGAGTTTGTGTGCTGTGGAGATTTTCGGCCTCGAATTTTTTTCCTTTTGTTTCATTTGGGGCTATGTCCTCCCAAATAAATATACGGTTAGGTGATTTTAGATCCCTATATATTACCTTTTCTCTGTTGTTAAACAGTGTACTTGTAAAAAAGCTGGCAGCTATGTCTTTTTTTTCGTGGATTATTTTGGTTAATTAAAGCTATTTTCAGTAAATTTGTCTTTTTAAGTTATCACAACTGATGGATAGGTAGAGCTAGTGCTCATACAGCAAGTTTTAGTTGTAATTCGCTAGTTAATACAATGTTTGTTACAAGCGACGAGCCGATCGCACGTGCTCCACCCGAATGTCGTTTTCCCCCCCCCCCCCCCCCCCCACAC